>CM034154.1:42070189-42407726 GCA_019776745.2 Taxus chinensis
CACTACATGTTATGGACTGAGTTAATTATTTTCATACCACATTATAGGGGTCGAAATTATATTATCTTGGTAAGTCCACTTTCCAAATGCCACGCATGTATGCCAAACCGCTATATATATTAATGTTTATACATTATTATTAAACTAAAGAAATTACCAACCACTTAGCTCACATAATTATCCAAACCACCAAACACATTGCTAAGGATCCACGTAGTGGATAAGCAGTGGAAGCTTCCACGTGGAAAGGAGAAGGTGAAGTGGTGTTGGAGGGGGCAAGGCCCATGCGTGGAAATCCACATGGTGAACAAGGTGGGGTGGTTATGCTCCAAAGTGGTCCTTTGAGAACTTCATACAATGTGTGGAAAGGATTTAATAAGCCTAAAACCTTATCATTCCACAAAATTTTGGATTTAATCCCATTAAACATGATAATCCGCCATTATGGGGAATATTATCCCAATTTTCATGTATGGGCTATGGTATTTTTAGCCTAAGGATTATATGTAATGCATTTTTTAAGGGCCCTAAATTTGTATGAATAGGGAACCCATGCTATTGAAACACACACACATAACTTGGAAGCTCGAAGCAAGCGCTTGATGAATATTTCCCAAGCGAGTGGAGGAGTGTTTATTTTATAAGACCTATTTTATTAGGATTATTATAAAGTTGTGAAGACCTATTTATTTAAATAGGAATTATTGTGGCTAGGAGTTATTAATACTACCTAGTTGGCCCATAGCACCACACCAATTGTTGTGAAGCCTGGAATATCAACCGGAGTGTCATAGGATGTTACGAAGTGTCTGGAAGGCCGATCGAGAACCGGAGGATTCCAAACAGTGGAGTTGAAGCCATTGAGCTTGCCGAATATGCTAGGAAGGTGGAAGTTGGGTGCTATCTTTCACCCTTGTCATCTGAAGGTCTGGATATTCTTCTAAGAAAGTTCTTAATAGTTTCCATTAGGTTTTCTTGTGAAAGTACTATTGTAACTTACAAGTTTTGACTAGTGGAACGGTTCGACCATGAACCCGGAGACGTAGGAAATTGTTGAACTCTGTAATCAATCATTGTGAAATTTTCTTATTGTCTTACTTTTATTTTAAATTGATTACTTAAAAGGAGTAAATTATCAGTAAATAATTAAATCCTATAAGGGTCTGAGATCAGGTAAATAAAAACTTGATTATTTTCAGATCAAGTTTGGTATTAGAGCAGGTCATCGGAACTTACAAACTTATTATTCTCCAAAGTAAGTTTGGTATCATAGCTGTTTTAGCTCCATATTTGCTTCAGTAAATCTGATTAATAGAGTGATTGCTTCAAGGTTGGTGTAGTTGGTTCAGTTTGTGTGAACAGGGTATAAGTGCACTATGGACAAGATGTCTAAACAGGAAAAGATCGATGAGGTTGAAGCTTATAATCACCAGATCCATGAAGATAACTCTCTCCTACAATCAATGTATTACTCCTTAGAAGAGGAGAATGCTCGCTTGAAATCAGGACTGCAAACCAAGGATGAGCTCTTAGAAAGGTTGCAATGTGGTGATTAAAGAAAGGAAATACCTTCAACTTCAGATGTAGTGACCATGCCAGATGACAGCACTGTAAGTTGTTCACCACTGGAATCTTCTTCTTCCTCCCATTTGGTTTCAGATTCAAGTAATGAAGTCTTTGGTTTGTTTGAAAAGCATACTAGAGGCATTGGATCTAAGTTACTAGATAAAATGGGATTTGATGGAAGAGGCCTTGGTAAAAATGGCCAAGGCATTGCTAACCCAATACAGGTCGAGGATCATCCTCATTTTATAGGTTTGGGTTATCCTAGTGCGGGAATGGAAATTGGAGAATGCTCCAAGAACGTTGACAAGAGACAAGCTTCTAAAAGTAAAGTGAATAGCTCACTAGTCCTACAAGAATATTCTGAGCAGGAAAGTTGTGCTTCGTCATCACAGGAAGGATGTGGTAAGAGAAATCAATGAAGAGGTAATGAGATTCCACCTCTAGTTTCTTACCATAATCATAAGCACAATAAAACTTCTGATCCACTTTTTCAGCTTAAGAAGTATGGTTATGATTTTTAGAATATGTGGAATTCCTTTCCATGTACTTTTTTTTGATTGCATAATCATCTTGTGGCTAGATGCTAGAAGAGAAGGACATTAATGAAGAATTTGATGTCGTTTGTTGGGAACAAGGCAAACTAGAAAGACCAATCTTGTCATGCAGAGTCGAGAAATGGTAAAAAGAGTTTCTCATCCTAGAAGAAGAAGATTAAGAGGATTTTTTGTGCTCATTACTAGAGGAATGGGCATTGGGTGGAAAATTGCTAGAAACTACATCCATCTCGTCATCAGGGTAATGGCAAGATAAAGATGGAATGAAGGCCTTTTGTAAAGGCAAAGGAAGTTTCTACTCCACTACTAGTTGACAAGTCAACCCAAGACCAGGTAATACCTGAAAGTGAAAGTCATTTAAAATGGGTAAGTCAACCATTTTTCAATTATATATTGTATAATTTAGATTGATAAATAGTATGTAGTATTAAGTTTAGAGATCAGATTCTGTGAGGAAATGCTGAGAGAAAGGTTTACAATACTCGGTGGAATTTCTTACTTAAAAATTTTGATTAATGCTCCAAATATGTCTCCTAATTAGCATGTGATTACTTGTTACATCTTGGACACAAGAATTAACTCGTATAAAGCTTAGAGATTGATCTATCATTTGTGTAGACAATAGACTTCGCAGAGATCAGCTCAAAACTTCATTCTGTGTATAGGCATTGTGACCATGCAGCAGAATGGTAGTTGAATCACTATGAGAATTGACATCAAGTCGGAACTTCATTATGTGGAGAAGCCATCATGGGCATCTAGCAAAATGGTACTTGATATAATTTGTCAACAAAAGGAGCTCTCAAAAGATCAGCTCAAAACTTCATTCTGTGTAGAGGTATTGTGACCATACAACAGAATGGTAGCTAAATCACCATTGGCATTAACATCGAGTCAGAAATTCATTCTGTGTAGAGGCATTGTGACCATGCAGTAGAGTGGTACCTAATATTAGTGTGTCAACGAGAGGAGCTCTAAAAGGATCAGCTCAAAATGTCATTTGGTGTCAAGGCATTGTAACCACACATACAAATGGTAGCTAATCAACAAACATAGCATCATGCATTGGAGGCTCAAGGTCTTGAAAGAGGCTTAGCATCATTTATTGGATGTGTTGAGTTCTGTAACAGACTTAGCATATAGGAAGGGAAGAGTGGAAGGGGCCTCTCCCTCGCATTGATAAGTCAGAGGCCCCAAGGAAATGGTGTTTATGAAAAAAAAGTTACGAGGGATAGATTTAGGATCCATCGGCTCCGTCGGTGATGTAGACACCAAATTTGTGTCTTACGACCCCCTATTCCCCACATCTCATTTCGCAACCTAACCTCATCACCTAAACCTTACAAAATTATTTATTAATTACCTTATAATTAATAAATCCACATCGCCATACCTGCCACCTTCATTTTGCACGTCATCATGACCAAGTCTTAACCCTAAACTAACCTAATTAAGACCTATAAACTTGGTCCACATCCCATACCTATGATTAATTACTCTTCACCCGCACCCAAAACTGACCTCATAATGACTTGAACAAGAACACAACTAATCCCTTGGGAGAAAAGGAGGGAAAGATGGCTATTTTACCAAAATTAGCCCACTTTGACCTAACCGACATACTGGTTCCTACTCGACCACCATCGGTTGTCATAACTGCCATCGGTTCCCTGGTAAATGACCACCTCCAACCAAAAACAAGGGGATCAGATTTTCATTTGATTAAAAAAAGAGGAGAAATCATTGAAAGGATCGGGATTTGTTTGGCCGAGTAGAGACAAGTGAAGAAACGAGAAGAGTTTGTAGACAAGGACATCAAGCCCAAGACTGCAATGGAATAACCAGGCCCCCAGTGACACTCATCCAAGCATCAGAAGAGGAGATTGCTCATCTTGGATTGTCAGATCATCCTATTTGAGCCCTGTCTTCACCGTCACAGTCCTGGAACCTACATTTTCATCAAGAATGAGTAAGTAGTGTCTTGTATGATTCTAAGCACCATTTCTTGAGCCTATGGATTAATTAGTAATTATAAGCTCATTCCTAGATCTATCACCTACCAACACCCTGCACTTAACCTTCATCCCTACATCTTTGTATTGCCCAGAAGACCATTTTATCACACTTTGAGCCTTCCCTGTCCTCCCATTATTCCCCTCAGCCATCCACTAATCTTAATAACCCCACGATCACCTTGCAACCAACCTCTATCCAGAAGCATTTAGATTGCTGCCCCTACTGGTGTCGTTTATCCCCCACCGGAGGCAGTTCTCTAACCGTGGTCGGTTATCCAGTGACCGATGTTGGTCACTGTGACTTATACCCCAAAACCCTTTTCTCACCTATTTTTCACCTAACAACCCTAGATCCAGTCTGGTTTATCCCTATAACTCAACCTGAATGTATCAATGACCAGTAACTGAATAAACAACGGGGACGCTTTATTATTGATAGTTTAGTTTCTATTTCTTTGTAACAAGATACCTAAATCATGATTTTGCAATAGCTTTCCTTGTTATCATTTGTGTTAATTCGTATTAAAAGGGGAACTGACCACCTTCGAAAGGAAGTTTTATATTTCCTGGTCCTAAGGCAGCTCCCTCATTTATTGTCTAATTAAAATATGGTGGTCTTGTATTCTTACTTGCAGGTAGTCCTTCCAAGATAAAAAGGAGTTCTTTCGCAGTCGATTTGATCTTTCTCTACGGTACGCGCACACCATCTCAACATTCAACAGGTATTCCTCCTAGCCCTAACCCTTATCTGTTTCTCAAAGGAATGAAAGGATAGAAGCAAGTCTATTCCTCACCGCCAAAACATTCCGCGCGAAACATTTTGGCACGCCCGGTGGGACCCATTTCGGGTTTCTGCTATTCTTGCTTGCTTTCATTTAGGGAGCATACTTGCTGTTGCTGTTTTGTTATATTTAGTAAAAGAATTTGTCTTGCTTTCCTAGTTTTGCATTAGTGAAAGTCATCTTATTTGCTTCATCGAATATCATTTTCGATTTGGGTTTAAAACACGTGCATTACATTCTTGCTTGTTGTTTTCAATTCTAGTGAACGTAGACTAAGTAACAGGTCGTACACGTGGGGGTGATTTCCACGGTATTGACAGGAAATTAATCTTACTTTCACTGCACAACACATACCGAATCACTTCATAATTAACACAACAGCTCAAAACATCCCCCCTTTTCCGCGGTATTCCTCCGCCCAATTGAGGTAACCTTATAAGCCAAAACAAACTTGACATTTCCCCTAAGTCTTTTGTTTAGGATTGAAATCATTCCACATTTAAAGGCATAAGCCTAAATTGATTAAAATTAACCCTAGGGTTAGTCTGTTAATTTTTTTGTGCGTTCTTGCTTGTTTTCAGTTCTGTTTCTCTGTCATACACTGTTTTCTGTGATCACTACAGAACAGTTTGGTAGGCATACTAATCATTGTTAACACCAAATCAGCAACTTCTTACTGCTTCTTACACTATTTCTATTATACTGAAATCGGTTAGCTTACCGACGTCGGCTACATCCTAACCGACATCGGTTATCAAACCGATATCGGTTACTGTCTTTTACAGTTCCTGAAATACCAGTAACCTACCAATTTCAAACATCTTGTTGCATGTTTCTATTCCTGATAGATTGAAACCCTACTGTGTACTCCTGTCCATGGTTGTTATCACTCGAAAGCAAGCCACCGCCATGGTTTCACATGCTTGCTCTGTGCCTTTGCCTGAATCACCCCCTTCACATTCTGTGGGGAATCCTACGGACACCAGCGAGGTTCCTAAAATTCCTGTAGGAGATAAAGAGTTTGCCAAATTTCTGGATGCTAATCCTAGCACTGTACAATACTATTTGTCTCATGCCCCTGACCGTACACCCGACGGTCAACTCCTTGTTGGCATGCCTATCAGTATAGCTGCTCATTTAGCTCCTTCTCTGCCTGATAACTCCGCCTTGCCTTCCGCATCCTTAGTCCCGTCTCCTACCTCAGCAGCTTCAGGGGTTCATACGGCACAGATTGGGTTTCCTTTGGTTAATCTTGGGCCCAACATGTCATTACCGCCGACTGCTCCTACCTCGTCTCTCTTGCAGACTATTTCTGTTCATGACTTGCTCTCTGCCACCTATCCACACGAGCTTTCCTTCTCAAGCTCCGCCCCACCTTTTCATTTCCACACACATATCCGGTAACCTCAACAGCTTATATAGGACATCCCTATTCGGTTGCCTCAACACATTCGTCCTCCATACCTTATCAACATTTAACCCCACCATTGTCTAGCGGTGGCCCTTGGCCCAATTTGCCTCCATTTACCACAACCACACCATCATCTCATCCAACTACTGATTTAATTAAACAAATGATGGACAAAATGCAAAATCTGGAGGCTTCTGTTTCAGGAAGTCGTAGCACCTTGACATACGAGCAAGTTTGTCGGGAGCCTATCCACCCTTCAGTCCCCCTTCATTCATATCCTCCTCAATGGGAATTACCAAAATTTACCCGTTTTAATAGTAAGGAGGACCCTCAACAACACTTGCGATCATTTAGACATGCCTGCTATCTGATTGCTCACGACGACGCTTTACTACTCCGCACCTTTCCCATGTCCTTATCAGGACCCGCCTTGGAATGGTACAGTGCTTTAACCCAGCACTCAATCTTCTCTTTTAACCAGCTAGCCCAATCTTTCTTGGATCATTTCTCCATTAACATTTCCAAGAAAGTATCTATCACCGACCTCTATGCCATCTGAAAATTTGAAGACGAATCTATCGCAGATTTCGTTGGACGATGGCGAGGCCTTATCAACCAACTTACGTATGCCTTGCCTCAGACCAAACTTATCGAACTGTTTACGCGGGCCTGCGCTAAGCACATCTCTCCTACCCTCCAAATTCAAACTTTCCGTACATTTGACGAGGCCTTTACTATGGCTCGAAAACTAGAGATTCGAGCCTTAGAGGAAGAGAAATTGCAGTTGCGCAACAAAAACCCCACTTTCCGAACCCAAGATTCCACCAACAAACCTAACACCACCAATCCTCACCCATCGACTACTTCGAAATCAAAAGGGGCCGTGCACGCGGTGATGGTCAAATCCCAACCACCGTCTAATACCCCGCCAAAAACCACCTATAAGTATAAAGCAGAGCCCATCAACTACACTCCCTTGGGAGAAACATATGGTGTGATATTGGAAAAAATTGCTTAAAGCAGGAGCCATTACCTTACCTCCTGTTAAACCTCACTCCGGGTTTGATTCCACTCGCGCCATACCTTCTTGGTACAAAGAAAATGACTTCTGTAACTTCCACTGCGTGAAGGGACACAGTCATGAAAACTGCAAGATGTTGAAAAACATAGTGCAGGAAATGGTTGATGCGGGGGATATAGCCCTCGATAATCCTAACGCCCCTGCTAACCGCAATTTAAAAATATTCAACAAAGCATTCCCGAATCATTCTTCTAACAGTAACATAAATCAAGATATCTTAGCTCGAGGAGAGTGTTCATGAGATCCATGCAGTCTTCGATTCCCAACCAAAGACCTCTATCGAACAAATTCTGAATCAAGCCTCTTCCCTAACGTAGGAAACGGAACCCCCTTCCTCACCATCAAGACAAACTAAAATCCTTGCCATTCCTTTACCCATCAAGGAATTAACTGCCCAGAGTTCCCTTCTCACAAATGAGCCTTCTTATACCACATCCTTGCAAGATTGTGAGCGGATGTTATCTAATTTATCTATTTCCCAAACGTCTCCTTCTACCATTCTTGCTGTACAAGAGGAAGGCTCGCCACTTCTTTTGTCATCCTTAGATGAGAAACCTCTTGAACCGACATCACCACATTCTTTAAACATGAAGGATCCTCTCAAACACGCCCTCCTACCTATTAGTCCTTCATCACCTAAATCTTTTCAGCAACTGGTTGACCTCTTAACACCCATTGATACAGTGCCTCATCTACCCCCTGTATCACACCCACAGTGGACCGGAATCACAACCCACCTTTCTTCCATACAAAAGTTCCTATTCACACGTAAGGACTGTCATTCCCCAGAAGATAGACAGGTCCTATGGGAATGTTTGAGTACGCCATATTCTACTTAAATGCAGATGACCGATCCAGATGCTTCTACCATATACCCGAAGTGTTTACAGAAGCTTAAAATGCCTATGTCCTCATCTTCACCCCCCTCATCTCTACCAAATACCTCATCCACTTCTATTAACCTAACCAAATCTTCCCCTACGCTTGGGACCTCACCAATACCTAGTCTAACACACCCACCTAAGCAGCTTGATTTATCTAAAAATAAAGCCGTCCATCCCATTAGGAGACAGACCCAATCTCCTCAATCTATGCCGCTATCACAACTCAAACCCTCGTCGTCACACCTACCTTCCATATTGGGACCCCATCCCTCTACCTTACATCAATATATTATACCTCCTGCATTTTCTTTAAAGCGACCTACACCTTCTGCACCCATACAGAGATCTAAGGGTATATCAACACTGTCACCCCACGTATCCTGTCCACCCATCAACCCTAAACAAATCTCATCATCAAAGGACTTGTTTTTCGTCACTCCTCTTTTTCTGCCATTGTTTTCGGATACCACGTTATCTGGAGCCTCATCATCTAACCAGCTAAACATAGCTCCTGCACCGAAGAAACCATGTTTAGTTAAAACCCGTATCAATACCCCTTGGCTAAACCACCACCCGTATGAACCAACCATACCCAAACATTACCAAAACCCACCCAACCAATACCTTCATCTTCCTCTGATTTTGACCCACTCAAAGGATCTTACGCCAAAATCCTTGCTATGTTGGTGGAGAATGCGACCATTTCTCTACCCCCACTTAGACCTTATGACCCGTCTAAACCTCGACCTATAGGTTATGATGAGTCTAAAATCTGTGCTTACCACCACACACCAGGACATGATGTAGAGGGATGCAAAGCTTTAAAAGCCATACTTCGTTAGTCACCTCTCTCCGATAGAAAAGTTAAGAAAGACAACTTACGAAGAGAGAGACCTTTAGCTTCAATTCCCTCTCCTATACCACCTGTCCCCGCCTCACCAAGATCTATCATTATTACAGCCCCACCTCTCGAAGACCATGACCTATCCCTACCGTCTTCCTCCTCTCGTATTCACGAGATCAATATGATTAGTGTTGCTACTCGAGGGCAGAAAAACAATGGGAAAGCGAAAGAAAACACACCTGCGGCATCTCTTTCTCCGTCCACCATCCCGATTGCACCACCACCTAAAGTGGTTATTCGTGGACCTGCCTACCCCGTCTCTAATGGAATTGCCCACCGAACCATGATCAAACAGCTTCACCAATCACCTGTAAAAATGACACTGTATGATCTCATTCAGACTTCTGAATCTCATCGACAAGCTCTCGTTGAAATCCTTCAAGGGATAGAGGTCTTACCTAATGAAACCTTTCCTGTTACCTCTATTCTAACACCCAATCACGTTGCTTCACTCACCAAACAATCTATCTCCCCAACCACTTCTGTCTCTGTACAGCAAGCCGCTGCTGTCAGTTTCTCCGAAGACGAAATTATCGACTTTGGTGCTGAAGATCCTGACCCTGCTCTTTTCATCTCAGCTTACGTTCGGGACATTCGGGTACGTCGTGTTATGATTGACGGGGGCGCTAGCCTAAACATCATCTCTTCAAAAGCCTTCCAACAAATGAATATCCCGTCTAGTTGCATGTGTGCCAACCCCATCATGTTGCGGTCATTCAATGATGCTATTACTTCTACCTTAGGCACCGTGATCCTTAACATTCGTGTAGGACCACGTACTTTACCTGAACTCTTCTATGTCCTTGAGGGAGAGTTCCAATACAATATGTTGTTAGGCCGCCCTTGGATCCGGGCTATGGGATGCGTTCCCTCCACCTTACATAGATGCATAAAATTTGAGTACGAGGGGAAGTCCTACACCGTAAAAGCTGATCCTCCCCCCTTCAAAACTTGCAATATGTTGTATCGCCCTAATGATGTGCTTGTACCAGTCAAGACACCCATTCATCCAACCCAGCCATCCACTTCCAACGCACCTACACCTTCAACCAATGAAACCGCCGTTACAAATATCACTTCCTTTCCCGCAGATAACATCCCAACCTCCGACCCCTTAGTAGATGTTTTTCAACGCCTTACGCTGGGGGAATACCACCTATATAACGTTAGCTCTTTCCATACCCCGCAGGAGTACGGACAGTTACATGCACATCCCACCTACGACCGTCGCGTGGGGGAGGTAATCTCTTACGGACCACCCCATTGCCGCACCAACCTAACGTATGGGGGTGTTGACGCATCCTCCGTTACCCCTGAACCTCCTCTTGGTGTGGTTCCCTTCCAATCCGATTTTCAATACTTGACAAATCGTCGTTTCGCCCTCACCTTCTTGACTCGCTGTGCTTGGAAAGGCTTTGGTTTTGGTCTTTATGAACAAGGCTGACATACACTCATTCCCGTGACTACACGCAAACACAATGATCGTAGTGGTCTCGGTTTTCCTGAAACACTTACACCGGAGAAACCTCATGTCAATTGTATCCTGGAGGATGACGACGTCACCCCTACCAAACCATCATCACCCATTTTGCCATCATCACCCACAGAGTCGATAGACCCTGAATCTATCCCTCCTAACTTTTTTTTTTTTTTTTTCATAAATGCTATCTTCATAGGTCCTCTCACTTATCAACGTGATAATGAGGACCCATCTTCTCTTCCCCTTCTGTATCCAGACATGATCGAAGAGGATTCACCTTCGATTAATGTTGTTGAGTGCCAGGATGACGACTCCATCCTCACTTACCTTGGGGCGGACGACTCCTATATTCAACGCGCCTTACCGTCTGAAACTCAAACCATGTTGAATGAGTCGACTATAGAAATCAACATCCACACAGAGGAGGATCCTCACGTTGTGAAGATCAGACAATCCCTTAGCACATCAGAACAAGCCGCCTTTACTACCTTTCTCCGTACCCGCAACCAAGCTTTCGCTTGGTCTTACGCTGACATGCCAGGAATTGATCCTACCATTGCTGTCCATAACATCACCCTAAACCCCGATTCCAAACCAGTCAAACAAAAACTGAGAAAAATGCATCCACGCATTGCCCTCTTGGTCAAAGAAGAGCTTCAACGACTTCTTTCTGTTTCCTTCATCTTGCCTATTGACTATCCTCAATGGATTTCTAACATCGTACCTGTCACTAAAGCGACGGGGGGACTTCGGATATGCACGGATTTCTGAGACCTTAACCTCGCTTGCCCCAAGGATGACTTCCCCCTCCCAAGTATTGATCAACTTGTTGATCTCACTGCGGGCCATGAAATGCTTTCTCTCATGGATGGCTTTTCGGGATACAATCAAATTTTGGTAGCCCCGGCCGATCAACATAAAACTACCTTCATAACTCCTTGGGGAACCTTCTGTTATCGTGTCATGCCATTTGGCCTTAAGAATGCTGGTGCCACCTATCAGCGGGCTATGACTTACATTTTTCATGACATTATGCACACTATCCTTGAGGATTATGTCGATGATCTTCTTGGCAAATCTAAACATCGCAGTGAACATCTCGATGTTTTAACCATTATTTTCGATCGCCTGTTGCAATATTCAGTCTGGCTTCAACCAAAGAAATGTGTCTTTGGTGTTCTTTCGGGAAAACTTCTTGGCTTTATCGTCTCTTTGCGTGGCATTGAGGTCGATCCATCTAAAGTCAAAGCTATCCTAGAAATGCCCCCACCCAAAAACCTCAAACAATTGCGTAGTTTGCAGGGTAAACTTCAATCCATCCGGCGTTTCATCTCCCAACTCTCGGATCGATGTCAACCTTTCCATCACCTTCTTAAAAAGGACATTGCCTTTCAATGGAGTGAAGAGTGTCACCAAGCCTTTGAATCTCTTAAAGCCTATCTCTTGCAGCCACCCGTGCTTATTCCACCTCAGGATGATCACCCTTTCTACCTTTACCTTTCTGCCACTGACCATGCTATAGGAGCCATGCTCGCACATCGGGACTCGGCACGTCGAGAACAAGCCATTTATTATATAAGTCGTACTCTCGTGGATTACGAGACTAGGTATACACATGTAGAAAAATTGTGCCTAGCCCTATCATTCGTAGCCACCAAACTCCGACATTACCTCCTGAATCACAAAACTTTTGTCATCACCAACACGGACCCCATTCATTATATGTATGCCAAACCACATCTAAACCAACGCATCGCCCGATGGCTTATGCTCCTCGCTGACCTCGACCTTGAGTTTATACAACAGAAGTCAATCAAAGGACAAACTATTGCGGACCAACTTGCGGAGGCCCCTTTACCTGGGGAACAATTTACCAATTTTTATTTCCCCGACGAACTCATCGCCACTCTTTCACTCAGGGAAGAGTCGTATCCAATGACCCTCTTCTTCGATGGATCCAAATGCCAGCGCGGCGGAGGGGCCAGCGTTGTTCTCATTCCTCTTGACGCTGAGCCTATGCCTCTTTCATTCCGGCTCGATTTCCCCTGCACTAATAATACAGCGGAATACGAGGCCCTTGTTTTGGGTCTCCAGGTTGCGTTACACTTAGGTGTCAAATCTATTAATATTTTTGGCGACTCTCAATTGGTAGTCAATCAAGTTATGGGCATCTACCAATGTAAGAATGAGGAACTTCAAAAGTACAAACATTACGTGGATTCACTTTTGACCTCATTTACTCGTTATTCTATCCAGACCATTCCCCGCTCCACTAACAAATTTGCGGATACTATGGCTTGCTTAGCCTCACAAATTCCTACCTCACCAACTGACTCTGACATATTCGTCTTGGTCCAACAACTCTTTGCCCCATCTTACTCAGCACCGGTTGTTTGTATGATAAATAATGTGTCTGCTAATTCGCAGGATACCTGGTACCACCAATTTCACGACTACCTTACAACCTCTGTTCTCCCACCTGACCTAACTAGTACCAGCAAACGCGCTTTTCTTAAACATGTTTCTCATTATGTCGTCATGGGGGGACTCCTTTATAAACGTGGCTTTGATGGTATCCTCCTTCGATGTCTAACCGGCGCAGAGGTCACCTATACCATCCAACAGGTCCATGACGGTATTTGTGGCGGACATTTTAGTGGCCTTGCCATGGCTAAACGAATCCTTCGCCTAGGTTATTATTGGCCTACTCTTAATAACGACTACTACGAATATGTTAAGCGTTGTGTTATGTGTCAACAACATGCCAACCTTCAACATACTCCTAGCCATCCGCTACAGGTCGCACGAGATCTTTGGCCTTTCTCACAATGGGGTTTAGACCTTATTGGTGAGATCCACCCACCCTCTTCGCAACGTCACCGTTGGATAATCACAGCAACCGAATATTACACAAAATGGGTGGAGGCCATTCCACTCATTTCAATCAAAAAAGAAAAAATTGTCGAATTCGTTAACCATCACATTATCTGTCGTTTTGGTATTCCTCATCGCCTAATAACAGATAATGGTAAATCTTTTAAAAATAAGTTGTTACAAGACCTTTGTGACAACTTTGGTATCAAACTTAGTTTCTCATCACCTTACTATCCACAGGCCAATGGTCAAGCTGAATCTTCTAATAAAACCCTAACCAAAATCCTCATGAAAGTTGTCAATGAGTCCGGAAGAAATTGGCATGATCACATTCCCTTTGCCCTTTGGGCTTATCGTACTAGCATTCGTACCTCCACTAATGCCACACCATTTTCTTTGGTATATGGTACCGAGGCGGTCTTGCCTCTCGAAATACAAATACCCTCCCTCAGAATATCTCTTCAGGATATTCTCACCAATGATGATTTCCGCCAAGAGCGGTTAGCCCAATTAGAGCTTCTTGACGAGCGTCGTCTTACGGCTCTTGATCACCTTCAAATCTACCAAAAACGCATCAAGCGTGCTTATGATAAATGACTTCATGAGCGTACCTTTAAGGTTGGTGATCTTGTCCTTAAAGAGAATCAATATGTAACCAAATTAGAAAAGAGAAAATGCGGAAAATTTGCTCCTAATTGGATTGGGCCTTACATTATCACTCACACTTATGGATCAGGCACTTATCGTTTAGCTTCGCTTAATGGTAAACCTGAGCCTGAGCCCCTTAATGCCTTGCATCTTCGACCATTCTACTGTTGAAATTAGTGTTATATCACTTCTTATCTACCTTACGCTCGTCCCTTGAGCTCATTTACCACCGCATACACTTGGTTTCTTACATCTCAAAATCAAATCAAGCTCACATGGTTTGATTATCACCTCCCCTTTTTAGTCTAGTCCATGACTTCAAAGTATCAAAATAACACATTCTTAATTAAAACACTTATGGGATTTTCTTGAGTCAAACTTCCTACAAAAAACTAGATGCTTTATGCCCAACGGACATCTAGACCTCTAAATTATACAATAGACTGCTCCCTTGAAGGACAGCTATATGCCAAACTATTGCTGCTATTATATATAGACTGCTCCCCCGAAGGACAGCTATACATAAATACCACATCTGCTACTATAAATAGACTGCTCCCTTGAAGGACAGCTATACACAGTCAGCCTTTATCAGAAGCTTCTCGCATTGATCAGCTTCGTGAAGACCTCAAGAACAACAAAATACATATCCCATGTAGACTTCCCGCATCGATCAGTCTATATCCAGAAAAATAAAATAAAAATAAAAGCAGTATTTCAGAACACTTTTGAGTCATGGACTTGTCTATTTAGGTTTGGTTCTCTTTTGTCAGAATAATCATCTTATAATAAGTTCTCTGCATCCTCGCCCACATCAACCACCTCACCTCACCATTTGTCAAAGCAACAAAACTCAAGGGACGTGACGTATATCCGATATATTGTGATTATACCACTCTTTTCACCTATCGACTTCTCGTCTATGCAAGGTACCTAGGGGTTCAACTTCATTCTACGTTATTATGTGGTTTGTTTGGCTCTTCTCAACTACGGGACACTTTTGCCTCTTTTGCTCGACTCTAGGATTATGTGTTGACCTTAATCAGGATACGGTTCCCTACCACTTGGGTAGGCTAACTTTCACTTCACCTATACCTATACCAACATCGCCAATTCCTTACCAACACCAACAACATTACCCTACCAATATCAATATTTTTACCAACCAACAAATTGCCTAACCATACCTAAATTGCCTGAATTCACCTCTCCCTGGTTCTAAGGGAGAACTACATCGGTCTGAGGCCCCTCCTTGCTTTGTGCAATGGGCTATGTAGGCAGCACTTAGGAGACATGGAGTCTCCCAAGGTTAGCTCGACCATCCCCTACCATACCCTATCATGTGTTGTAAATATAAATATTTTTTGTGTATTTCTATTTGCCAACATTCATCTTTATCCTTTTTCAAACAAAACAAAAACAACATTCAAAACACAACCATTCTTATTATTATCATCACTCAAAACCACATACATCTTTAGTTTTATTTTAGATGTTAAACAAATGCATCTTCTCTATCATCGACTCGCAGGTCGGCATCCTTATTTATTCTTATATTCCTATGAAATTCACTTAGACCCTTGCACCTCCTCCCGAATCAGGTGGTGATCGTGATCGTCGATGCCCCTCAGTTGGCCTCTCCATCCTCAAAGGTGCCACTGCCATTGGTTCCTCCCATTGATCCGCCAACATCTCCTGTAACATACGAATACGTCCTCTCGCGTGGAGGAATCTTGCCTCCAGTCTCTCCACTCGTAACTGAGAAACTTCTAACAATCCCATTGTCTCATTCACCTGTGTTTGAAGCTGGTGAGCCAACTCCTGCAGACGATCTCTCTCCGCTGTAATCACAGCTATGTCTGGGCGCTCACGTGCACCTCGCAGCTCTGCTACCCACCATACTCTATAGGCCTCTGTCGTTCCCGCATCCATTACCCTACGATCGGCTGCTATCTCTTCTGGCCCTTCTGGAGGTGTAGGCCGGGGAGGTGAGAATGCTGCCTCGGCATCGATCCTCATGTATGGTCTATATGTCATCGGTATATCCTGAACGAACCCAAATTGTCGCCGCACGCGATCTAGAGGAATTCTCTCGTACTCACCCGGCCTGTGCCCTGCGATCCATCTCAATCGCTCTACACCCCTCAACTCCTCAGCTATGTGCTCCGTCACCATATAGTTCCCGTAAGGCCTCCAACAAATATCCGCAATCGTCACCATCTCCCATACCTGTCTATAATACTCGATGTCATCTATCACGGCCTGGGATCTCGCTTCTTGTTCTGTTTGGACCCATCGTCTGAATCCCAACCTTTGCACTCCTGCCTCTCCCGACTCGATGGGTCGGCCTATTGGACGCACACAAACAATATGCTCATAGGCCCAACAATGTAATAAGTACGAACAATCTAGTGTCGTCCTGTGTTTTTGCTTGCAGGCCCATAAACCCCTATATAACTCTGCCAGATATGCGGGTGCCCATGCGAAAGTCACGCTCATTTCTATCATTTCCCAAATAACACTCATCAATGCTTTGGGAAATCTTCCACCCTCCGCCCTCGGTAATGCATAATACCCCACCGCTATCATTAATAGCACGGCCAACCTTGTTTCCTCAGGGTGTGTTGCATACATTGTACCATACGTAAATGATAAACCTCGCTGTGTCAAATCTCGTGCAGCTGACCCAAATACTGCTGTTATCGCTGCCCGCCCCGCGCTAGGCAACGCCTGATACACTGTTTTTCCTATCATTGGGAGTCTCAAAATACGGAACACATCTTCCAAAGTCACTGTCATCTCCCCTGTTGGCAGATAGAAGGTATTCTTTTCTGGATTCCATCTCTCAATCAACGCCTGCAACATAGCATGGTTACGCGCGTGATTCTTGAATAATAGCGGATTCCACTTAACCCCAAACAATTTATCAATGCCCATTCAGCTGGTGTTACATCCGCTCGGATTCGTGACAACAACGCTGGCACAGTATCATTCATCCTTAACCCTGCTTCTGCCTGCATACATCAAAACGACACATAATTATTCGAAAGAACAAATCTCTACGGGTTTTTTCTCAAGTTCTGGAAACTCTTACAGTGACCGATATCGGTTATGAATAACCGATACCGGTATGCTAACCGATACCGGTTCCTTCTAAACGATACCGGTCACTGTCAAAAATATACCTACCCTGCTTAAAAACATACACCTACGATAATTATTTTGCCCGTTTACTCCTATTTATACCTAAAAACATACGTGACCACCCTGTTTACCTACCCCAATAGCACTCACCCCATCCCCAACCCTTGCCTATCACCTTTTCTTTCTCATCTTTCCCCACTTACACTTCTTTCATCCTATTCACAAAACATGCAAGAATCAAATTACAACCAAACAGTTTACCTCTCGGGATGTAGCAGCTTGGGGCGGAACATGTCTTCCCCCTCGTCCCTGCCTGCTGGATGCTTCTCCTCGTTCAGCCATGTTCACCACCCTTTTCAAATATAACTTGTCTTTCTGCCTTCTGAATCTCAGCCCACGCTCACTTCACCTGTCTCTTTCCTCCTTGTCACTCAAAATTCTTTCATGCAATTACCTGTAGCAGTCGTCAAACAGCGTCGCATTCGCATATTTAACTTGTTGCATGACTCTAAAAATAAGAATGCTAAAAATAAGAACTTAAGTTGCCAACCCAGCAGTTCTATTTTTAGGGAAATAATTCTTGCATAACCGATATCGGTTACGTAACCGATATCGGTCATATAGCTACCGACATCGGTTACACAACCGATGTCGGTCATGTACCCCTTGTTGCTTAAACCTAAGCCGTTTCTTCGTTTTTGCAAATTTTTGTGGCGCCCGTCCCTTTTTCCTGCATAAACAACACCATTATCTATAATTTTTCATCAAATCCATATCTCATCACAATTTCATCAACATCATCTATCCATATTACAAAAACAACCAAGCCATCAACAAACGATATCAAAAACCATCAATCTATACACCATTTGGATCCAATTCAGCAGCTACATACGTTCAATTTCACAAACCAGCGACAAAACACATCCAACATTTCATAAACACAACATGTCAATTAAACTCATCATCTATATATACATACATCCCATCAACAAAAGACATCAACACCATCAATATATAAACCATGTGGATCAAACTCATCATACATTAAATATCACAAACCATCGACAAAACACTTAACACATTTTAAACACAGCATGTAGGTCAAAATCATCATATCTATATATCAAAAGTTTCAAATATACAATGTGCCCTGCATAGGGGCCTCTGTGATCTCAGCATCATACAAAGCCGGCACGCAGGCCGCAACAACTGTCCAAATATCGACTCGGCTCGCAGGCCGGTCTCTCATATCAAAAATATACTCGGCTCGCAGGCCGGTATCAACTATACAACCCGTACTCGGCTCGCAGGCCGGTATATACAATAAATGAATAAATAAATGAAAGAATCATATATGGGCACGCAGGCCTCTCTATACATAGCCGGTTCGCAGACCGGTGCCTCTATCTAATATCCATCTACAAACAAAACATCTCTCTCTGACCCAGGGATCCCTCAGCTCTCCCCACCGCCCTCTGCCTGTCTCCCTGCGGGTCCCTGTGCTGCCTCTCGTCTCCTCCCTATAACAGACCCACCGGCTGTGGCTGCACCACCCTGGGATCTCTGGCTACGCGAGGTCTCCGCTCTATGCGCCGCATATGGCTGATAGTCAGCCCCGGTACCATCAAGAACATCCTGATAATACCGAGCCTCCGCTCTCGCCTCCATATAGCGGGCCCGTGCCACCATCGCTGCTGGGGCTGGTCCCCCGACTCCTAATAATAGTGCCCCCTGTGCTGGTGCCGCTGGTGGTGCCTGTGGCTGCGCCGGTGGTGGTGCTGGTACCTGTGCCTGTGCTGGTGCCGCTGGTGGTGCCTGTGGTGGTACCTGTACCTGTGGTGCTACCTGTACCTGTGCCTGGGCTAACTGCCCCTGTAAGACACCTATCTGTGCCTGTGCGGCAGCAAGCTGCCCCTGTAACAACTGTACCTGCCCTCTGAGCTGGTCCCTCTCTGCTCTAACAGCCGCTAAGTCTGGCTGTGCGGGCTGTGCTCTCCTCGCGGCTCTCTCCCCTGCCCACCATACCAAAAATGATCCTGTACACCCGGCGTCATCCACTGTATCGTCTGCCTGCCGCTCGGCTACCCAATCTGGGTCCATAGGCTGTGGTGCAGGCAGTGGAGCCTCTACATCATCCCTCCGGTACTGAGGGAAGGGAGGTGGCTCATCCTGTCGTAGCCCCAGCTGTCGGCGTACCCTCTCCAGGGGTATCCGCTCACACTCTCCCGGCCTCCGTCCCACTATCCAGAATGTATACTGGATCCACTGCAACTGTGATCGGGCTCCTCCGCGGGGCTGATGACCTCTGTAAGGTCTCCATACAATATCTAAAGCTGTCAAGCCCTCTAATACATGCCGGTAATATGCCACATCTCGTCCGGCGAGAACGGCTCGTGGCTGGCCCACGACCCCCAACCACCTCTGAAAGCCATATCTGTAGATCACCTGTGGCCCTGGCTGCTGGGGCAGCCCTACTGGTCTAATGCATATGATATGCTCATATGCCCAACAGTGTAACAAAAACGTAGAGCAAATCCCGAATCGCCTCATCCGGCGATAGCCCCACAGCTCTCGGTATAACTGCACCAGGTATACTGGTGCCCAAGCATAACATGTATGCTCCTCGACCATCTCGTGTAACACCCCCATCAACGCCCGTGGAAAGCGGCCTCCCTCTGAGTCCGGGAGGGCGAAGCATGTAATCCCGATCATCATCAACACGGCAAGCCGTGTCTCATGTCGGTGGGCACGGTACATATCCCCATACGCGATGCTCGCGCTGTGATACGTCAATAGCGCGGCTGCATCCCCGAATACATGTAAGATGCTGTCCATGGCTGTCTCTGCGTCCACCTGGAAGACTGCCTCTCCATCAATCGGTAATCTAAGGATGCGATACACATCCTCCAATGTAATGGTCATCTCTCCAGTCGGGAGATGGAACACATTGGTCGCCGGATCCCATCTCTCGATGAGGGCGACCATCAAACTGTGATCCCTATCGATCGCCCTGTACCGCTGGACTCCGCCGAGTCCCACCTCGCGCATAATGCCCCACTGCGCTGCGGACACGTGTGGCCGCATCCGTCCCAACAGCAGGGGCATCCTGTCCCGCATAGTCAGCTGCTGACGTGCCTGCACAAATCACCCACTTCATTAGACCTACCCTTTCAAACAACAACTACTTTAACCTTCTATACCCCCTTTTACCCACCCGACCACAACCCGACTCTATAACACACACCTACACTCACCTATTTTACCCTAAAAACTTTACGATATCCCCTTGCCTTATCTCGCACCCTACCAATCACTCAGCTCTATTCTCACCATTTACCTATGCCCCTACCAATTTAACACCTCCCCATTCATGCCCAACACCTAATCTATCCGAACCGCACCAACCACACAATCGCCCCATTTTTCCCCCCCACTCACCAATCACCCTTCCTATTAACCCCTACCCCTTCCCTCTTCACCCCCACAAACACAACACCCAAACCACTAATACCTAAACACCCAAACCACAGCCCCAACAACCACCAAACACCCCAAACCATAGCAAAACCAACCAACAAAATAAATATTCCTAAGTAGGGACCGGTACCGGTCACCCATGACCGCCACCGGTCCCCTCTCCACCGACGCCGGTCGACGTACGACCGACACCGGTCACCTACAAACTCACCCTGCCCCGAAAATTTCTTGACCGATGCCGGTCGCTTAGTGACCGGCATCGGTCACTGAAAAATAGCCGAGCCGAACCCGACGCGGCCCCCCAAAGCATTTTTTCCCTATTTCTCCCTATATACCCACCCAAACACCCTAAAAACCTACCCACCCTGCCGCCTTGGCCTATTTCACCTATCTACCCTCTCCTTTTTTCAAATAATTTCCATTTATTAATTATTTTCTAAAAACCTTACATTCCTACCCAAAACCCAAATCCAGCTTAACACAATCAAATTCACACAATGAAGGGTTTCGAACCTACCGGTACGACGACACGTCGTCGTGGTGGGATGGGTGGTGGTGGTCCAGCTGGTCCAGCACCTCCTGCTCCTCCTGGCTGTGCCATAGCTCCACCTCTCCTCTGCTGGGTCCTCCACCAATCAACTGCTGCCTCCTACTCACTAGGGCCCACTAATCACTCACTTCTCCACTCCAATAGCGCCACCTCAACCAACAAATGCTCCAATCTCAACAATACACCTCAGACAACTCAAATTGGGTTTCAAATTGACAATATGACAATGACCGGCCGTATTTTTTCTTTTTATAGGTTTTCGACTATAACCGATACCGGTTATATTGTGCCCTAAGGAACCGGTATCGGTCACCTAACCGATATCGGTCATGGACAATCGATATCGGTTTTATCCCACCTCTTCCCCAATTTCTGCCCTTATTTACTAATCACCCTTTCTCACAACATCGCCTATATCCACCTTGGCTGAAAACCCTTTGTTAACTTCCTTGGCCCGACCCAAGGCCGTAACCAACCAATTGGCCCGACCCAAGGCCATAACCAACCAATTTGGCCCGACCCAAGGCCGTAACCAACCAATTTGGCCCGACCCAAGGCCGTAACCAACCAATTTGGCCCGACCCAAGGCCGTAACCAACCAATTTGGCCCGACCCAAGGCCGTAACCAACCATTTGGCCCGACCCAAGGCCGTAACCAACCATTTGGCCCGAAACCCAAGGCCGTAACCAACCATTTGGCCCGACCCAAGGCCGTAACCAACCATTTGGCCCGACCCAAGGCCGTAACCAACCATTTGGCCCGACCCAAGGCCGTACCCACCATTTGGCCCGACCCAAGACCGCACCCAACCATTTGGCCCGACCTAAGGCCGCACCAATTAAATACCTCACCCAACATCAACACAATACACTTTTATCCACCCATCATGTCACTTTTTGTTCAATCGAGCTCACCTGTTCGTGTTTTAGCATGATTAGGGTCCTTGACTTGATCAGTCGACCAACTTTGCCTAGACCAAGACCGTGACGTTTATCTCAACCAAACCAACCATTTGGTACTGCCGAACATGCCTAAACGTTCCTGTACCTTACCCGTTATATCCCCTGGAGCTACTTCCTATGCCTTGGATACCAGGATTATATCACCCTTGTTTGGATAAACTATCGACCTTTGCCTATGAATTGCTTGTTTGCTCTTCAAATCATGTACCCTGGTCGCACTACTGCATTTCAACGTGCGTCTGCTTCCTTGGACCTACCCCACCATCTTACCATCATATAAACACCATTTACCCTTTATCAACCCTATCCCTGATTTCACGCTGCCTCAATCTGTGATAGATTTGAGGGGGATTACCTATACCCTTAACAGGGGTAACCACTTCTTATTATTGTCCGTGCAGCTTTAACAAAGACAAGCTACACGACAACAAGGGGCTAATGTAGACACCAAATTTGTGTCTTACGACCCCCTGTGCCCCGCATCTCATTTCGCAACCTAACCTCATCACCTAAACCTTACATAATTATTTATTAATTACCTTATAATTAATAAATCCACATCGCCATACCTGCCACCTCATTTCGCCACCTCATCATAACCTAGTCTTAACCCTAAACTAACCTAATTAAGACCTATAACTTGGTCCACATCCACACCCATGACTAATTACTCCTCACCCGCACCTAAAACCAACCTCATAATGACTTGACCAAGCCCGCAACTAATCCCTCGGGAGAAAAGGAGGGAAAGCTGGCTATTTTACCAAAAATAGCCCGCTTTGACGTGACCGACATCGGTTCCTACTCGACCGCCGTCGGTTGTGTAACCGCCATCGGTTCCCTGTAAATGACCACTTCCAACCAAAAACAAGGGATCGGATTTTCATTTGATCAAAAAGAGGAGAAATCATTGAAAGGATCCGGATTTGCTTGGCCGAGCAGAGACAAGTGAAGAAAATAGAAGAGTTTGCAGAGAAGGACATCAAGCCCAAGACTGCAACTGAATAACCAGAGCCCAGTGACACTCATCCGAGCATCAGAAGAGGAGATAGCTCATCTTGGATTGTCAGATCATCCCACTTGAGCCCTGTCTTCGTCATCACAGTCCTGGAACCTGCATCTTCATCAGGAACGAGTAAGTAGTGTCTTGTATGTTTCTAAGCACCATTTCTTGAGCCTGTGGATTGATAGTAATTATAAGCTCATTCCTAGATCTACCACCTACCAGCACCCTGCACTTAACCTTCATCCATACATCTTTGTATTGCCCAGAAGACCATTTTATCACACTCTGAGCCTTCCCTGTCCTCCCATTATTCCCCTCAGCCATCCACCAATCTTAATAACCCCACGATCACCTTGCAACCAACCTCTATCCAGAAGCACTTAGATTGCTGACCCTACCGGTGTCGTTTATCCCCCACCGGCGGCGGTTCTCTAACCGCGGTCGGTTATCCAGTGACCGGCGTCGGTCACTGTGACTTATACCCCAAAACCCTTTTCTCACCTATTTGTCACCTAACAACCTCAGATCCAGTCTGGTTTATCCCTATAACTCAACCTGAATGTATCAACGACCAGTAACCGAACAAACAACGTGACGCTTTATTATTGATAGTTTAGCTTCTATTGCTTTGTAACGAGATACCTAAATCGTGATTTTGCAATAGCTTTCTTTGTTATCATTTGTGTTAATTCGTATTAAAAGGGGAACTGACCACCTTCGAAAGGAAGTTTTATATTTCCTGGGCCTAAGGCAGCTCCCTCATTTATTGTCTAATTAAAATCTGGTGGTCTTGTATTCTTACTTGCAGGTAGTCCTTCCAAGACAAAAAGGAGTTCTTCGCAGTCGATCTGATCTTTCTCTACGGTACGCGCACACCATCTCAACATTCAACAGGTATTCCTCCTAGCCCTAACCCTTATCTGTTTCTCAAAGGAATGAAAGGATAGAAGCAAGTCTGAGAGAAGGTTGCAGAGGAAGATACCCAAGATTCTACTATAGCAGCACTTCCGAGGTGGCAGTAGAGTTCCAAATTCAGGACGGCATGGCAAAATGTTCCAATATAAGCTTTTTGGGACAAAAATCCTTTCTTAGTAGGGAGGTGTGATCAGGAGATCATTTTTGAAAGTTCTCTAAACATTCATAAATCATGTCAGTGCATAAGATCATCTCGAGTGCTTTCCAATGACTATAAGAACATGAAAAACATACATCGGGAGCTCTAGATATGTCTGGTCAAAGTTCAGACAACGAAAAAGTCAACTCTAGTCAACTGGGCAATATTGGACCAATCACACTGTGACACGTGGCTTGCCACCACAAATAGAATTCACTCAATTTTCCTTTCGAGAGACAAGTGGACTACATGGTATGGACCGAATTAATTATTTCCATACCATATTACAGGGGTCAAAATTACAGTATCTTGGTAAGTCCACTTTCCAAATGCCACGCATATATGCCAAACCGCTATATATATTAATGTTTATACATTATTATTAAACTAAAGAAATTACCAACCCCTTAGCTCACATAATTATCCAAACCACCAAACACATTGCTAAGGATCCACGTAGTGGCTAAGCAGTGGAAGCTTCCACGTGGAAAGGAGAAGGTGAAGTGGTGTTGGAGGGGGCAAGGCCCATGCGTGGAAATCCACATGGTGAACAAGGTGGGGTGGTTATGCTCCAAAGTGGTCCTTTGAGAACTTCATACAATGTGTGGAAAGGATTTAATAAGCCTAAAACCTTATCATTCCATAAAATTTGGGATTTAATCCCATTAAACATGCTAATCCGCCACTATGGGGAATATTATCCCAATTTTCATATATGGGCTATGGTATTTTTAGCCTAAGGATTATATGTAATGCATTTTTTAAGGGCCCTAAATTTGTATAAATAGGGAACCCATGCTATTGAAACACACACGCATAACTTGGAAGCTCAAAGCAAGCGCTTGAGGAATATTTCCCAAGTGAGCAGAGGAGCGTTTACTTTAAAAGACCTATTTTATTTGGCTTATTATAAAGTTGTGAAGACCTATTTATTTAAATAGGCATTATTGTGGCTAGGAGTTATTAAAACTACCTAGTCGGCCCATAGCGTCACACCAACTATTGTGAAGCCTGGAATATTGACCAAAGTGCCATAGGGCGTTACGAAGTGTCTGGAAGGCTGATCGAGAACCAGAGGATTCCGAATAGTGGAGTTGGAGCCATCGAGCTTGCCATCGAGGTGGAAGTCAGGTGTTATCTTTCACCCTTGTCGTCTGAAGGTCTGGATATTCTTCTAAGAAAGTTCTTAATAGTTTCCATTAGGTTATCTTGTGAAAGTACTATTGTAGCTTACAAGTTTTGACTAGTGGAATGGTTCGACCACAAACCCAGAGATGTAGGCAATTACCGAACTCTGTAATCAATCATTGTGTAATTGTCTTATTGTATTACATTTATTATAACTTGATTACTTAAAAGGAGTAAATTATCGGTAAATAATTAAAGCCTATAAGGGTCAGAGATCAGGTAAATAAAAACTTGATTATTTTTAGATCATGGTGAGGTAGGACTGAAATTTGATAGTGGAATGGTCAAAGATGCAAGGCATTAAGGGTCTCAGGTTCTAGTTTATGGTCTAGTGAAGATAAACTATAAGCACCTGATCCATAAGCATGAGTCATGATGTATGGTCCAAGCCAATTAGGAGAAAATTTTCCCTGTTTACTTTTCTCCGCTTTCGTTACATGTTGATTTTCTTTCAGGACCAGGTCACCGACTTGGAAGGTTCATTCATGGACACGTTTTTCATAGGCACGTTTGATACATTTTTGGTAAACTTAAAGATGATCAAGATCATTAAGATGACATTTGTCTAATAACTCAAGTTGTGCTGAACGTTCCTGGAAAAATTCATCATCATTGAGCATTTCATGGAGAGAAATTCCAAGATAGGGAATCTAGACTTTGAGAGGTAGAACAACCTCTGTACTATAGACCAGAGAAAAAGGTGTGGTGCCAGTGAAAGTGTGAATACTAGTGCAGTATGCCCATAGGGAAAAAGGAATGTGCATATACCAGTCCTTCCCAGTATCCTTAACCACTTTCATGAGAATTTTGTTTAGGGTTTTATTAGTGGATTCAACTTGGCCTTTGGTTTATGGGTAATAATTTGACGAGAAACTGAGATGAATGCCAAAGGCGTCATAAATTTTTTGCAAGGTTTTATTTTTGAATTTTTTTCTGTTATCAGTGATGAGGCGATGTGGAACACAAAAGTGATAGATTATGTGATGATTGATGAACTCACATATTTTCTCAGATTTTGTGGAGATGAGAGGTATGGCTTCAACCCATTTGGTGTAATATTTGGTAGCAGTAATGATCCGTTGATGTCACTGGGAAGAATGGGGATTGATCTCTCTGAAAATATCCAAACCCCATTGAGAGAAGGGATAAAGGTCACGGGCGACCTATAAGGCATGACTTGGTGTATGATGAAGGTTGGCATGTTTATGGAATTTTACACAACACTTGACGTATTCGTAACAATCATGGTTGAGGGTCGGTTAGTAATATCCTAGGCAAAGAATATGCTTAGCAACAATAAGGCCACTGAAGTGACCTATAAATATGCCATCATGAACTTCCTTAATGGTATAAGGAATTTCAGAAATATTAAGGCACCGTAAGAGAATACCATTAAATCTACACTTATAGAGGAGGCCACCCATGATGACATAATGAGATATCTTTTTAAGAAAAGTGCGTTGTCCATTGCGAGTGAGGTCGAGGGGCAAGCTAGAGAGGGAAAGATATTTTGAGTATTGTTTATACCAAAGGTAAGGAGTAGCAGTTGTGATAGAGTAAACTTTATGAGGTAAATAATAGGGTGATTGGATTCTTTGTACAGTGACAAAGATTTTAGAATCAGCGGGTGAAACGGGTATTTAAGAAGCCAGGCAGGCCATGGTATCTACAAATTTGTTAGTAGAACGGGGGACAGTTTGAAGGGCGTAATGGTCGAAGGTGGTAAAAAGTATGTCCACATGATGTTTATACTTTTTAAGTATCTCATTATGACACTGGTATATACCATTGACTATGTTTATGACCAATTGATAATCACCAAAGATGTTGATGGACTTATTATCTAAGGCATAGGCAGCTTGGAGACCCAATACAAGTGCTTTGTATTCAACAATATTGTTTTTACAATCAAAATAAATTTTGAAAGACAAAGGCATGGATTCAAAATCAAGTGGAATGAGGATAACACCAGCCCCACCCCCATGCTGACACTTGGAACCATCGAAGAAGAGTGTCATTTGGTAAGGGGGTTCATCCAGGGAAAGGATAACAATTGACTCATCTGGAAAGTCAAAGTTAGAGGGTTGGTCCCCGGAAATAGGTGCATTGGCCAATTGGTCGGTTATAGCTTGGCCCTTGATGGACTTTTGATGGATGAATTCAAGGTTGAGGTTGGCCAAAAGTATAATCTAGTGTGTGGCATGTTGATTTTGGTAAGGTTTTGCATACATGAAGTGCAAGGGGTCAGTGTTGGTCACAACATAGGTTTTGTGGTTGAGTAGGTAATGGCATAGTTTTGGGGAAATGAAAACTAAGGATAAGAAAATATTTTCCGCATGGTTATATTGGGTCTCTTATTCTAAAATAGTATGACTAATGTAATAAACCGCTTTCTCCCTATGTTGTTCATTGCGATAAGAGAACATAGCACCCAAGGAGTGATCAGTAGCTGAGATGTATAGGTAGAAGGGTTGATCATATTTAGGTGGGATGAGTACGGGTGGTTGAAGAAGGTATTGTTTCAAGGATTCAAAATTTTTATGTCAATCATCATCCCATGTAAAGGAAACATCCTTTTTGAGAAGGTGGTGAAATGGTTGACACCGATCGAAAAGTTATGAAATGAAACAATGAATAGACTACAACTTACCTTGTAGGCTATGGAGCTGCTGCAGATTAGTGGGCAGAGGCATTTTGAGAATGGCCTTGACCTTAGCAGGGTCAACCTATATACCACGTAAGGAAATGATAAATCCTAGGAGCTTACCCGAGAGAACCGTGAAGACACACTTCTTGGGATGGAGGTGAACACAATACTTAATGAGGTGGTCAAAATGGTTTTTAGGAAAACAAGGTGCTTGGAGTGGCATTTAGATTTGGCCAAGAGATCATCTACGTAATCTTCCAATATACGGTGCATGATTTCATGGAAGATGTAAGCCATAGCCCACTGGTATGTGGCACCAGCATTTTTAAGGCCAAAAGGCCTGACTTGATAGCAAAAGGTCCCCCAAGGGGTGATGAATTCCATTTTGTTTTGATCCTTCGGAGCAAGAAATATTTGGTTATAACCAGAGAAACCATCCATGAGTGATAGCATCTTGTGACTAGCCGTAAGGTCAACCAGTTGGTTAATACCGGGTAGAGGAAAGTCATCTTTTGGGAAAACTAGGTTGAGGTCATGAAAATCTGTGCAGATGCGGAGTCCCCCTATTTCCTTAGTGACAAGGAAAATGTTAGAAATCCACTGGGGATAATCGATGGGTAATATGAAGGAAATGGAAAGAAGGCGTTGAAGTTCTTCCTTGACTAGAAGCACAATGTGAGGGTATATTTTCCTCAACTTTTGTTTTATGGGTTGAGCATCAGGAATGGTTATGATATTGTGGACTACTATGGTGGGGTCAATATCGGGCATGTAGGTGTAAGACCAAGTGAAATCATGGTTATGATCTTTGAGAAAAGAAGTGACGGCTTCCTGTTCAGCAATATCTAAAGATTGGCCAATCTTTAGAATGTGCGTGTCGTCCTGAGTATGGATGTTGATTTCAATAGTCGATTCATTTAACATGGTTTTCATCTCAGATGGTAACGGCCGGTGAATATATGATTCTTCTACACCAAGGTAGGTGAGTATAGATTCATCATCCTGACATTGAACGACATTAATAGGTGTATCGTCATCGATCATTTCAAGATACATGAAGGGAAGAGAAGGGGAGCCTCACCCTCACATTAATAAGTCAAAGGCCCCAAGGAAATGGTGTTTATGACCAAAAAAGTTAGGAGGAATGGATTCTGGATCCATTAACTCTGTCGGTGAAGGTGGTGAAGAAGGTGGAGCAGGTGAAGAAGGTGGAGAAGGGTTGATATCCTCAATGAGTTGAATGCGAGCCTTCTTGGTGAAGGTTCTGCAAAACCGATGCCACTGCAGCCGTTATGTTTACGGGTAGTATATGGAATAACAGTGTGATGGACTTTCTCGTAAAATCCAAAACCAAAAACCTTCCATGCACATGGGTGCAGGAAGGTGTGGGTAAAATGGCGATTGGTGAGTGACTAGAGGTCGGTAGAAAATGTGCGGGTTTGTGATGGTGGTTCAGGTGTATTAGTGGTAGTATAAAATTCCCCATAGGTGATATTGGTGTGAATGTGGGGAGGACCATACAGGAGATGCTCTCCTATGTGGTGATCATAGTGAGGGTGTTGGTGAAGACTTCCATACTCTTGTGGAGTAAGGAATGTGTTAACACTATATAAGTGATACTCCCCCAGAGTGAGGTGTTGAAAAATGCCTTCTAAGGGATCAATGCTCAGTATATGGGTAGCTGGGATAGACAATGTGTTAGAGGTTGAATCGGAGGTGGAGATAGCTGATTGGGAGGCTGAAAGTTTGGTCATGGAGGTTGTGGCAGTGGTAGGGATGGAGGAGGTAGGTGCAGTCGAGGTAGTGGCGGTACTGGTGAGTGGAGGTGTAGGTGAAGAGGAAGTGGTCATGGAGGTGGATGCCTTAATGGGTATAATCAAGTCATTGTGTTGGTAAAGCATGTTGCAAGTTTTGAAAGGTGATGGGTCAGCCAAAATGGTATAGGTGTGCCCTTCATGCTCAAACTTCACACAATGATGAAAAGTGGAGGGAACACAACCCATAACACGAATCCAGGGTCTACCAAGCAACAGGTTATATTGAAATTACCCATCCAAGATCTAAAATAACTCTGGAATAGTTTGGGGGCTCACGCGAACATGGAGGATGATGGTGCCAAGTGTAGAGGTGATAGCATCATTAAATGAATGGAACATGATAGGATGTTTATGCATGTAATTTTCAGGTATGTGCATTTGGTCGAACGCATGGGAGGATATGATGTTAATGTTAGCACCCCCATCGATCATAACACATCATACACGTATATCATCGATGTGGATAGAGATGAAAAGGGTTGGATTTGGGTCATCGGTTTTGTGCAGTGCGATCTCTTCATTTGAGAAGCTGAGGGAAGCTACTCAGTTAGTAGGTGGTGTAGAAGCATATGGTAATTTGGTAAGAGAGGCTACATGATGAGGTTTGATGATTGAGGCTTTGGGTGTAGGATCATTGGGTAAAACCTCAATAGATTGAAGGACCTCCATGAGAACTTGACGATGGGATTCGGATGTTTGGATGAGGTCATAAAGGGACATCTTGAGGGAGGATTGGTGTAATTGTTTGAGTATGGCGCGATGTGTAACCCCATTAGAAATAGGATAGGTGGGGCCATGGATAGTGACTCTATGTGTGGGTGTAGATGGTATGTTGGGTATCGAGTTGGTAGGTGGGTTGGTTACCTTTTCCTTTCCTTTGTCCTTCTATGCATGGGTAGCAACATGGATCGTGTTGATTTGAGGTGGGGTGGTAGGTGAAGTGGGTGAGTCATGAAAGGTATAGTGACAAGAAGGGAAAAAGCCAAGTGATGGGAAGGAACCTTGTGAGATGAGTTAGGCACACCAACATTTGGGTGGAGGTTTGGTAAGTTCTATGATGTGCACCATGTTAATTTCAAATCTCGGAGGTGGCTCTATGAGTTTTGGGGTGGATTTCTTGCTTGCTTAGTAGGAAATGGAGGAAGAACTGTGGAGATTGGTGCTAGCAAAATGGGGTCCTCATCGAGAAGATCATCATCGTTAAAGTTTTCTTCAGGAGGACACAACTGGATAAGAACAGTTTTTAAAGCCTTACAGTTCTCTACATCATGTCCTGGCACATGATGGTAGGTGTAAATTTTGGTTTGGTCAAACCCCTTTGGTTTGGGTTTGAGAGGGTCATAAGGTTTGAGAGGCGGTAATGTGATGACAAAAGTTTCAAGGAGGTTGGTTAAAATTTTGGCATAGGATCCTGCCAGTGGATCACAATGGGAAGTGAATGTGGGTTTGGGTGCAGGTCTGGTCGATTGTCTAGGATGGGTTTTTATAAGAGGGGGGAATGGTTCAAGCTATGGTTTTAGGTTCTGGTGTGATCTTAGGTGTTGGTTGTGTTTCCTTTGGTAGGGATATGGCAGATGAACTGGAAAGAGAGAGTGTGGTTGGTTTGACTACCTTATTGGAGGGTAGTGGATTTTTTTCTTTAGGTTGCACTTACTTGGGTAAAGGTGATACGAGCACATGAGATCTAGAGGGAAAAGCAGATGGTGGAAGAGGTTGAGTCACCCACAGGGATAACCGAGGTGCTGTGAAGATAGATGGCGTAGGTTCTGCACGAGGTGTGAGAGAAATAAACTAAAGTGTTGTGGGTAGTGAAGAAGTTATCAATGGTATTGAAGGTATGGGTGGTAAAAATGTTACAGGCATGGGTAGAAGTCATGTTGGGCGCTTGGGTATGTTAAAGGTTTGTGATGGAGGAATGGGTTGATGTGTTTTTAGTTTACTGGCAGGTGGAGGTTTCTTAACCAAGATAGAAGGAGGAGGTCCTAAGATAGATGGAAGGGGTGAAGGTGATGAAGGTGTGATTAGCAAGGTTGGGGTACAAGATTTAGGAGATTAGTTCTTCTGTTTGGGGGCCAGATTAGTTTTAGTGTTAGTTTTGGAGGATGTGGCTAAATCTAACTTGATGGGTGGATGAGTAAGGCTGGCCGTTGGGATGACCCCTAAGGTAGTAATAGGTTTAGGCAAGAAAGATAATGTAGGTGTGGGTTTGGATGTAGATGCATGTTGGGTTATGGGTAGAGGTCTGAGTTGAGCCATGAGTGGTACCATGGGGGAAATTGTGATAGTTGTGGTTGTGTGTGGTTCGGTTGGCTAAAATATTTTTGGGTAGCTAATGGAGGTATCAGCGAGTGACATCTGCATTTGTGTTGAAACAGGAAGTAGAAGACACCCCCAAAGTAAGGCTCTATCCACATAATCTAGGCATTCAGTTAAGTGTGAGAACAACACTACAGTGGGTGAGGTTGATGAGGATCCAATGGCATTTCCCGTAAAAAGTTTCTTAGAAATAAGGAATTTACTAGCTTTAGCTTCTGTGGGCAAGAGAGCCAAGAGTAAGTTTACAGGATCTTTGGTAGCTGATTGAGAATGGTTCCCTAGAGGCAAAAAAATTTCTAAGGGATCTTTGATAATTGGAGGAGATGACGGGTGTTCCTCTATGGGTGGAGGAGATAAACAAGCATTTTTTGTGGGTCGAAAAGGTACTGCGAATGATGGCTCTCTAGGTGGAGAAGCCAAAGGTGAAATGGTCTCATTGTTAACAAGAGGCTCCTTAATAGGTGAGGGAGGAGATGAAGGGTGTTCCTCTATGGGTGGAGGCATAGGTGAAGTGGGTTTGTGTTTAGGTAGAGGATTTCAGGATAGCATTTCCTCTATGGAAGGAATATGAGGTGATTGGGAGGAAACTAGTGAGTTGCTGAAAATATCATGGACCTCACGGGTATGGCTATCATGAGTTGAGGTCTCTCCGGTTTGATCGAAAGAAGGGATATGATTAGGTAATGGTATCTTGAAGATGTGTAGGTTTTGATTGGCAAGAGCATTAGAATTATCCAAGGTTAACTCACCTTTCTCGAGCATTTCTTGGAAAATGTTTTTGAAAGTGATGTAATTTCCATCACTATGAAATTTTACCCAATGATAGTTACAGAAGTCGTGCTCTTTGTACCATGTGGGTGTGGGGTGAGTAGGATCAAAACTAGTGTGTGGTTTTATAGGAGGAAGAGTGATGGCCCTAGCTTTAATGATCTTTTCTAAGATAGAAGAATAAGGCTCCCCAATTGGGGTGTATTTTCGTTGTTCCCATCTGAATTGAAAAGTCTGAACGGGTGAGAGATTAGATGAGGGGTTAGATTGATTTGATGGATGGGTTGGGCTATCCTTGAGTACCACTACGTTAGTAATTCCCTTAGTTTTTGAATAATTGTTTTGAGGTTTCGAAGAAGAAGAGGTATCATTTGACTTAAATGCTGATTTTTTATTACATAGTTGAATTTTATTTTCTTTGATGACCCGAATCTCTAGCTTTCGAGCCATGGTGAATGCCTCATCAAAGGTTCAAAAAGTCTACACCTTCAAGGTTTGTGAGATATGTCTATCACAAGCCCACGTGAAGAGCTCTATGAGTTCAGTTTGTGGTAGTTGGAATGTGAGTTGATTGATCAGGCTATGCCAATGAGTGAAAAAATCTACGATAGATTTGTCATCATATTGACGTGTAGAGTAGAGGTCAGTCACGGTAAACTTCTTAACAAAATTGATGGAGAAGTGATCCAAGAAGGCTTGGGCTACCTAATTAAATGAGAAGATAGAATTTCTAGGCAAACCACTATACCAGTCTAATGTGGGCCCAGTCAGAGACATGGGAAAGATCCTCAGGAACAAAGCATAATGATGGGAAATAAGATAACACCCATGTTTGAAAGACCACAAATGTTGTTGTGGTTCCTCTTTGTTGTTGAAGTGGTTAAATATAGGCATTTCCCAATGTATGGGATATGGATGAATAGGAATGGATGGGTGGATGGGCTCATTACAAATCTCATCATAGATGAGAGAGTTACATGTGTAAGAAATGGATGCCTCCAGTGTCTGCATCTTGTCCATCATTAACTTGATTAAGTCATTTGTAGGTTTTCATGGATGGGTACTATACGTACCAAAAATTGTAAGGTATTGTACTGCCAGAACAACGTGACATGTGCCCCAATGATGATACAGGTCTCCTCGCAAGGTGTTCAGGATCTGGAAAAGCTCTCCAAGTGTGCGTTAACATCCCGCATGCCCCGCTTAACCCCCACGTGCTTTGTTTTTCCCTTTTACGCTCTTTTCTTGGCCCTTTTATCTTCAGTGACGAAACCGCCGCCCTAATCAGGGTGGTGGTCCTTTACGCATTTTCCAAAAAGCTCTTTTAACATGACTCACATAAATTCAATGTTTTACCAGCTTTATTTCACCACCATAAGCTTGCATTTATGATTCTGGTTCCCTGGAATAGTGTTTTGCCATTGTTCATAGTTTAAGAGTTCTATTTGGCTTTTACCTTGGGTAAATGCAAATGCTATAAATAGTTGGCTTGTGCTCAAGAAAATGGCCCCTCAAATTTGCTTCTAATTTCTCTTTGCAATAGATTTAGTTTTCCTTTTGTTTAGAATGTTTAGTTTCTTTCATTGCATGCTTAGTTAGCATTTTTTTACTATTAGTAAGCCACATATCCATCTTGTGCAAGAACTGTTGTTATTTCATCCAATCCATTGGAGTAGAATAGCTTAGGAAGCCATTAAAGTTATAGGTTTTGCTCCTCAAACAAGATAGTTTCAGGTTCTGAATTCTTTATGTTGCATGAATCGCAATAGATCCCGCTAGGAATTGCATAAGCTAAGCTCTGTACTCTTGCGCTATCCCTCTCCTACTTGCATTATATTCAGTCAGTGTTCTGAGCTGCCTTTATCCCAATATCTACTTCTATTGATGCTAGCATTACACGCTTTTCTGGATCCACATGAACACGAAGGAACGAGGAGATCACACTGAGGGGAAAAGATCACACACATCATCAGATTCGCCACTGTTCTGTAGAATCCATGTTCTAGCTTTCAAAGTTCTAGTTAGAATCATATCAAATAAAGTAGTTAATTTCTTTATTTCAATTAATTCTACTCTCAATATTTCCAGGGAAGCTATGGGGATTGATAGTTTCTGAGAAACTATGATTCACTCCTCACTTCTGAGGTAGGATTGAGAGTCTTGCAAATAGATTAGATAAGCTATTTTATTGTTTAGAATAGATCTACAAATTACACAGATAGATAGCTACACTCAGTTATTTTGTTTGTTTTAAAATTATTATATTAGCTGTCAATTCTAGATATTTTAAATAGCTACTTTCTTAAGTTCGTAAAGCTCGTCAGAAAACACAAAAAAATAAAGAAGTCATATATACTATAGATATACTTCTCATAGTTAAATTTTATTTTACTATAGTTCTCTTTACTTTGTTGCTTTTGTATGACAATCATGGGACCTAGAGAGCCCAGGGAATACGTATTTGATCCAATCGTGCCTCAGCCCAATCTCATCACAGCGATAACTGATATAGATCAAAATCTTAGGATTCAAGTCTTTCGAACAACGGTAATCTTACAACAAATCAATTCCCAGTTGAATGGACTAAACATAGAATACAACCAATCACACACATTTTGGTCGAATCAACCGAACTATAGATTACCCTAGGTAACATTCATATGACTGTAGAAGGGTTCGAAAGAGAAAAAACCTTTGGTTGTGATCCTTTGGTCCCACAGCCAGATGCAGGAGACACTCTTCTAGATATAGATACTGGCCTAAGAATCCAGGTTGCACGAACACCTGTAGGGTATTTTGAGAAAATCACACAGTTATTGATCCTAAATATAGAAGCTGAGAAAGCATACGATTATTGGATATTATGGATTAGGACTTGATTTCACGCATGACCATAACAGGTCCACAACAACGAAGAATCTACGGTTGTGACCCACAAATCTCATAGCCCAACGAATCCATAGGATAATTAGACATAGACACTGGCCTACGTGCACTAGTATTCAGATCTACCCCACTTCCACTTGTCATTATCAAACAATTATCCTTGCTAGACACAGCAGCTAACAGAGCTAGGGAATTCTGGACTAGGCCAGGGAATCGTCCATAGAATTGACTATACTTACCATCCACCATATGACCCTGTCCGGAGAAATACACGAAACTATCCCGGGTCATTTTCCACATATTCCACAACCTATAGATCGAATCACACCAGAGCTCAATATTGATTGGAGCCTTCGAGCAGTCATCCTTGCTGACCGATCTATCACACCAATTCAAGTTAGGAGGGCCTTCTTTTCCTTAGACTCGCAAATTCCGCTAGTACGTATTGAAGACATTAGATTGCCTAACTAGTTTGTCTACATCTCACACATATTCCATACCCATCAGCTATCTCGGCACGACCTCGGGAGGTCAGGTGCGAGGAAGAGTTGCTTGTAGATTCCCACACTCGCATGTCAATTTTCTGTCGTACAAAATTGGTGAACCCGACGTGAAACAAACAACTTTTTCACCTTCTCCATCTCATTAGTCATTCATTAACCATCACTTTCGTTCCTTCCCATTATTCTACGGGTATTCATATACCCCCAGAATATGTCAGGATTTGATGCATATGGTAGACCCCTCTTGGGTCTTGAGGCATACTACACCAAACAAAATAGTTAATCATCACCCTCACTTTTAGTATGGGGTGACAACTACTCAACAAACTAGTTGTCAACAAAAACTCTGAGAATCAGATATAACTCATCATTTCAAACTGAGAAGTTAGATCAGCTCACTCAAACACAACAAACAGAGCCTTTGGGCTTGAATAACATGACGTTCACCGAAGAATCTGGTTCATCTCCTCAGGTGCTGCTTAGACCACAAATTAGTAAACAATCAGACTCATACCGAGGTTTAGACGATGAATATTCGGTACGTTATGCTAGGAATGACCAACGTTCTCGAAGTATGTACCCACCTATAGGAGGTTTACAAACACAACCCGAGGTCTCTTTTCAAGAAAATACCTCTATCCCACTACATATAGGAAATACTCTCGGAGAAACTTGGCAAGATAGTGATCAGTTCATAGCGGGGTATCACGTGCCTATACAAAACCACGGTATACAACAAAAACCACCACGGCAAAACACCGTGACTTCACCAAATGAAATCATTTCAATGTTAGTAGAAAAGGTTAGAGGGTTAGAACTTGCCCAAGCAAGCCAAAATTCACAATTTATGCAGACAGGAAGTTCCAATCCTCCACATCATCCTAGCCAGGTAGATCTCCTCACAGGAGTAGGCACGTTAGGCATGACTCCTTAGTATTCGCAACAAACACCAACTAGACCCACCATCTCTAGCACTGTTCCTCCCGGTCTAGTACAAAACAATCCATTCATGGACAGTACCCCGTCATACTTAAACATGTACTCCAAATCACCACAAGGGGATATGTTCTCCTCTCCCGGCATGTTTTCTCAAACACAGGTGCTCCCTTATGCCCCTACCAATGCATACGCTACGCCATACCAACAACCCATTCCACCACTGCTCCCTCAACAGGCACCATCTATGGTCGAAACATATACAATAGGGACTTACTCAGAATATTTGAAAGAGCCCTTGGATTTCACCATACGAAGTGTCATGCTTCCAAGACCTCTCCCCAGTTTGCCCAAATACAAAGGTGAGGGAGATCCAAATGCACATATCAAAGCTTACGCTATGGCCATTCGAGAACTACTTCCATGGGATGGTGTTGTTGCTAAAATATTCCCAAAAACCTTGGTGTAACACCCTGAACTGTTGTTACTTCCTCCTGAGCATACAAGTGTTGATATGTGATTTCTTTGTAAAAAGGATGTGTTCCTTTGATTGAGAAGTCATGCTTGATATGTACTGTATCTTCTTTGCAGATTGCAGATCTTTGACTGAGTCAGAATATGATTGGACTCTTTTATTTCTTTCATTTTACACCTGAGTTTAATCTGATCTCGAAATGAATTATGAAGTTATCCATCTATAAGACCTAGCCTTGGATCAGTGGTATTGATCCAAGTGGTGCTTTAAGTTATTCGTGATGAATTAAAATTACAGACCTTGAGCAGGTTGCAAGGTCTGGATGCATTGGATAAGCTAGTCCGGAGTATAATTCAGGCTGATCATGTTAAATGAATTGGTTCCCGATATCGTAATATATCTGGAAGGTCTTGATCATGGACCAGGTAATAATTCAGTTACATATAATTCAATAGCCTTTTAGGCAGTGCAGGAGTAAACCCTGTTCGTGAATGTATGTTGTAGGTTCTTTTTCTGAGCATTTGAAATGTTAGACCTGACTGGAATTATTAATGTTAGTAACCTAAAACTAAACCTAACCTAGGGGTTAGATTAGTGTAAATCTAACCTAGACCTAGGCTAAGAGCTAATGTTCTAAGTTAGTATCTATGTGCTATGAGGTTAGACTAGGTGTTATCCTAAATCCTAACCTAAGTTACTAACCTAACTATTGAGAAAGGATTAAGGGGACCTATGGAGGGGTGCGAACCATGGGCGGAAGTTTCTATGCTATTAAATGCAAGGATAAGCATGAGGGACAGGTAATTTGGTGGAGGTTTTAAAATGGCTAACTAGAGCCGACGTGGCAGGTCGCCAAAGTTGGAAATGGTCTTTGATGTGCAATTGTCCATCGCCAACTATGGCGGTCGGTGGCAGTGGAGATTGAGTGGGAAATTTGGAGTAAATGCCATTTATGAACTCGATCTTCGAGCTCGGGTTTCACGGGAAGGCATGCAAACTGGAAAGTTAATGGTTTGTTTGGTTTTACATGCGCTCCGGTTTTCCCTCTGTCTGTTCACTGGTTCTTCGCACCAGTCTTCTTGGTGTTGCATGGCAAGTATGAGCGTAACTAGCTCTTTTCTCTGGCAAGGAAAATTTATAAGTCATGGAAACAGCAAATTTTTGTTGGTGGATCTAACTTGGAAAAGAAGGAGAAGGTTCGAGCTCTTTCAGTGGTCTGCTTCGAAATTTTAAGCAAATATCCAGGCATGTTAGGCCCTAACCTTTAAAAATCTTGCTTTCTTTCAAGTGATTTCATTAGAACAACTCTGTTCAGATGATTTATGGGTTTAGATGATTTTATGGAAGTTACGGGTGATTTTGTTACTGTATCTTCTTGCTGTTCGATTTTTCAAATTTAACCCTTGATGGGTGTGTGTTGTATTTCGAACTGTTGCTCTGTTTTATTGAGTTTTGCATTCCGGCGTAAGTCTGTGAAATGTATGCGAGAAGGATACTTGACCTGCTCTGTGAGAACCCGTGCATGTTTCCCTTGCTGGGTTCAGGCTACAGTAGAAGCTTGTTGTTGATACTTGTTGATTGAGGCTTGTTGTTGATTCTTGTCGGAAAAGATACTGTTGGACTTTTGTGTGAATGTTCAGTTTTATTGGACTTCTTTGTAAGTTTTGTCGTGGTTATTATAGATGGTGGTTACAGAATCTAGTTGGGTTTCGCTATGGTATTTAAAGTTATTTGTGAACGGATAACTTACTGTGTTACAGTATTTCATTGCGGCCTTTTTGAAATTGTGTTTCCCTTGCGTTGAGGTTATGGGATTCAACCCGTTGATAGTATGTAATATACATATATTATTGTATTCAAAACGACTCTGTGGAGTCCATTGAATGATTCGTAAATTATGGACCACTGTTGAAACTTTGTATATATATATATATATATATATATATATATATATATATATATATATATATATATATTTGAATATTGGTAATTTGATTTTGTTAGAGTCTTGAAGGAGTAACAGGTAATACGACCTCTGTTATTTTGTAATGAATACCTTCCTGTTGCAAGGAATTTTTGGTACAGACTCTTTGGGTGTATTTTTACGTTTCCTTTCTGTGTATGCTTGAGCGAAAAATATTGAAGAGGCTCAGTTGGATTCCTTGTTACGAAATCAGTATTTAGCTTTTGAATAAGCCTGATTTTGAATGTTTACCATTGTTGGCACAGTTGGGAATCATTTACTATTATTTATCTTGTATACTGTTACTTAGGATTCAGTTGAATCCTTGAAAGTTAACCTGTAGTATCTGCCTCTAATTAAGCCTGATTGGTACACTGTTGTTTTTGACACTGTTGGGATTCCTTGAGTATAGATTGATATCATGTATCTTGGCTCTGTAAAAGTGGGTCGTGAATACCATACTTCAAACTCTGAATGCTTCCAGATGAGAATACAGTATGTTATGTTTCCTTTCTGATTATTCCAGTTGGATGAGGCTGTGCATGTTGCGGGGATTTTGTATGATAATCTCTGCATAGTCTTAGGGAAACATCAAATTGTTTAATGCCATGGAGTCTATTGTTGACTGCGATATAATAGAAGTTCTTTGATTTCGACCTTGGGTCGGAAAAAGCCTTACTGTGTTTAGTAGGGACTAGCGTGGGCTGTAGGTTGATGTAAGGGATTGTTGGCGTGTTTACGTCTTCTGTTGCATGGATATCCATTCTTGAGCTTGATTGAACTTAGGAGTTGTCAACTGCACCTCAACAGGCAATGGCAGTGAATATCCTCTTGTATGTCACTTCGTGTGGAAGGTCATGTAGAGTCTGTTTGGTAGATAGTCATCACTATTTTGGCGTGAGAGCTACTGCTACTGTAGCTTCAGGAGTTTTGTTATATTTGATTTTATCAAAACAGTGGTTCTTCTTGTGGCTCGTCTGACTTATTCGTATGCATGTAAGGTGAATGCTTTCCATTTGAGGAGATGGTACAGTCATGAACTTGTTGAAGGGAAATATGAATGACTTGTTTTCTTTCTCTTCTGTTATGAAAATATATGTCGATATTTTTATCTAACCGTTGGAACTATTTTTAACATATTGATGGAATCATGATTTGATATGATATTCCTTTTACTGTTGAATGAAATGATCTGTCTAAAGTTGCTGTTTTTGGAATTCAGATGGATAGATGATTTGGATACTTTCGTTCTTCTTGATCCCTAATATTTTGATGGAATATTTGAGAAGTATTTAGGACTATTCTGTAACGATAATAGAGTTACACGTTTGTAGTCATTTTTGTATTACAAAAGCATAGTCTGAAACATGTATACTTGTTTGGTGAATTGATCTCATTTAAACAGGTTGTTTAATGAAAACAGTTGGTGGATTGCAATTGTTTTAAGAGTTAGTGCTTATCATGCTCAGTTCATCGAACTGACCCATGTTGACAAATTTTGCAGATGGTCGCCGTAAGTGGTAAAAGCATGCAGATCTGATAGGATGTTCAGATTGTTTAACTTGGTTTATGATGAATTCAGTTTGATTTTCTTTAAATGTACTATAAGAGGAAAGATGTTCTTCTTCCGTTGAGTATTGTATCAAGTATGCTGAATGCATAAAATGTATTTGATTAGTTCTGAAAGGAATGGAAATTGATATTTGTTACTTATGTGTTTGTATTCTTATCTTGATAGTTTGACCTTCTTCGGTTCAAATATCTTGAGAGCATTGTTATTATTGTATAATTTGGAGACTTTGTGATTATCAATGTAAACTTGCAAGATTGTGTGACTGAATACTTATGATTGTTTAGCAGTTCCAGTATGTTCTATCAAAAGCTAAATTGAAATTTAGATCACTGTCTTTCTGAAAGATAGGGTTAAAATAAACCTAAGCAGAACGCTAAACAAGCTGAATTAAATTATTAATCCCTAGTCTTGATTATGCCAGGACAACATTTAATTGGATTCTTAATCATTATATCTTGATACTAATAAGTACGATATAAATTCAGTTATGAGAACTGATATAAACCTAAATGGGGTTCAGATGGCAATCTCATGTGAAGTTTATGAGCTATTGTCCAATTTCGTTGATTTAGAATTATGCATATTCTATGAACTCCTTGATGAGACCTTGGCCTTAAGAACTTCTCTATGTAGTGAGCTTTATTGAAAAAGGTCATTCTATGATGAGGAATCCAGGGATCGGGAAAGGCTAACCTTAGGGGAACGTCTTTTAATATAATTTAACTCTATGTGTTTAACGCTTATTAGTAAGTAGATCTTTTCGAGGCGGATTTAAAGGTTGATGGCACAAGTCAACTGCAGGGCTGTACCTTTGAGAAGATTAGGATCTTCTCGAAGATACAACAATGCAGGTGACTTATGACGACACCCTTTGCATTGATCGTTAAGATTTACACCTTTAACTCGAACAAGTTACTTTGGGACCGATTAGGAATGTGGTCACATTATATGGCTGCCTAGGAGACTCGAGGTATCTTGACACACTGGTTTAACTAGGGTTGACCCAGTATGTCATCTTATCCCTAGTCCTCGAGTGCATCCATATAACGTTGTCACCTTACTAATCCGTTCCCGAGTGATTAACCTGGGGATAGGAGGGACTGACAGAAGTCGGTATAAGACATTCTACATAACATAAGAATGGGGTGAAGGACGTATTCCAGATTGACGAGTATGCCGTTAAGGAATACGAGACATAAGCAGTATGTTTCAAATCTTTGGCCAAAGTATCGCAAGCTACTGATTGCGTTGTCCTGAGTCACCTGGTCTAAGGGATGAGATGCCGATGAATAATGGTAACAATTATTCAGTTAGGTTCCTTGGACAGAGCATTCTGAATCCCAGAATAGGGAAGAGAACCGCAAGAGTGATGTGTTAAATAAAAACGCCAACTCTTATTACTCATGAATAGATCGGTAGATTACCGAGTCATGGAATGAATAGATCGGAGGTACTCCGAGTCATTACAGCTGCATATGGTTATCTGTTATAAGAATGGTTATTTGATTTGTGAGTTCTAAATTATGTATTTAGAACCAGGAAGCATTTATCAAAAAAAATAAAAATTGACTTGTTCTATTGTCTAAAATGAGGATGTTACACTTGGAAGGCATCACTCTCGATTGGTATTATAGAATACCTGAGGCTTCCATACATTCATTCAAACAACTCGTGTCAGAGTTCATCAAGGCCTTCGACATGAACAAATTATTAAGAACAGGAATCAGAGAGTTCTTACACATCAAACAAGAACACAACGAATCTGTCACCCATTTCATCCAAAGGTGGCGTACAGTTCTTTATTCTTTGGCAAGTGCTCCAAACATGAATCAAATGGAAATATGTGATTTATTCCTTCATTCGCTTAGCAGAGAAGTGAAGGAAGAAGTCTAGAAGTTCCCATTAAGAACTTACGATGAAGTACTTGAGAGCGCTCTTCAAATAGATCAAGCGGTAATTGATAGTGGTTGTAAAACATATGGAGCAAACGGGAGGTTAATCACCCCCAACCAGAACACTACAACTTATCCTACTACCACGAATGTTAATCAAGGACCTAAAATCCTTAACAAAAATCGGGGTGTAACAACAGATGGAGTAACTGACCAGCCTAAGAAGGTAAATTTTGTCAATACTCCATCACAAATAAACAACCAACGAAACAAAAACTTTACCCCAAAAATCAATACAGTGGATTTTAACCATCCACAACAACAACAACAATGGAAAAATCCTATATAGGGTCCAAGCCAAAATTCAAATAGGTACCAAAACCAGAATTCAAACCAAAAACAACAAACACAAAATTTTAATAGACAATGGTTTGATCAAAATTTTGGGCCATAATACACATCAAACCAAAAAACTAGGAATTACAATCCTAATTCGTATTGTGGTTTCCACAAAATTTGGGGCCATGACACTAGAACGTGCCATGACTACAATAAATTCATGCAATGCCTGCCAGATGAATAAAAACAACTTTTCATGGATATGTTCTTGGCAGATCCTATGTCACCAACCTCAAATACCTTTTCAGGGGTAGTTTCCCCTCAAAACGCACCCCTGAAGATCTTTAATGATCCACTCCCAAATCACGATAACAACAGGCTAAATCTAACTGAGACGAATAAGGGTGTAATGATAGGAAACAACGATCATGAAGCCTCGACCTCGCTAAATCCATTAGTTGCGCCACAATTAGGAAGTCATCCACGACCTAAGGTAGTCGGTTTAGTGGAGTTAGATGCTGAACAACCCATTGAAGCTATAACAAGGACGCGAGAGTATTTCTCTCAGCCAAGTCCAAGCCACCTGCCAGAGGCGGATGACATCCAACAAATCGTAGCAAAACCTGTGGGTGCCTATGATTTGATTAACGACCTAACAAAAACCTTCTCACACATTTCATTCTTAGACTTACTAAAGAACTCTCCTGCCCACAGGGCTGCTCTTTTAGAAGCATTAGGTTTAGGTCATCTAATTAACATCACCCCACTGCCTGAAACATAGGTAAATCATGTGGACTTTGATGTTCATCCTCTAGGGCAGGCAGATAGGGATGTCGAATTCATATTCAAGATAAACAAAATGCTGACAGATGCTGAGATCGCACGCCGAGGTGATCCAGCCTTACATTTGCAAGTATGGGTTTATAACAACTATGTAAAGCGTGTAATGGTTGACGATGGGGCGACAGTTAACATAGTCCCCTTCTCTTTCCTCCAAAAGCTAGGGTATGGAGAAACAAATTGTTCCACAACTCGAAACACACTAAGGGGCTATGATAGTCTTAAAGCCACCTCGGTTGGAACTATAATATTACTGGTCACCTTAGGACCTAAAACCATCTTGACTGAGTTTTATATTATAGATCGGGAAACTAACTATAATATGATCCTCGGCCGACCATGGATACACCACATGAAGGCAATCCCGTCTACACTATTTCAAGAAGTAAGGTTTTTACATTTAGGAAAGGTATTCATGGCCAAAGGTGATCCAAAACCATTTGATGTACACCTAGCTGACTTAAAGAAAATACCAGGCGTACACTCGGAGTTTGAACTCCCAACAAACCAACTTAATAAGCCTACCGACGCAAAAACAAAAGAAAATTTGGTACCTACGACAGATCTTGAAACTATGAGCCTAGCCAAAGTAACCCCAACCCCCAAAGATGAGGCTAAAACTATAGAAATAGTATCATTAGGAACTACTGCAAAGATCGTTGAATTGCTAGAAAATGATCTACCAATATTCTTACCATTCGATTCAGTAGGCATAGGATATTCCCTAGGCATTGGCTCTCTTCCAGCAGAGGATCTCTGTATGGTGGAAGTAGAATATACAAACACAACAAATATCCCATCGTCCATATTCCCAGTCAAATATTGGACACTCCATTTTGACGGAGCTAGATGCCATTACAGAGCAGGGGCAGGTATAATCTTTACTTCCCCTGAAGGAAAAGTTTTACCTTTTTCCTTTAAACTAAATTTCAAGTGCACAAACAATGGCACTGAGTACAAAGCCCTCCTCCTTGGCCTCATCTTAGCTAAGAGAATTGGTGTTGATAACATCAGAGTCTTAGGAGACTCGCAATTAGTAGCAAACCAAGTCTCTGAGATATATGAAACTAAAGCCGAGCACTTACAAATTTACAAAAAAGTTGTATTAGATTTAAGCAAGGAGTTTGACTTCATATCAATTGAAGCAATCCCACGAGAGAAAAATCTTCTCGCCAATTCAATAGTAACTTCAGCATCACGTTTTACTCCAAGCAATGAGTTAGAAGATACCCGTTTCATGGTATCCCTTCGTGATGAACCATTGATAAAAATAATGACAAATTCTCTTTTCAACGGAAATGAATCTACTATCCTAAACCATGTTGATAGTGATATGGCCACTCTGGAGTACTTAAATGCCTATGCGGCACTACATCTCTCCTATCATATGATAGATTTGTACTTAATCCCACATTCATCTTCCTACTTCGGAAATCCCATGATGGATCTTCCCTCACAAATGGAACCTAGCATATGCACAGTAGAAAATGGGGATGATTTGGATTTACCTCCAGTGCCACCTGAGTTTGAAGAGGGTAACACCTCTTTGATTGAAGAAACAATTGATGTCAACATCGGAACAGAAGACAAACCAAGGATATTGAAACTAGGGTCCTCATTAACCCCAGAGGAAGTAGAAATACACACTCGGATCCTCAAAGAATATCAGAAGGCGTTTGCATTTAATTATAAGGAAATGACAGGAGTTGCACCCCACATCGCGGTGCATAACCTCATCACTAAATCTGACGCAAATCCAGTTAAACAAAAATTGAGACCCATGAAACCCAAGGTAGCTCTCATGGTAAAAGAGGAGGTAATAAAACTCCTCCAAGTAGGATTCATCAAGCCAGTCGATTACTCCCAATGGGTATCTAACATCGTTCTCGTTCTTATGAAGAATGGAAAGATACGCATCTGCATAGATTTCTGAGACATCAACAAGGCATGTCCTAAAGATGACTTCCCATTTCCATCCATTGATGTCATTGTTGATGCAACAGTTGGGTTTGAAATTTTGTCTCTCATGGATGGATTCTTGGGATATAATCAAATCAAAATATCTGAACAAGATCAAGCTAAAACCACATTTATAACTCCTTGGGGAACTTATTGCTATGTTGTCATGCCATTTGGTCTCAAGAATGCTGGTGCTACATACCAGCGAGCTATGACATAGATATTTCACGATTTAATTCATAAAATCATGGAATCCTACGTAGATTACTTGTTGGCTAAGGCCAAGAAGCATTGTGACCATCCAGAAGTACTCCGCGTCATTCTCTCACGTCTGATAGAATATGAAGTCACGCTAAATCCAGAAAAATGTGTCTTTGGTGTAACAGGAGGGAAGCTCCTAGGTTACATCATATCATCACGAGGGATAGATGTTGACCCAACCAAAATTCAGGCTATCCTTGAAATGGTTCCACCTTCGGATGAATCTAGAATCAGGTCATTTCTTGGAAAGTTGGGTGCAATCCAAAGATTCATCTCGGACTTAAGCTTCGCCATTCATCCAATCAACAATTTACTCAAGAAAGATTATAGCATTGATTGGACTGAAGACTGCAATGAAGCTTTTGATGCAGTTAAGTGTTTCCTGTTATCACCACCTACGCTAATGCCACCTAAGCTAGATTACCCATTAATTCTATACTCACGAGCTACCAATGTCTCGCTAGCCTGCATGCTGGCTCAAGAAGATGATGACAAGAGAGAACACGTGATTTATTTCATTAGCCAAACATTGCTCGACTATGAAACACATTACACACAAGCAGAATGAGAATGCCTCGCCATAGTCTTTGCAACCAAACGCCTAAGACATTATATGCTAAATCAAGAAACAAGGGTCATGGTAAAAACAGACCATTTACGAACTTTCCTCACACAAGGGTCCTTATCTAAGAAGGTTGGATGTTTTATAACCTTAATGGGAGAATTCAAATTAACGTTTGTAAATTAGAAGTCAGTTAAAGGACAAATCATCGCAGATTGGTTAGCTGATAACCCATTAGATGGAGGTGATCTAGTAGATTTATATTTTCCATATGCGTGTGTATACTACATTGAAACCCGACCTTCTATCTCTGAGTGTCCCTGGTACACTGATATCATTAATTATATCATGGACCATACGTATCCAGAAGGAGCTACACCACAACAAAGAAGGTGGTTACGTATTATCGTAGCTAAATACATCATTATAGAGCAAGTGCTCTATCGGAAAGCGTTCGATGGAATGCTCCTAATATGTGTCAACACAGAAGAATTCAAGAAGATTCTCCATGAATCCCATAGTGGAATGTGTGGAGGCCACTTCGGTGGTCATGCCACCATTCATAAAATACATCGAATGGGCTATTTCTGGCCTACTCTAGAACATGACGCAGTAGAGTTTGTACGTAGGTGTCATAAGTGCCAAGAATTCTCCCATGAGATCCATATGTCGGCACAAGCTCTGTAACCAATCACTACTCCATGGCCCTTTTCTACATGGGGCCTAGATTTAATAAGGAAATTCTCTCCCTCATCCATAAATGGCTATAATTTTATAATCATGGCCACTGAATATTTTACCAAATGGGTAGAGGTTATGCCTCTTACTAATGTACTTGATTCTGTAATCGCCAAGTTCATTTTGAACCAAATCATTTGCAGGTATGGTATCCCGCAAATTATTATCTTCGATAATGGAACTTCTTTTAAAAATGAAGAGGTTCGTGAGCTATGCAATAAGTTTAAAATAAGCCATCATACGGCTTCCTTGTATCACCCTCAAGCAAACGGACAGGCTGAAGTGATGAATAAAAAACTAAAATCCATTCTCCTTAAAACGGTGAAAGAAAACAAATGAGATTGGCACTTGAAGTTATATCCGGCCTTATGGGCCCACCAAACCTCAATAAGAACACCAATGGGAGCAACTCCTTTCTCGCTAGTATTCGGGGCACTGGCAGTTCTCCCACTCGAGGTTGAAATACCCAGTCTCCACATTTCATTACAAGGGATTATGGATGAAGACGCTTATAGAGAAGCACGTCTTTCCCAACTAGAAAGCCTAGATGAAGCTAGGTTAGATGCTGAACAGCGGCACAGAGTCTATGCTGACCGGATGTGCCGGAAATATAACAAGAAAGTCTATGAACGTGACATATATGAAGGTGATCTAGTTCTAAGACTAGACAACCAGATCGACAAGAAGACCGACGAAGGAAGGAAGTTCTGGCCTAAATGGTTGGGCCCATACCAAGTCATGAAGGACTATGGGAACGGTGCATACCTCTTATGTATGCTAGAAGGTGAGGAATTTGGTGAAACAGTCAATTCCCTACACCTCAAGCGTTTCTACGTGTAAGCAGCTAGCACTACTTATATATCTATCTACATTGCATTTTCATATAGATTAGGATCATATTGTCCACTTGTTTCGTACACAAATTGTGATCAAGGAATCTATTCTCAAATCAGTTCATTACAAACTCATGATGTTGTTGGCATAAAATTTCTAATTGTACCTCTCCATTTTCATGATATCATCAAATTATCTCGGAATCATTTTATCAAATAAAGCTAGACATGACAAAGTCTTAACGGTAACCATACCAAGATCTGCAAGTTTATTCTCACTGTTGGTTTCTTCTTAGGGTAGGTGTCTTACATATGGTCTATTCTAGAAGCTTCATGGTGTCACATCTATCCCATATGTATATCTCTTTGGAAATAAACACATACTGACATTTTACTCAAATAAACAAGTCAAACATTGATCAAACAGAAAATTTTAATTTTACACATTTTCTTGCCCCACCAACCTTTGGTGATGAGCTTGCGTCTCTTACTAGTGACGTAGGGTTGGGAAAGGATGGAAATTCCCTTACTCACCTATGCTTTTCCCACGGTGATAAACCCACGCTTCTTACTAGTAGCATGGGGCAAAGTGTAGGGGGTCCTCTTGAAAAATAAATGCAAAAGGTCATACACAAACAATTCAAACTTTGAAACTTTGAGTCAAAAACAAATGAATTAGATGTTCAAAATCCCAAGAGAGTTAAAATCCTAAAAACCCAGATTTTGTCTACTATGTGGCCATCTACGGGTCTAAGTCTGGATAAACCGCAAAGCAAGTTACATCCAAAACTATGAAGTCACTTGAGTGGAGTGGACTTGTAGTATCCTAATTTGGTTCTGCTAAAGCTTTGTCTATCTTCCATCACTATCATTTCACTACACCTCATAACTTGCGCCCTTCCCAACTCTTGGTGATAAGCCCTCGCATCTTACTAGTTGCATGGAGTTGGGGGTAGGGGCAAGTTTATTTGTTCATCGTACTGGTTTATTTTCATCACTTTGCCAAAAAAAACATGGAGTATCCAAAATTGCTTATAGAAACTAAGGTTCAAAATCACATTATATCTACATCATCATATATCAGCATCATGAAACACAAAAGGAAAGTAAAACACTTGCATCATTTGTTCACCATTGCATATATTCTAAAAAGAAACATATAAACATATACCATAGCATACATGAGGAAACTGGAAATAGAAAGAAAGCCATGAATGCCAAGATTTTGATCCAAAACGAATACATATATATAAATTATCAACGTTTATATACAATGTCATCATGCACTAAGCATGGTCAAAACGCTCAAAGAGCCTGGGATATACAAAAGAATATATAATACAAAATCTACTAGAGGCAAGTGGCTTCTCAATCCCTACGAGACCCCTCTTAAGGTGCACGCCCACACCTAGGACTCCAGCTACGCTAGCGCTCTGAATGCACAGAGGGCTCAGGATCCCGAGGGACAGTCGCAGTCTCACCACGAGAATGGATCCTCATCAAGCACTCAGCTGTCCTGTACCCCACTAACTCTATGCGAAGGGTCGATACCATCCTGGCCACATGCCAGACTGGAGCGAAGACATCGGTATGTCTGCCGGCTGTTGAAGGCTCCCCAGCATCCACAGACAGCTCTTCGCGGGTCCTCTCAATGGGGATCATCAGGGTATCAGTGCATACCCTGCGAATCAAGTCCTGCCACTCATCGGAGGTCTCTGCAAACCAAGGAGAAAAATTAGAAACCAAATAGGAGATTAGAAATCCAAGATAAAACACAAGGAGAGATAGTAACTAAAATGATCTTAAATTAAACAAACACTAGAAGGGAGAGAGGGTAACTTACTCGGATCACCAGGCCTCCAAGATGGATCTATGGGATCAGCACCCACCATGAATGTCATTGCCAACTGAGGGGCTGCTCCTTTGGCTAGAGCAACATAACGCCCCACAATGGACTCATCCTCCCCATGGCCCTAGGAGAGTGGCTCCTCTGAAACCAGAGTCACCCTCTCTACACTCTGCTTGGCCCTCTCCACCTGTATGATATCCTGGGTGTCGTGCCACTCAGGATCATTGTCCTTGGTTGGCCCTCTCCACCTGTATGATATCTGAAGCAAAGGTGCCTGAGGTGCACCGGCTCTCCCTCTGGCATGTACTATCCTCCTGGCTGTAATAGGAATGCCAGGAGTAACCACTGTCCAACCCTAGCCTCTAGGCCCCCCTCTGGCCTCTCAGACTGATCTGTATACTGGCGCCACTGGGGGAAGCATACCCATGTATGGTAAGCCAAACTGCTGAGGAACACGACCAAAGGGGTGCATCTCCACTTACCCCACTCTATTAATAAGCTGCCCTGTCATGGAGCAGGAGATCAAGGTAAGAGCATCCTCACCCCATATACCTGCCATAGTCTGGTATGGTGTGGCCTCCATGTCGGAAGTAGTCAGGGAGGCAATTAGCTAATGAGGTGCTCTAAGCACCGACATGTCTGTCCATCTGGCTGCCCTCACAGCTCTAGGATTTGCCACCTCCACACCCCTGCCATAAGGGATGAAATGCTCATAGACCCAACTCATAACTAGGGTTGGGTGGCTCAAGGACTGCCCCTGTAAATGGACCACCCTGTATAAGTCATGGTAGGTGGTCCTAAGAATGTCTGCTCCCTAGGCATATATCTGACCATGCCCCTCTATCTGTGCAATAATAGGGGACCAGCAGTATAATAAAGTGTCTCCTCCCTTGTCCCCGATCAGTCTCGAGGAAAGGATCCCCATGATGGTCTGGCAAAGTAGGGGGATGGGAAAAGAAGGAATAGATTGAACTCTAACCCCCTTCTTCAACCCCGTGGAGATGACTACATCTCCCATATATGTAACCCACTGTGTAATCTGTGCCCGTGAACCTGTTGTCTCTAGGGTGAGTCGTCTCCCGATGATCGGAACCCCCAGAATACGATAGACGTCCTCCAATGTAATAGTCCACTCACTGCACGGACCCCTGGCAATCAGAAGGTGTTCCGATCTGCATCCTAGTATGAGAACAGGTCACAAAGGATGTGACTAGATGGTGTAACATGGGCCACACGTGAAAGGTGTAGTATCCCAGCCCACTGAAGAGTGTCCTCCTCATCCTGCAAGAGGGCATCTAGTACCCCTGGGAGCCAATCACACTCCCTCTCTATGCTCCACCGGATATACTCCTCTCTCTCCTGCATACACCCAAAAACACACAAAACAGAGCAAGTTAGCATCCGAGTAATATTGGAAAGATCATGAAAACACGTAGAAACGCTAGAAAAGTACAGAAACAATTTCAAACAGATGATCCTTTTGCATTCTGTGTAAAACCGCCACCCTGAGCAGAGAGGTAGTTTTGTAACCACCACCTTAAGGGAGGCGGTTGTGTAACTGCCACCCTGAACAGGGCGGCGGTCATGTAACTGTCACGCCTTGGGCAGGGCGGCGGTCATTGTCCGAAAACCCACGTGGGTTTTTAAATTTAAAAAAGCCTAAAAAGTGCAAAAAATGACCATTTTACCTAAAAACAAAGCCTACCCAGTAGGCAACCCCCCTAGGTGGACCTTTTAACACTAACATTTTCAAAATTTACTCCCCCATGACAAAGTATTTAGCATTTCAAATTTAAGGGGGTAACAAGGATAAACTGAAGTAAACTAACCTGTGATCTCACGGGTCGGTGTTCCACACGTGGAGGCATGATCGTTATCTCGTCATAGACGTTCTGGCTCTACTGACGAAAGAAACTGTCACCATGTGGGTCCTAGAGCTCAAAATTCAATCAAATCGACTCATACAAATGAATAGGAAAATGGTCCCACTTTTTTATATATAGCGCTCCTGGATTCGATTTTAAATGACTTTTTCACAGGTTTGGAGCACCGACGGAGGTAAGTTCCTATCCCCGCACAAATGGTACATTCTCATTTCCCTATTACTTTAGCGTTTATTTTTCAAGCTATTGTGTCTATCTGTACTTGAGTTCTCTTTTCATTTTGCAGGTGGCGAGAATCTTGGACAGCGTCATTTCAACACACAGATGTAGCAGGTATAACTTCTGACTTCCCATTTCAGGAACTGCCATACTTGGACCCACCATTTTACGCCTCTTCATGGCTAAAAAGTTTCTCCGAGGGAGCAATATGTACGTACCCAAAATTGTGAGGTACTGTACTGCCGGAACAACATGACACGTGCCTCAATGATGATACCGGTCTCTTTGTAAGGTGTTCAGGATCCAGAAAATCTCTCCAAGTGTGCGTTAACATCCCGCATGCCCCACTTAGCCCCTGCATGCTTTTTTTTTCCCTTTTCCCCTCTTTTCTTGGCCCTTTTCTCTTCAGTGATGAAACCGCCGCCCTGCCTGGGCAGCGGTCTCGTGACCACCGCCCTGAACAAGGCGGCGGTCCTGTAACTGCCACCCTGATCAGGGTGGCGGTCCTTTACGCATTTTCCAGAAAGCTCTTTTAACATGACTCACATAAATTCAACTGTTTTACCAGCTTTCTTTCACCTCCGTAAGCTTGCATTTATGATTCTGGATTCCCTGGAATAGTGTTTTTGCCATAGTTTATAGTTTAAGAGTTCTATTTGGCTTTTACCTTGGGTAAATGTAAATGCTATAAATAGTTGGCTTGTGCTCAAGCAAATGGCGCCTCAAAATTTGCCTCTGATTTCTCTTTGCAATAGATTTAGTTTTCCTTTTTCTTAGAATGTTTAGTTTCTTACATTGCATGCTTAGTTAGCATTGTTTTACTGTTGGTAAGCCACATATACATCTTGTGCAAGAACAGTTGTTATTTCATCCAATCCATTGGAGTAGAATAGCTTACGAAGCCATTAAACTTGTCAGGTTTTTCTCCTCAAACAAGATAGTTTCAGGTTTTGGACGCTTTATGTTGCATGACTCACAATAAATCCTGCTAGGAATTGCATAAGCCAAGCTCTTGTACTCTTGTGCTATCCCTCTCCTACTCGCATTATATTCAGTCTGTATTTTGAGCTTCCTTTATCCCAATATCTACCTATGTTGATTCTAGAATTACATGCTTTTTTTGGATCCATGTGAACACAAAGGAACGAGGAGATCACACTGATGGGACAAGATCACACACACTCAGTCAGATTCACCATTGTTTTGCAGAATCCAGGTTCTAGCTTTCAAAGTTCTAGTTAGAATCGTGTCAAATAGAGTAGTTAATTGCTTTATTTTAGTTAATTCTACTCTCGATATTTCCAGGGAAGCTATGGGGATTGATAGTTTCTAAGAAACTATGATTCACTCCTCACTTCTGAGGTAGGATCGAGAGTCTTGCAAATAGATTAGATAAACTATTTCATTGTTTAAAATAGATCTACAAATTGCACAGACAAATAGCTACACTTGGTTATTTTGTTTGCTTTAAAATTGATTATTTTAGTTGTCATTTCTAGATATTTCAAATAGCTACTTTCTTAAATTCATAAACCTCATCAGAAAACACAAAAAAATAGAGAAGTCATACATACTATAGATATACTTCACATTGTTAAATTTTATTTTACTGTAGTTCGCTTTACTTTGTTGCTTTTGTATGCCAATCACGGGACCTAGAGAGCCCAGGGAATACGTATTCGAGCCAATCGTGCCTCAGCCCAAGCTCATCACAGCGATAACTGATATACATCAAAATATTAAGATTCAAGTCTTCCAAACAACGATAAGATTACAACAAATCAATTCCCAATTGAGTGGGTTAAATGTAGAAGATGACCAAGCACACACATTTTGGTCAAATCAACTGAGCTACAGATTACCCTAGGCAACATTCATATGACTGGAGAATGGTTTGAAAGAGAAATAACCTTTGGATGTGATCCTTTGGTCACATAGCCAGATGTAGGAGACACTCTTCTAGATATAGATACCAGCCTAAGAATCCAGGTTACACGAACGCCTGTAGGATATTATGAGAAAATCACACAGTTATTGATCCTAAATATAGAAGCTGAGAAATCATACAACTACTAGATATTAGGGATTAGGACTTGATTTCACGCATGACCATAACAGGTCCACAACAACTAAGAATCTACGGTTGTGACCCACAAATCCCGTAGGCCAACGAATCCATAGGAGAATTAGACATAGACCCTGGCCTACGTGCACTCGTATTCCGGTATACCCCACTTCCACCTATCATCATCGAACAATTATCCTTGCTAAACACAACAGCTAACAGAGCTAGGAAATTTTAGACTATGCTAGAGAATCGTCCATAGAATTGATTATATTTACCATCCACCATATGACCCTATCCATAGAAATACACGAAACTATCCCAGGTCATTTTCCACATATTCCATAACCTATAGATTGAATCACGCCAAAGCTCGATATTGATTGGATCCTTCGAGAAGTCATCCTTGCTGACTGATCTATCAGACTAGTTCAAGCTAGGAGGGGCCTTCTTTTCCTTAGACTTGCAAATTCCGCTAGTGCGTATTGAAGACATTAGATTGCCTAACTAGTTTGTCTGCATCTCACACATATTCCATACCCACCGGCTGTCTCGACATGACCTCGGGAGGTCAGGTGCGAGGAAGAGTTGCTTGTAGATTCCCACGCTCACATGTCACTTTTCTGTCATACAGGTACCTCCTGTAGCATAACGAGGTTGGTGTTGGACATATGATGGAGGTGGCATTCTAGTATATGGTGATGCCCTATAGGTAGATTGAGAAGGAGGAAGTGAAATAGGGGGGACGTATTCCGAATGAATGATAAATGAAACGGGAGGCTGCTGATAGTATGTATATGGAGGTGGAAGGGTCGTGGTGACCCTAGTAGCAATGGGGGCTAAGGACTGTGGAATAGAAAGGATAGTGTTTTGAAAAGGGGTAGGGGTCACTGACACCGGGAGTGGTTGTGTAGCTACAGGTGTAGGTGCGAATGAGGTTATGTTTTGGGTAGTTGGTGAAGGTATGGTGGATGTAGCAGGTGTAATAGATGTGGCAGATGTGACATTCATAACAGGTATAGGGCCTATCTGAGAAACGACTGGGGGCAAGGCAGGTGAGGGCAGCGTGTAGATAGCAGAGGATGGATCAGAAGTAAGAGTGAGTGTTGGGAGGATAGATACGGGCATCCCATATATCAACTAACCCGAGGCATCTCAAGTGGATGAGTGGGAAAGATAGAACTGTAAGGTAATAGGGTTTTGGTCAAGGAGTCATGCAAACTCCTCATCCCCTATGGAAATAGTGATAGGCTAGGTAGGATCCATGGGTGATAAAATAGAAGGTGGAAAAGTACTAGGTGGGAGTGATTAACAACTAGCGTGGAATATGAGGGTTTTTCCTTGGCTACGCATCAGCACCATGTGAACAAGTATTGAAATGGCAGGACTGCTTTCTGTAAATGACACAGAAATATAGCAAAGATAGGAAAATGGGTGGTGGTAGGTGGATTAGGTATAAAATTTAAGTTAGAAATTTGAACAGGATAACCGATGCCAGTTAGATTAAACCGATGTCAGTCACAGGTAACCGTGGTCGGTCACTGCGAAAAATGGATAGTTTGTCAAAACAAGGAAAAAAGGCTAATAATCTTCCTAGTAGATAAGATGATGAGAGCTTCAGAGACTATGAAAAGTAAATAAAGTGAAGCAAGTGTCCTTTTGGGTAGGTTAACCAAAAGAATAGTAAACTGACACCAGTTGGGTAAAACCAATGATGGTCAAAGGGCAACTAATGACAGTCACTGGACCGACACCGGTTACTTTGAAATTGAAACAGAGATGAAGAGAAAGTGGTTGTGAGTTAAAATTGGATATGGAATCAAACCCAGAATTTTGAGAATGATGAAAATAGGGTCCAGGCATACTCAGATGAAGCTGGAATACACCAACTATGATGAGGAGCATGCAAGGAAAAATTAAAAGATGAAGAACATGTCCTCTCACCTCAAAATGCAAGCCAAGTAGAAACAATAAGAAAAATACGATCCTAAGAGTGATTTTTTTATTATGTTTGTTCAACTTATGCTATTAAGGACTAACTCATGAACTTTAGAAAAAAAAAAATTGTGAGGAAGGCTTCCAACGAAGAAAGATATCTAAAGTGAGAGGTTTAAGGTATGTTATGGAGGGGGCAGGCCATCTTCTAAAGTATGACTCGACAGAAGTAGTGATTTAGGGAGTACCTACCAATCCTCTTATAAGTGTGATTGTTGTGTTTCACTCGGAATATTTCGTTCCTTTTAGAAACAGATAAGGGTTGGGGCTAGGAGGAATACCTGTAGAATGTCGAGATGATGTGCGCGTACCGTAGAGAAAGATCAGGCTGACTGCGAAGAACTCCTTTTTGTCTTGGAAGGACTACCTGCGAATAAGAACACAAGACCACAAGATTTTAATTAGACAATAAATGAGGAAACTGCCTTGCGCCCAGGAAATATAAAACTTCCTTTCGAAGGTGGTCAGTTTCCCTGCTAATATGAATTAACACAAAAGACTGTAAAATATCAATCAAATTGCTTTGTTGAACTGGGTAGGGGAAAGGCTGGTTATTGGTTATAGTCAGTATAACCGATGCCGGTTACTGATAACCGATGGCGGTTGCTGATGACCGATATCGGTAGAGTCTAGGATCTGAAGGTTAGTTGTTTTGTGGGGTGGTGGTGTTATTTGGTAGTTGGGTTATTTGTAAGGCTGTAAATGGGTGATATTAGGAAATGAGGTGATGAGAGGTAGATGAATGATGGTTAGATGAAATGGTGCGCTGGGTAGTGGATTCAGAAATTTATTTATGAGGACTGTGATTCAAAAGGCATAAGAAATGTTATAACAGAAGACATGCAAGATGTGACTTACTGGTTTTGACGAAGATGCAAGTTGATCTCCTTTGCTGTAAACGCTTCTGGTTTCTTCACTCGTCTCTGCTCGGTTAGGTGAAGATCTGGACTCTGTTGATTGCTCCCAATGATCTCTATTGATTCAAAATCCTTCGACCTTGATCCAAAAATGAAATTTCGATCCTTTGTTTTTGGTTTGGGGAGCCCATTTACAGGGAACCGATGGCGGTTACGTAACCGACGGCGGTCGAGTAGGAACCGGCATCGGTAAGGAAAAAGTAGGCTATTTTTAGTAAAATAGCCCACCTTCCCTGCTTTTCTCCCGAGAGATCAGTTGCGGGCTTGGTCAAATGACTAGAAGGTCGGTTTTGGGTGCGAGAAAGGGGTTATTAGTTATGGGTGTAGGTGTGGACCAAGTTATGGGTCTTAATTAGGTTAGTTTAGGGTTAGGGCTAGGTCATGATGAAGTGGCAAAATGAGGTGGCAGGTAAGGTGATGTGGATTTATCCATTACAAGGTAATTAATAAATAATTGTGTAAGGTTTAGGTAATGGGGTTAGGTTGCGAAATGGGATGCGGGTCACAAGGGGTCGTAAGACACGAATTTGGTGTCTACATTATCCCCTTATTGTCGTGTAGCTTGTTTTGTAAAGCTGCACAGACAATAAAATGAAGTGGTTTCCGTTGTTAACGGTATGGGTAATCCCCCTCAAATCTATCATAGATTGAGAGAATGTGAAATCAGGGATAGGGTTGATAAAGGGTAAATGGTGTAGAGGGGATGGTAAGGTGGTGGGGTAGGTCCAAGGAAGCAGACGCATGTTGAAATGCAATCGTACGACTAAGGTACATGATTTGACGAGCAAACCAGCAGTGCATAGGCAAAGGTCGATAGTTTATCCAAACAAGGGTGATATAATCCTGGTATCCAAGGCATAGGAAGTAGCTCCAGGGTATATAACAGGTAAGGTACAGGAACGTTTAGGCATGTTCGGCAGTACCAAATGGTTGGTTTGGTTGAGATAAACGTCACGGTCTAGGTCTAGGCAAAGTTGGTCGACAGATCAAGTCAAGGACCCTAATCATGCTAAAACACAAACCGGTGAGCTCGATTGAACAAAAAACTACAGGATGGGTGGAAAAAAGTGTATGGTGTTGATTTTAGGTAAGGTATTGAGGTGGTATGGCCATGGGTCGGGCCAGGTTGTTGGGTTGCGGCCTTGGCTCGGGCCGGGGGGGTAGGTTGAGGCTTTGGGTCGGGCCAAATGGTTAGGGTGAGGCCGTGGGTCGGGCCGAATAGGTAGGTTGAGGCCTTGGGGCGGGCCGAATAGGTAGGTTGAGGCCTTGGGCCCGGCCGGTTAGGTAGGTTGGGCACAGTGTATATTTGAAAACTTATATATATATAGATGATGTTTTGATCCATATGCAGTGTTGAAAATGTTTTTAAGTATTTCGTCAATGGTTTGTGGTATATAGAATGTATGATGAGTTTAATTGACATGTTGATATATGGATGATGTGTTATATGATGAAATGTTGCATGTTTTGGTCTGGTTTTGTGACATTGTTATATATGTATCTGATGAGTTGGATCCAAATGATGTATAGATAGATAGTTTTTTGTTTTGTTTTGGTATCCTTAGTTGATGACTTGTTTGTTTTTGTAAAATAGATGATGTTAATGAAATTGTAATGATATGTGTGGTGGATGGAAAAATAAGGATAATGGTGATGAAATGCAGGAAAAGAGGCGGGCGCGACAAAAATTAGGTAAAAAATGAAGAAAATAACCATGTTTCAAAAAGGCAGGTGTATAACCGATATCGGTTAGATAACCGACGGCGGTAGTAGGTTATGGTAGGGGATAGTCGAGCTAACCTTGGGAGACCCCATGTCTCCTAAGTGCTGCCTACATAGCCCATTGCACAAAGTAAGGAAGGGCCTCAGACCGATGTAGTTCTCCCTTAGGATCAGGGATAGGCGAATTCAGGCAATTTGGTACGGTTTAGGCAATTGGTTGGTTGGTAAGAATATTGATATTAATATTGGTAAGGTAAGGTTGTTGGTGTCGGTAATGAATTGGTGATGTTGTAAAAGGTATAAGGGAAGCAAAAGTTAGCCTACCCAAGTAGAAGGTAACCATGTCTTGATTAAGATCAACACACAATCCGAGATGCGAGGCAAAGCGGAAAGAGTGCTCCGTAGGTGAAAAGAGCTAAACAAACCTCACAACGTAGAATGAGCTTGAAGCCCTAGGTACCGTGCATAGACGAGAAGTCAATAGGTGAAAAGAGTTGTATGATCACAATATATCGGGTGTACGTTACATCCCTTGAGTTGAAACAAATAATGAGGTGAGGTGAATGGTATAGTTGAGGTACAGAGAACTTGTTACAAAGTGAGTGTTCTGACGAAAGAGAACCTACCCTAAATAGACAAGTCCATGACCCAAAAAGTTCTTTTGAATGAGGCTTTTATTTGACTGAATATAGACTGATCGATGCGGGATGTCTACAAGGGATATTGATTGTACTATTCTTGAGGTCTTCACGAAGCTGATCAATGCGAGAAGCTTCTGATAAAGGCTGACTGTGTATAGCTGTCCTTCAAGGGAGCAGTCTATTTATAGTAGCGGATATGATTTTAATGCATAGCTGTCCTTCGGGGGAGCAGTCTATTGATAATAGCAGTAATTGTTCTGCACATAGCTGTCCTTCGAGGGAGCAGTCTATATTTAATTTAGATGACTAGATGTTCTTTTGGCGTGAAGCATCTAGTTTAGTAGGAAGTTTGACTCAAGAAAATCCCACAAGAATACGGCTTATTTTAATACTTTGAAGTCATGGACTAGACTAAAAAAGGGGAAGGCATTATTGAGGGGAGGTGAGAAGTGAGCTTGATTTTATTTGGAGATGTAGGAAACAAAATGTATGTGGCAGTAAATGAGCTCAAGGGACGAGTAGTAGGTAGATAAGAAGTGATATAACACTAAATTCAACAGTAGAATGGTTGAAGATGCAAGGCATTAAGGGGTTCAGGCTCAGGTTTACCATTAAGCGAAGCTAAACGATAAGTGCCTGATCCATAGGTGTGAGTGATTATATAAGGCCCAATCCAATTAGGAGCAAATTTTCCACGTTTTCTCTTTTCTAGTTTGGTTACATGTTGATTCTCTTTGAGGACAAGATCACCAACCTTAAAGGTATGCTCATGAAGACGCTTATCATAAGCACGCTTGATGAGTTTTTGATAGATTTGAAGGTGATCAAGAGCTGTAAGACGACGTTCGTCAAGAAGCTCCAATTGGGCTAACCGCTCTTGGCGGAAATCATCGTTGGTGAGAATATCCTGAAGAGATATTCTAAGGGAGGGTATTTGTACTTCGAGAGGCAGGACAGCCTCGGTACCATATACCAAAGAAAAAGGTGTGGCATTAGTGGAGGTACGAATGCTAGTACGATAAGCCCAAAGGGCAAAGGGAATGTGATCGTGCCAATTTCTTCCGGATTCATTGACAACTTTCATGAGGATTTTGGTTAGAGTTTTATTAGAAGATTCAGCCTGACCATTGGCCTGCAGATAATAAGGCGATGAGAAACTAAGTTTGATACCAAAGTTGTCACAAAGGTCTTGTAACAACTTTTTTTTAAAAGATTTACCATTATCTGTTATTAGGCGATGAGGAATACCAAAACGACAGATAATGTGATGGTTAATGAATTCGACAATTTTTTCTTTTTTAGTTGAAATGAGTGGAATAGCCTCCACCCATTTTGTGTAATATTCGGTTGCTGTGATAATCCATCGGTGACGTTGGGAAGAGGACGGATGAATCTCCCCAATAAGGTCTAAACCCCATTGTGAGAAGGGCCAAAGATCTCGAGCGACCTGGAGCGGGTGGCTAGGAGTATGTTGAAGGTTGGCATGTTGCTGACACATAACACAATGCTTAACATATTCGTAGCAGTCGGTATTGAGAGTAGGCCAATAATAACCAAGGCGAAGGATTCATTTGGCCACGGAAAGTTCGCTAAAATGTCCACCACAAATGCCGTCATGGACCTGTTGGATGGTATGGGTGACCTCCGCGCCGGTGAGACATCGAAGGAGGATGCCATCAAAGCCACGTTTATAAAGGAGTCCCCCCATAGCTACATAACGAGAAACACTTTTAAGAAAAGCACGTTTGCCGTTACTAGTAAGGTCAGGTGGGAGAACAGAGATTGTAAGATAGTCGTGAAATTGGTGATACCAAGTATCCTGCAAGTTAGCAGACACAGTATTTATCATACAAACTACCGGGGTTGAGTAGGATGGGGCAAAAAGTTGTTGGACCACGACGAATAATTCAGAGTCAGTTGATGAAGCTGGAATTTGTGAGGCTAAGCAAGCCATAGTATCCGCAAATTTGTTAGTGGAGCGGGGAATGGTTTGGATAGAATAGTGAGTAAATAAGGCTAAAAATGAGTCCACGTAATATTTGTACTTTTGAAGTTCCTCATTTTTACATTGGTAGATGCCCATAACTTGATTGACTACCAATTGACAGTCGCCAAAAATATTGATAGATTTGATACCTAAGTGCAGCGCAACCTAGAGACCCAGAACAAGGGCCTCGTATTCCGCTGTATTACTAGTGCAAGGGAAATCGAGTCGGAATGAAAGAGGCATAGGCTCGGCGTCGAGAGGAATAAGAACAATGCCGGCTCCTCCACCGCGTTGGCATTTGGATCCATCGAAGAAGAGAGTCATTTGATACGACTCTTCCCCGAGTGAAAGAGTGGCGATGAGTTCGTCGGGGAATGTAAAATTGGTAAATTGTTCCCCAGGTAAAGGGGCTTCCGCAAGTTGGTCTGCGATGGTTTGTCCTTTGATTGATTTCTGGTGGACGAACTCAAGGTCGAGGTCGGTGAGGAGCATGAGCCATCAGGCGATGCGTTGGTTTAGATGAGGTTTGGCATACATGTAATGGATGGGGTCCGTGTTGGTGATGACAAAATTTTTGTGATTCAGAAGGTAGTGTCGGAGTTTGGTAGCCACGAATGATAGGGCTAGGCACAACCTTTCTACATGTGTATACCTAGTCTCATAGTCCACCAAAGTACGACTTATATAATAAACGGCTTGTTCTCAATTTTCAGAGTCACGATGTGCAAGCATGGCCCCTACAGCGTGGTCAGTGGCGGAAAGGTAAAGGTAGAAAGGGCGGTCGTCTTGAGTTGGGATAAGCACGGGTGGCTGTAAGAGATAAGTTTTGAGAGCTTCAAAGGCTTGGTGGCACTCTTCGCTCCATTGAAATTCAATGTCCTTTTTAAGGAGGTGATGGAAAGGTTGACATCGATCCGAGAGTTGGGAGATGAAACATCGGATAGATTGAAGTTTACCCTGCAAACTACGCAATTTTTTGAGGTTTTTGGGTGGGGGCATTTCTAGGATAGCTTTTACTTTAGATGGATCGACCTCAATGCCACGTAAAGAGACGATAAAGCCAAGAAGTTTTCCCGAAAGAACACCAAAGACACATTTCTTTTGTTGAAGGCGGACAGAATATTGTAACAGGAGATCAAAGATAATGGTTAAAACATCGAGATGTTCACTGCAATGTTTAGACTTGCCAAGAAGATCGTCGACGTAATCTTCAAGGATTGTGTGCATAATGTCATGAAAAATGTAGGTCATAGCCCGCTGATAGGTGGCACCAGCATTCTTAAGGCCGAATGGCATTACACGGTAACAGAAGGTTCCCCAAGGAGTTATGAAGGCAGTTTTGTGTTGATCGGCAGGGGCAACCAAAATTTGGTTGTATCCTGAAAAGCCATCCATGAGAGAAAGCATTTCATGACCCGCAGTGAGATCAAAAAGTTGATCAATGCTTGGTAGGGGGAAGTCATCCTTAGGGCAAACGAGGTTAAGATCCCGGAAATCCGTGCATATCCAAAGTCCCCTCGTCGCTTTAGTGACAGGTACGATGTTAGAAATCCATTGAGGATAGTCAATAGGCAGAATGAAGAAAACAGAAAGGAGTCGTTGGAGCTCCTCTTTGACCAAGAGGGCAATGCATGGATGCATTTTTCTCAATTTCTGTTTAATTGGCTTGGAATCGGGTTTCAGTGTAATGTTATGGACAGCAATGTCAGGATCAATTCCTGGCATGTCAGCGTAGGACCAAGCGAAAGCTTGGTTGCGAGCACGGAGGAAAGTAGTAAAGGCGACTTGTTCTGATGCGTTAAGGGATTGTCCGATCTTCATAATGTGAGGATCCTCCTCCGTGTGGATGTTGATTTCTATAGTAGACTCGTTCAGCATGGTTTGGGTTTCAGATGGTAAGGCTCGTTGAATATAAGAGTCATCCACGCCAAGGTAAGTGAGGATGGAGCCATCATCCTTGCACTCAACAACGTTAATTGAAGGGGAGTCCTCTTCAATCATGTCTGGATATAGAAGGGGAATAGAAGAGGGGTGCTCATTATCGCGTTGATAAGTGAGGGGACCTAGGAAGATAGCATTTATGAAAAAAAAAAGTTAGGAGGGATAGATTCAGGATCTATCGACTCTGTGGGAGACGAAGGCAAAATGGGTGATGATGGTTTGGTAGGGGTAACGTCATCGTCTTCTAGAAGACAACTGACGCGAGGTTCCGTCGATGTAAGTGTTTCCGAAAATCCGAGACCACTACGATCATTATGTTTGCGTGTGGTGATGGGGATGAGCGTATGTCGGCCTTGTTCATAAAGACCAAAACCAAAGCCTTTCCAAGCACAGCGAGTCAAGAAGGTGAGGGCGAAGCGACGATTTATCAGGTATTGAAAATCGGATTGGAAGGGAACCACACCAAGAGGAGGTTCAAGGGTAATGGAGGATGCGTCAACACCCCCATACATTAGGTTGGTGCGGCAATGGGGTGGTCCGTAAGAGATTACCTCCCCCACGCGACGGTCGTAGGTGGGATGTGCATGTAATTATCCGTACTCCTGCGGGGAAGGGAAAGAACTAACGTTATATAGGCGGTACTCCCCCAGCGTAAGGCGTTGAAAAACATCTACTAAGGGGTCGGAGGTTGGGATGTTAGCTGCGGGAAGGGAAGTGGTTTTTGCGACGGTGGTTTCATCAGTTGAAGGCGTAGGCGCGGTTGAGGTGGATGGTTGAGGTACATTTGAAGAGGATGGTTGGGTTGAATGTATGGGTGTCTTGATTGGTATAAGCACATCGTTAGGGTGGTATAACATATTGCAGGTTTTAAAGGGGGGAGGATCAGCTTTTATGGTGTAGGACTTCCCCTCGTACTCAAATTTTATGCATCTATGTAATGTTGAGGGAACGCATCCCATAGCCCGGATCCAAGGATGACCTAGAAATATATTATATTGGAACTCTCCCTCAAGGACATAGAAGAGTTCAGGTAAAGTACGTGGTCCTACCCGAATGTTGAGGATCATGGTGCCTAAGGTAGAGGTAATAGCATCATTGAATGATCGCAACATGATGGGGTTGGCGCACATGCAACTGGAAGGGATATTCATTTGTTGGAAGGCTTTTGAAGAGATGATGTTTAGGCTAGCGCCCCCGTCAATCATAACACGACGTACCTGAATGTCCTGAACGTACGCTGAGATAAAAAGAGCAGGGTCAGGATCTTCGGTACCAAAGTCGATAATTTCATCTTCAGAGAAACTGACTGCAGCAGCTTGTGGTACAGAGACGGAAGTGGTTGGGGCGGTGGGTTGTTTGGTGAGAGAGGCAACGTGATTGGGTGTCAGAATGGAGGCAATGGGAAGGGTTTCATTAGGTAAGACCTCGATCCCCTGAATAATTTCAATGAGAGCTTGTCGATGAGATTCAGAAGTCTGAATGAGATCATATAGTGTCATTTTCACAGGTGATTGGTGAAGCTGTTTGATCATGGCTCGATGGGCAGCTCCATTAGAGACGGGGTAAGCGGGTCCACGAATAACCACTTTGGGTGGTGGTGCAATCGGGATGCTGGACGGAGAAGGAGAGGACGCAGGTGTGCTTTCTTTCGCTTTCTCATTATTTTTCTGCGCTCGAGTAGCAACACTAATCATATTAATCTCGTAGACCGGAGATGAAGAAGATGATTGGGATAAATCATGGTCTTCAAGAGGTGGGGTTGTAATAATGACAGATCTTGGTAAGGCGGGGACAGATGGTATAGGAGAGGGAATGGAAACTAAAGGTCTCTCCCTTCGTAAGTTGTCTTTCTTAACCTTTCTATCTGGGAGAGGTGACTGACGAAGGATGGTTTTTAAAGCTTTGCATCCCTCCACATCATGTCCTGGTGTGCGGTGATAAGCACAGATCTTAGAATCATCATAACCTATAGGTCGAGGTTTAGACGGGTCATAAGGTCTAAGTGGGGGTAGGGAAATGGTCGCATTCTCTACTAACATAGCAAGGATTTTGGCGTAAGATCCTTTGAGTGGGTCAAAATCAGAAGAGGATGAGGGTATTGATTACGCGGGTTTTGGTAATGTTTGGGCGTGGTTGGTTCGTATGGGTGGTGGTTTAGCTGAGGGGTGTTGATACGTGTTTTTCACTAAACGTGGTTTCTTTGGCGCAGAAGCTATATTGGATGATGAGGCCACAGATGGTGTGGTATCAGAAAACAACCACGGGGAAATAGGAGTGACCGAAAACAAATCTTTTGATGATGGAATTTGTTTAGGGTTGATAGGTGGACAGGATACACGGAGTGACGGTGTTGCTATACCCTGGGATCTCTGTATGTGTGCAGAAGGCGTAGGTCGCTTTAAAGGAAACGCAGGAGGTATGATATATTGATGTAAGGTAGAGGGATGGGGTCCCAATATGGAAGGTAGGTGTGACGATGATGGTTTTAGTTGTGATAGAGGCATAGGTTGAGGAGATTGAGTCTATCTCTTAATGGGGTGGATGGCTTTATTTTTAGATAAATCAAGCCACTTAGGTGGGTGTGTTAGACTGGGTATGGGTAAGGTCCCAAGCGTAGGGGAAGATTTGGCTAAGTTAATAGAAGTGGACGGGGAATTTGGTAGAGGTGAGGGGGGTGAAGGTGAGAACATGGGCATTTTAAGCTTCTGTAAACACTTCGGGTATATGGTGGAGGCCTCAGGATCGGTCATTTGCATTTGAGTAGAATATGGCATACTCAAACGTTCCCATAGGGCCTGTCTATCTTCTGTGGAATGACAGTCCTCACGTGTGAATGTGAAATTTTGTACGGAAGAAAGACGGGTTGTGATTCTAGTCCACTGTGGGTGTGATACAGGGGGTAGATGAGGTACTGTATCAATAGATATTAAGAGGTCGACCGGTTGTTGAAAAGATTTAGGTGATGAAGGACTAATAGGCAGGAGGGCATGTTTGAGAGGGTATTTCATGGTTAAAGAATTTGGTGATGTCGGTGCAAGATATTCCTCATCTAAGGATGTCAAAAGGAGTGGCGTACCTTCCTCTTGTGCAGCAAGAGGGGTAGAAGGGGAAATCTGGGAAATAGATAGGTTAGATAACATCTGTTCGCAATCTTGTAGGGATGTGGTATAAGAAGACTCATCGATGGGAAGAGAAGTCTGGGCAGTTAACTCCTTTATGGGTAAAGGAATGATTTCGCTTTGGTTCGATGGAGGTAAAGGAGGTTCGGGCTCCTGTGTTAGTGAAGAGGCTTGATTCAAAATTTTCTCGATAGAGGCTTTGGGCTGGGTATCAAAGACTGCATGGATCTCATGAACACTCTCCTCGGCTAAGATATCCTGGTTTACGTTGCTGTTGGAAGAGTGATTCGGGAATGGTTTGTTAAAGATTTTCAAGTTTCGGTTGGCAGGGGCATTAGGATTATCGAGGGTTATATCCCCTGCGTCAACCATTTCCTGCACTATGTTTTTCAACATCTTGCAGTTTTCATGACTGTCCTTTTACGCGGTGAAAGTTACAGAAGTCATTTTCTTTGTACCAGGAAGGTATGGCGCGAGTGGAATCAAACCCGGAATGAGGTTTAACAGGAGGTAATGTAATGGCTCCTGCTTTGAGCAATTTTTCCAATATCACACCATATGTTTCTCCCAAGGGAGTGTAGTTGATGGGCTCGGCTTTGTACTTATAGGTGGTTTTTGGTGGAGTATTGGACGGCGCTTGAGATTTGACCATCACCGCGTGGATAGCTCCTTTTGATTTAGAAGAAGTGGATGCGTGAGGAGTGGTGGTATTTGGTTTATTGGTAGAATCAGGAGTTTGGAAATTGGGGTTTTTTTTGCGCAACCGCAATTTCTCTTCTTCTAAGGCTCGAATTTCTAGTTTCCGAGCCATGGTAAAGGCTTCATCGAATGTACGGAAAGTTTGAATTTGGAGGGTAGGGGAGATGTGCTTAGGACAAGCCCGCGTAAACAGTTCGATAAGTTCAGTTTAAGGCAAGGCATACGTAAGTTGGTTGATAAGGCCCCGCCATCGTCCAACGAAATCTGCGATAGATTCGTCCTCAAATTGTCGGATGGCATAGAGGTCGGTGATAGATACTTTCTTGGCAATGTTAATGGAGAAATGATCCAAGAAATATTGGGCTAGTTGGTTAAAAGAGAAGATTGAGTGCTGGGTTAAAGCACTGTACCACTCCAAGGCAGGTCCTGATAAGGACATGGGAAAGGTGCGGAGTAACAAGGCATCATCATGGGCAATCAAATAACAAGCATGTCTAAATGATCGCAAGTGTTGTTGAGGGTCCTCTTTACTGTTAAAACGGGTAAATTTTGGTAACTCCCATTGAGGAGGATATGAATGAAGGGGGACAGAAGGGTGAATGGGCTCCCGACAAACTTGCTCGTATGTCAAGGTGCTACGACTTCCTGAAACAGAAGCCTCCCGGTTTTGCATTTTTTCCATCATTTGTTTAATTAGATCAGTAGTTGGATGAGATGATGGTGTGGTTGTGGTAAACGGAGGCAAATTGGGCCAAGGACCACCGCTAGACCCTGGTGGGGTTAAGTGTTGATAAGGTGTGGAGGATGAATATGTTGACGCAACTGAATAGGGATGTCCCATATAGGATGTTGAGGTCACTGGATACGTGTATGGGAATGAAAAGGTAGGCGGAGCTTGAGAAGGAAAGCTCGTGTGGATAGGTGGCAGAGAGCAAGTCATGAACGGAGCAGTCTGCAAGAGAGATGAGGTAGGGGAAGTTGGCGGTAATGATATGTGGGGTCCGAGGTTAACCAACGGAAAGCCAATCTAAGTCGTATGAACCTCTGAAGCCGTCGGATTGGGAGACGGGGTTAGAGATGCAGGAAGCAAGGCAGTATTATCAGGCGGAGTGGGAGCTAAATGAGCAGCTATACTAAAAGGCATACCCACAAGGAGCTGACCATCAGGCGTACGGTCAGGGGTATGAGACAAATAGTATTGTACAGCGCTAGAATTAGCATCTAGAAACTTGGCAAAGTCCTTATCTCCCACAGGAATTTTAGGAACCTCGCTGGTATCCGTAGGATTCCCCACAGAATGTGAAGGGGGTGATTCAGGCAAATAAACAGAGCAAGCATATGAAACCATGGCGGCGGCTTGTTTTCGAGTGATAACAACCATGGACAGGAGTTCAGAGTAAGGTTTCAATCTATCCGGAACAGAAACAGCCTTAGAATGGTGAAATTGGTAGGTTGCTGGTTTGTCAGGGGTTGTAGAAGATAGTAACCGATATCGGTCTAGTAACCGATGTCGGTTACACTATAGCCGACGTCGGTCAGGTAACCGATGTCGGTGTAAGAAGTCTGGGCTAACAAGATATAAAAAGGCTGCTAATTTGATTTTTAACAACGTTTAGTATACTTGTCCAATTATTGATCACAGAAGACAGAGTATGAGAAAGAAAACAGAACTAAAAACAAGCAAGATGCACACACAAATCGAGAGAATAACCCTAGGGTTAATTTTAATTATCGTGGGCTTATGCCTTTAGACGTAGAATGATGTCAGAATCCTAAACAAGAGACTTAGGGGAAATGTCAAGTTGTTTTGGCTTATAAGGTTACCTCAATCGGGCGGAGGAATACCGCGGAAAAGGGGGGATGTTTGAGCTGTTGTGTTAATTGTGAAGTGATTCGGTATGTGTTGTGCAGTGAATGTAAGATTAATTTCCTGTCAATACCATGGATATCACCCCCACGTGTACGACCTGTTACTTAATCTACGTTCACTAGAATTGAAAAACAACAAGCAGGAATGCAATGCACGTGTTTTAAACCCAAATCGAAAATTATGTTCGATGAAGCAAGAGAGATGACTTTCACTAATGCGAAACTAGGAAAGCAAGACAAATTCTTTACGAAATATATAACAAAAGCAGCAACAGCAAGTATGCTTCCTAAAATGAAAATAAGCAAGAGAAACAGAAACCCAAAATGGGTCCCACCGGGCGTGCCAAAATGTTTCACTCGGAATGTTTCATTCCTTTTAGAAACAGATAAGGGTCGGGGCTAGGAGGAATACCTGTAGAATGTCGAGAGGCTGACTGTGAAGAACTCCTTTTTGTCTTGGAAGGACTACCTGCAAATAAGAACACAAGACCACAAGATTTTGATTAGATAATAAATGAGGAAACTGCCTTGGGCCCAGGAAATATAAAACTTCCTTTCGAAGGTAGTCAGTTTCCCTGCTAATATGAATTAACACAAAAGACTGTAAAATATCAATTAAGTTGCTTTGTTGAACTGGGTAGGGGAAATACTGGTTATTGGTTATAGTCTAGATAACCGATGGTGGTTACTGATAACCGATGGCGGTTACTGATGACCGACGTCGGTAGAGTCTAGGATCTGAAGGTTGGTTGTTTTGTGGGGTGGTTGTGTTGTTTTGTAAGGCTGTATATAGGTGATATTAGGAAATAAGGTGATGAGAGGTAGATGAATGATAGTTAGATGCAATGGCACGCTGGGTAGTGGATTCAGGAATGAATCTATGAGGACTGTGATTCAAAAGGCATAAGAAATGTTATAACAGAACACATGCAAGATGTGACTTACTGGTTTTGACGAAGATGCAAGCTGATCTCCTTTGCTGTAAACACTTATGGTATCTCCACTCGTCTCTTCTCGGTCAAGTGAAGATCTGGAATCTGTTCCTCGCTCCCAATGATCTCTGTTGATTCAAAAATCCTTCGACTTTCATCAAAAAATGAAATTCCGATCCTTTGTTTTTGGTTTGGGGAGGCCATTTCCAGGGAACCAATGGCGGTTACATAACCGACGGCGATCGAGTAGGAACCGGCATCGGTAAGGAAAAAGTAGGCTATTTTTAGTAAAATAGCCCACCTTCCCTGCTTTTCTCCCAAGAGATTAGTTGCGGGCTTGGTCAAGTGACTAGAAGGTCGGTTTTGGGTGCGAGAAAGGGGTCATTAGTCATGGGTGTAGGTATAGACCAAATTTTAGGTCTTAATTAGGTTAGCTTTTAGGATTAGGGGTAGGTCATGATGAGGTGGCAAAATGAGGTGGTAGGTGAAGTGATGGGGATTTATCAATTACAAGGTAATTAATAAATAATTGTGTAAGGTTTAGGTAATGAGGTTAGGTTGCGAAATGGGATGCGGGTCACAAGGGGTCGTAAGACACGAATTTTGTGTCTACATTAGCCCCTTATTGTCATGTAGCTTGTTTTGTAAAGCTACGCGGACAATAATATGAAGTGGTTTCCCCTGTTAAGGGTAAAGGTAATCCCCCTCAAATCTATCATAGATTGAGATCGCGCGAAATCAGGGATAGGGTTGATAAAGTGTAAATGGTGTAGAGATGATGGTGAAATGGTGGGGTAGGTCCAAGGAAGCAGACGCACGTTGAAATGTATTAGGTTTCAACTCAGGGTACATGATTTGAGCTAATGCAAGAATAGCAATGCATGAAATGTAGGTTAATAGTTTAAGTCCAAATTGAGGGTGATATAAACTTCAATGGCATCAAAAGGCATGAAGAAGAGAAGGGATGCTCTTTCACTAATGGGTATACTAACATGTAAGGTACAGGAACCTTCTAGGCATGTTCGGCAGTACCAAAGCATGGTTGCTTTGAGACAAATTGAAAGAATAGAACATCTCGGTCTAGGTCTAGGCAAAGTTGGTCGATAGATCAAGTCAAGGACCCTAATCATGCTAAAGGACACGAAAAGGTACAGCTCGATTCACCTAGGAAGGTGACATGATGGATGGATAAAATAAAACCCCGATTGCTGGTCCCACCAGGTGTATTGAAGTGATACGGCCTTGGGTCTAGGGCCAATTTGTTGGGTTATGGCCTTGAAATAGGCCATAAGGGTAAATGGAGGCCTTGGGTCAGGCCATAATTGTTAGGGCGAGGCCTTGGGTGAAGGCTGGATAGTGTAGCATATGAGGCTTCTTGGGTCGGGCACAAATGGTTAGTGAGCGAGGCCTTGGGTCAGGCCGGATAGGTAGGTTAACCTGCAATAGAAAACAAGACCACCAAATAGAAGAGTTAAACGAATATATGACAGTGGATTGCTTAGTGTATGCTAGCCTTGGGTCGGGAAGTGTGATACGACCCTAGATGGTTGTCAATCCACTGTTTAAAAACAATTTAATGTCGGGCCAAATAAGTGAAATTCCTACTGTAGTTAAAATGATTTAGGTATTTCATTTCGGGCCACAATAAGAAAATTGGGTCGGGCCAACATAGGCTAAGTCATGATCTAAAGGCTTAGGTCAAGGTCTCTGTCGAGGGTAAACAAATGGTGTTGGTTAGGGTCTGGTTCTAGGTTGTTTTAGGTCACTTGGTAGGCAGGATAGGTAAGCTCTATTATTGGCACTGGGGTAAAGTTGGAACATAGAGACCGATGTCGAGTTATGAGTATGACCGATGACGGTTTAGAAGGTTAACCGGCAACGGTTCATTGGGTAACCGACATTGGTATCGGTTGGGGTGAAAGAAACTATAATGAGATCTGATACGGTGTCAGGTCACTTTTGTTATTGAAAGCTAAATTGAAGATGGATGGAGGGCAATGGTATTGGAGGTCTATTGTAAAGGTCTTAGGTATACTCAGAGGAGTGAGTTGTTTGCAAAACTGGGTGAGGATGGGCAGTCAGTTGATTGGTGTGGGACCCAGCAGAGGAATGGCTGAGCTATGGCACAGGTAGGTAGAAGGAGGGGCTGGAAGCTGGACCACCACCACCCATCCCACCAAGTACGAAACTCGATAACGGGTATGTAATAAAACTCTGCTTATATTGAAATGGATGAATGATTGGTATGAAGCTATACTTATTGTGATGTATGGAATTTGATGGCTGAATGGAGGATGGTAACTGATTACAATGGATGGAGTTTGAAATGCGAAGAGGTAGATGGTGCTTCCTCTGGCAAGGTGCTTCTGTGAAGTGCATATGGATTTTTAGATCTGCTTTTGGTGCTAGCTATGGATGCTTTGTATGCATGTGAAAATGCTCCGGTGGGGGGGCTTGCTTGCATGCAGCTCCGGGAAATTTCAGTGTCTCGATAATCTCAGCTAATGTGCCAACGGTCGTAAAATTAAGGTTGCTAAGGGGAATAAATGGTAACGGCGTCGATCGGTTCCTGGTTGACCGGTGTCGGTGGGTTTAGGGTGACCACGTGTCGGTTAAGGTGGGATCGGTCCTAGGTTTACTAAAAATGTAGTGTTTGTATCCCCTTGGTTTTTCCTTTGAACTGTTCGTTTGTTCTCCACGGATTAGAATGGAAGCTTGCCTTTGGCTCATGTGCGGGAATGTGGTTAGAGGGATTTGTAGGGTTTGATTTTTAGGGTTTGGGTGGGGTCTTAGCTTTAAGGTTAGTGGGACTGGGTGGGTCTTAGTTAGGTCTGGGTAGGGTGAGGTTTGGCAAGAATGAGGTCTAGGGTGAGGTGGTTGGGTGAGGTGGGCATTAGGTTAATTAAAATAATTAAGTAATATATATTTTGAGGATCATGGGTATTAATTTAATTTAATTAATTAAATCAATATTAGTATGTGGTGTGGAAGGGGCCATGGTTAGGTGAGTATTTTTGCTTTGGTTATTTGACGGTAGGGACCAAGGGGAGTGTGACCCAATTTTGGTGTCTACAAGGGGGTAGTTAGGAGGATATTAACAACCCATGATAATGGGAGAAAGATTAGGTCAAGGATGTGGGATGGTAATTAGGCACGTACAGTAGTCTGACGATGACAGGGATTCTGCATTGGATGCCCCCGCTGTTGAGTGCGGATATCACAAAATATCCACTTGTATCTATAGCTCACATTGATGAGCGAGGCATGCGTGCATAATGGGACTCCGGTCTTTGTACCATGATTCTTTGAATTCTTTCAAATTCTTATGATTTCATTTGGGAGCTATTGAGAACCTCATTGATCGGGACAGACAATGTACTTTAGTCTGGGGTAATCGTAGAGCGAGACATATTGTTATAAGGATTCCGGCACAAACAATTCATCGTGTGGAAACAGGCACATTTGAAGGCGCGGAATGATAGGAAAGGAAACGCACACTATCACAAGCTGAGTCGAGACCTCAGTCATTTGCCTTATCGTCACGGACTCCTTGGAGAGACTGCCAGAGCACACATTGAGGATGAGAGGTTACACGACACACAAATGGTATTCGGAGAATGAGCCACTTGATGGAGCAGTATCCACGCATAGTGGTTTGAGATAAATGTAAGATACAGCCGCGCGTTAATTAGGACTATCTATTATTAGCGATGGTTACATGTGATGGTGACATGTACAATGCGCACCGAACGATGACACGGCTAGCTATCAATTTTTTGATGAACTATTTTGGGAGTGCGTACCTGCTTCAGGGCCTCCCAGATCTCAAAGGGAGGCCATTTTCCATAGTGGCACTGATGTAGTTACAATTACTTGTAGATGGTGGAGGAAACTTGCTATGATGGGCACCAGTAACTTATGGTAATAGCTATACCAAGAAGCTTCTATGGTTATACAATGTTGGATGTCATGCGATTATCATTGGATGGTAGATTGTGTCGAATTTTTTACAATAAACTGGTTCTTGCATATGAGTTAACATAACATAGTGCATAGTGAAGTAGGGATTATCTAGCAGAGGGCCACAGGATCTACACTGATACAGGACTTTCAGATGGTATTTATGGAGTCATGGGTATATGCCACGAGTAGTGCTTTGTCGGGGAGACTAACGTTGCCTACAAGGGCAATTTATTAGAGGGACCTGATGACTTGTGCGGTAGATAGAGTATTCATTTGGGTGAGAGTTAGCATGAGGCCATCATGATGTGCTAACGAGCTTGGGTTTATCATTGCGTCTGATTCCAGGACACATTCTGGATAGATAACTCAGGCCAGACTTGTGTTGGTGTGGAGACCCCTAGAGAGGGTCCGCAGGCAGATGGGGCTATGATAACATGATGAGCCACTATCCCTTCCACAGGAGGGATGATTGTAGAGGCCCCACTTGAAGCACCAGAGCCTTTGGACTCCAGATTGGGTTGCTGAGACCAAACACTATGACACAATATATGCTCCATCTGGTTGTATAGGAGCATTACATGGTGTGGTGGACTAAATTCAAGATCGGCGAGTACGGTGATTTACTTATATATTGTTACAGTTTTTAAAACAGCTGTGTATTAGAGTGAACTCTGATCAGCTAAGGGTGTTATTAACTTAGCTCATAAAGTGGCAATTGCTGCTGCGCAAAGGCATATATTACAGGGGCAGCTAGCCCAGGCTCAGGGACAGGTCACAGGCAACACCAACCAGCAGCACAGGTTGTGAGGTACTTGCCTACAGCGTACATTGAAAGCAGGTAATTTAGAATGTTAAGTGTAACGCGGCACTTATGAAAAAATATATAGCAGCTGTTGACGCAGCTCAAAGTCTATAACAGTATAGGTACAGATACCATTTTGTTTAGCTGGCTTCCTTGATTATGCCATGCTCACCAGCACTAGCACATGTGCATACTAGCTTTCTCCTGATGCAAGGTTGTTAGGTAAACTCAGTGGCTCGACCAGCGCATATCTGCGAGGTGTAGAGCGATACCCATGCACGATGACATAATACAGGATATTCTTGATGGTACCTGTTATCCCGTAAAATTGACAAGGGCAATTTTACCGATAACCATACCGAAAATTTTGTTTCGATCCCTCGTTAGGGATCCCTTGCGTTCGAAACGTTGTAAAATCCCTTCCCGGGAAATCTAGTTTTCGAACTTAGTCTTTTTGAGCCTTTTTTGGCTGGGCGCATGGATTTGCCTTGTAACACGAAGTTTTGGTGCGCCCCCTTAAAAGCCTTTGGCGCATGGTTTTCCATGTTAACACGTTCTTTCGGTGCGCCAAAGGGCGCACATAATCTCGCTATCTTTCGGTGCGCCAAAGGGCGCACATAACTTCATGTCGACAATGCATATGGTGCGCCAAAGGTGCGCTCAATCTTCTGTTGTCAAATACTTTCGTGCGCCAAAGGGCGCACGCTTTCCCCTGTCGACAGCAACTTTCATGCGCCATTTCAAAAGTGGTTGGCGCATTGATGACAAGTTTTTCTATATATATCAGTGCGCGCCCAATGTCATTTTCATTCTTTTTGTCAAAGCACGTGATCTCTCTGGACTTGTCAGCCTCTGCTCTGTCGTTTTCGTCGCCCTGTGGACCCGCTCTCAATTTTTGCTATATATTCAAGGTAAGAGGTTCTCCCTCTTTTCCATTTTTTTTTGTGCTTTCGGTTCCTTGGGTGTTCTTGGTCTGTATTTTGGTTTGCTAGCCAGTGTAAAATGAGATATGTTTGAGCTAGTTTCCCCCTGTGCTGTCCTGTTTTCTTCTCTTCTTTTCCTCCTCCTCCCTCTTTCCAGATCTGCTGGTAAAGAGTATTGTTTTGAAATAGCTTGGTCTAAGAATCTTTTTTATAAAAACCTTGTATGTCCATGCTATCTTTGAAATGGAGAAAAGAATGAAAATGTTTGAGCAATGAGTTTAGTTCTATGGCGCACTGGCGCGTCTTGTCACACTTAAAACAGTTGCGCCCCTTTGGCGCATCTACCCGCCATGTTACATGACTCAAAACCCGCGCCAATGGCGCACCTTTTGTCCTGCTACATCTAGAACTCATGCGCCCTCAAAGCGCGCCCTTTTTGCATGCTACAAGTGTAAATCCCGCGCCTCCTTAAAAGCCTTTGGCGCACCATTTATCTATGTTACATCATGTTTCCATGCGCCAAAGGGCGCACCCAGCTTTCATGCAACACAAGCCTTATTCGCGCAAGTATAAAGCTATCAAGGCGCGGGCGCACCCTCCATTGCAGTAACATGATGTTGTGTAAACCCTTCATGCGCCGCGCCAAAGCCTTTGGCGCACCATTTGTTAATGTTACATAATCCATCCATGCGCCAAAGGGCACACCGAACCTTCATGTAACATACTCTTTCCATGCGCCCTGCTATAAAATGCAACCTGCTTCATCCATGCGCCATGCGCCTTTGGCGCCAGTATAACCTCTGCAACATTCCTTTTCTGTGCGCCTTATCTATTTGGCCTGCCAGTTGCATTTTTCCCGCGCCCTGAGCCTTAAAATCTCTAACTCTTTCTTCTGCTAGCTTTCCAATGGAAGATCAAATGACTAATTCAACCTTTTTGGATTGGGTCTCACTTCTTCTTCATGCAGATCAGCAACTGAGTTCGAAAGAACACATGTCTACGTCAAGCAAGAAACCCACCAAACCAAGAGGAAAGCTAAGCTGACAGAAGAAGAGATGAAGTACAAATATCAGAGGGTCAGGATGCCCGAATCACAGGCTGAGTGCAGTATGGATGTCAGAGACTCTGAATTGGGTCACATTGACATGGATGAGTTCTGGGTTAGGACTCAAAAAGTTACAAGAAGTCCATGGATGGACAAGTTAATAGGCAGTGCCCTGCACTTCGCCGGAGGAATCCCCGTCAGCGCTGTAAACAACAAATTCATGATGGTGATTGCGCAATGTTACAACAAAGACACAAGATGTGTCGAGAACAGTAAGGGCGAGGCAGTCATAAACCTCACTGCCCGTCACTTTGAGTTAATGCTTGGCATCCCTCACCACCGGAACTACGTGGCTGTTAGCCAATGAGAATGCATCAAGGCCTGGGAAGACAACGAAGACCAGTGCATGCAGTTGATGAATGAGGTCTACCTAAAGAACAAGAAGGTGGTGACCCGGTGGCCTCAGACTATCCACCGAAGTGATTTCTCAGAGGAACTTAGTGATACTATCACTTTCCTGAGCAGAGTCTTCGGGCTTTCAGATGCCCACTATTTCCATAAGTGGATGCTGCGGTACCTGGAGACAATGAATAAGAATTTGCCCGATCAGCGCTTTTGCTGGGGGGAAATAATAAGCAGCACCATATCTGAGCAGCTACAACAGTTCGCCACAACAGGAGTGTTCCATATGAACTCCTACGTAGTCTACGCTGCTGCATCTGAAAGGGATTGTCCAGGGCTGAACCAAAGTGGAGTATGGCCTCAGGCCAAGATATTTGATTACTACCCAGAGCTGAGGCTGGAGAATAACATCCAACATTTCGCAAAAGTTAACGATGCATTCTTCTATCAGGTCATCTGCCTACTGAGGCCAAACATGACTCATAGCCGGACGACCAAGAAACATAGTGGCAGTCACAGAGAAATGGGGGGCCTTGTTCACCCAATTTCCCACATTCACCTATCTGAGGGCTGCCAACTTTTTGGGAGAGCCAACCAGGCTACCAAGGTATGCTGGGCCTAAGCTGATTCTACTAGAACTGTCAAGGCAGCTGGTCACATACCATGAGAAGTGCCTCAAAAGAAAGAAGGGTGGAACTCCTTTCCCCCTCAAAGTGGGCCGATACACATGCTCCACCCACCATAAGGTGAAGGAAATGTTCGCAGAGCTGGAGCTACTCAATTTGAAGCATGACTTCCCAGCCAGGCCTACCTTCGACCCAAGAAGCTGCCTGCCAAAAGCTAAGCTCGATCCGATCCATGTCCCTCAAATTGAGGATATTTACATTGACGTTCTCCATGAGGTGGAACTCAGAAGAAAGGATCACTCTCGCTTAGCATTGGCGGAAATCATCCAATACGGAGTGGCCATTGTCCCCGAAGGCTTCCAGACTACGGAAGATGAAGTAGATAAGGTGTATAATGACACAGATGGGGACAATTGGCCCTTCCCGGCCATTGACAGGAATAAGTCTCCTCAAACAATTGAGGAGAGGGTCAAGGAGACTATGCGGAGAACAGAGCATTGGTGCCGCATGAACGGACTAATCTACCTCGGGGTAGATTTCACAACTTCCCCTTTGGGCAACGCACCTCCAAGGTCAAAGAAGCAGCTGAAAGGAAAAGGTGCAGAAGGTGAACCTAGCACCATTCAGGAGGAAGCCCCTGAAAGTCCTCTTCCCTCAGAGCCAGAACAAGTCATAACTCTTGATGAGGAATTGACAGAGGATAGTCCTATACGCCCATCCACCCAGGATGTCGGCGTCGCTACAACTTCAGAGGTCCCTTCTATCCCTTCTTCTTCTCTTCCTTCCCCTCCTCGAGTGACTCAAGCGACCACTCCTTTGGTCATGTCCTCTGCCCCTTCTTCTACCCTTTCCCCTGCCTCTTCATCTATCTTCTCCTCCCTCGCTGATTTATCTTCTTCCATTTCTTCCCTCATTTTCGAGCTCCCTTCCCTTCCTATGTCTTCTGCAGTTGCGGTTTCCCTTCCTCCTGTGGACACTTCTTCGGCTATTCTTTCAATGCCGCCACCGCATGTCTCCACGTTTTTCCCCTCCTCTACCGTTGCTGCCTCCCCCTCTGTCTCGGGTCCTTCTTCAATAGGACCAGCTTGGATCTCTCAGTAGCTGAGCCAACAAAAGAGGAAAGTCCCCATCACTCCGATGGACTTTTCAGTAATTCCAGCCAAAAGGAGCGAAGAAGCACAAGCCGGTTACACGCTTCTCGAAGAGTGCTGCAGGTGAGAGAGGTCATGGAAATAGTGTACCCCGACCCTCTCAAAGAAAAAGAAGATCTGTCTCCAACAGATTTCACCATGACTCAAGTCATAATGGGGACATCCTCTGAAAGTCTCCAGGGGGAATCTCTTTCCGCAGTTGATGCACTCTGCAAAAAGCTTCAGGAAACAAAAGAGGAGAAAAGGCTACTGAAGGAGCAGAACAAATACCTGCTTCAAGCCTTACATAAGATGGGAAGTGCACCTCCCACAACTACCGCCGAGACTCCTGAGCTGCTCAGTCAGGATAAGATCAATGAGTATTCAAAGATCGGTGAGTAGGGTATGGCCGTTTCTGCTTGGAGGAGCCAGATCCTCAAGGATAGTGAAAGAGTAATCGCCGAGTATATCAGTTTATACCTAAACATCGGGAAGGCAAATAAGGAACTCCAAGCATTAGTGGGTCCAATATCAGAAGACCTAGAACATGCTAGACTCCAGCATGAGACCTTCCAACAAATGTTTGACTGTTCAGTCGAAGATCTGGTCAAGTTCGGAGTCTTCAGCCATCCAAGGGCCCTCAACAAAACCATGTCCACTCTGGACTATCGGATGGATCGGCTGGAATTCGTTCTGGAAAAGATAGACAAGGTAAAGGAAGAGGCCCTAGATGAAATGCATCAAATGGAGAAAATTTTTCTCTCCATGACTCCAGGGTTGCTCACCTCCTTCCCTTACCTTGAGATCAGCTGATGACACTATCCAGATCTTCAAGGAGATAGCTTCTCAAGGGACAGGGCCAAAAGTCACATTTCGACATTGAATCTATCAACAACCTACTGGCTTGTAGGGACTTCATCGGGTTCCTTATCGAGGCGGAAAAATATTATTCCAAACTCCCGGAAAAGCTCATAGACAAGCGGGAGACTTGCGAAGCAATCAGTGAATGACACAAAGATCCGTCACAGGATCAATTTGGGCCGATGATCAGCAAGTTTTTGGAATACCGTGCTCAGTTCCACATATCATCTCCTGAGCAGCATCAGAAACAGGCAACCCCCTTTCGGTCGCAGGATGATGATGATGAGTAACTTCTTCTTCTTCTTCTTCTTCTTCTTCTTCTTCCTCTCTCTATTCTCCGACTTTCTTTTCGAAATGTCTAAAATGTGTTGGCACAAATGATGACGTCATCCATGTTGCATCATGGGATGATGTCATCCATCAAAGTTGTCAAAGTCAACATGACTTTTAGATATTTTGTAAATATCTTTGTAAATAAGTGGTTGGCTCCATTTTGCCTTCTCTCTCTCCTCATCTTCTATAAATATGAGAATACTTGTATTCAAAAAAAACATTTTTTAGATAGAAATAGAAGTGAGGAGAGAAAGACTTTGAGCTTTCTTGTAACAGAAGAGAACAGTAATACAATTATTCAAACTTTGTGCTCAATAGCTGTGTTATACATTAGATCTTTCTTACATTAGATCTGTATGTGTTTAATCTGTTGGATTCATATCTACTTTTCCATCATTTGTTTATCAGTATTGCTTTGTTTATTTATGCAAGTAGGTTTGGCTCTGTTTACTACCAAACTAAAAACATAAATCTTCTGACCTTTCTGCTTTGGAATTCATTTCTTTTCTCCCTTCGGATCTGTTCTTTCTCTTCTCCCTCTTTCATTCCTTTCTTTTCGCAGCCTGGAACACTCTACTGGGATGAGATCCCAACCCCTGAAGGCAGAATCTGTGAGACTTGCATAGGTTCCTGCTAGTAGAAATAGCAATAAACCAGTTTCGCGTTGCTGTCTCAAAGAGGGGCTAAGCCCTGCACACTGTTGGCTCATCTATCCATAGATCTGTCCACGCGACAGATTTTCCATAGATCGGGCCTAGTTACAGATCTTTAGTTCGCTGAGTTTTTTATCAAAGTTAACATTTTTCCGTAGATCTGAGTTTTTGACTGTTTTCTAAAAAAGTTTGAAACCCTCTGAAAAGTAAAGATCAGATCTGAAAATCAGCCTGCTATTCTTCCCTGCCATCTTATCCTCGCTGCTATTTGTCATTAACCGCAATCGGTTTTTCAAAGAGGATAGTTTCTAAATATGTAGAAAAGTGCATACTACTGGTTTTTGACAGAAAAACCAGAAATCAGCAAGTACGCCCAAAAATAAAGTTTAAATCTGCGCCATAATATCGCAAATCTGGAAGGTACGTTGGCAAGTGAACCTTTTACGCGCAGCAGGAGAGCCCGTCGAGAAGTTGATCCTACTTTCGATCTGCTTCAAAGGCACAATTTCAGCGTAACACCGGCACGTTTTTCAGCGTTAAGCTTGGCTAGCCGGTCATCCAGGAGTGTCTCACCTCCACGAAGAAAAAGTCTTTTACAAGGAGCATCTACATCCCTCTGTAGTGCCTTGCTGCTCAGTGGAACCACCCTCCCAGCTCGTGTGCTTTTTACAGCCTTTCAAATGGCGGGTACCATGGGGAAACGCTATGGGTCCTCTCGCACTGCCACATCTAGTTCACGCGCTCCCTCACGGAAACAAAAAGAATTTTCCTAAATTCGACGGGAGCGGAAATCAAAGCACGGATTCCCACATATCTGCTTTCATTATGTCATGCAGTATTTTGGACGTGACTCATGAAGATGTGTCAGTTCACCTTTTTCTGGAAACTCTACAAGGGCCCGCCGCTGAATGGTTTCAGCATTTACCGGCCGCATCTATCACCAGTTGGGCAACCTTGCGAGAAGCTTTTGAAGACAGATACAAGCCTTCAGAAGATGCATTTGCGTTGTTATCACGGATCACTCACCTGAAGAAAGAGGCCAATGAGACTATGCGCGATTTTGTCACCCGGTTCAATGCATTAATCAACCGTGTCCCTACTGCCATGCTTCCAACACCGGAGAATCAGAAGTGTTTCTTCGTGAACGCCATGAGCTCAAAAGTCAGCTTCTTGCTCCTTCAAGAGCGAGTAGCTACTCTACCTCTCGCTCAGGCTGCTGCCATCCGGATAGAAGACAATTTGATAATATCTGGCGAGTTGAAAAAAGAATCATCAAAGTCCAAATCTTCAGATCCCTCGCCTGCTACTTCGTCTGATCCAGCATTCCAAAAGATGGCGAACGATCTGCTCGCATTGAAAAAGTAGTTGGCCCAGGCTCCCAGTTCCTCATACCGAGACGTTCCACGAAGGAGTTTTGTTCCCAACAATGTTTCACAAAGACCGCGCCTACCTACAACTACTCCACGATTGGCGCTTGAAGCTCCTCCGGTCAATGCTTTGGCCGAAATTGAAGAGGAAGAGCAGTACTATGAAGAATCTTCACCTCAAGACGAAGATGATCAAGATGTCGGTGAGCCGACTGGCGACTCTACTATTGGATACATGGAATTTGATGAGGATGAATCTGATGAAGAAGAGAGTACTCAGGGCTATGCAAGCGGACAATCCTACGCTGTTTTTACCCGCTCACAAGGAAAGGAAGTGGAGGTTGCTGCCCATGCGCAGAAAGAGAAGGTCGTGTCAAACGCGCCTCCAACCATTGTTAAAAGAGGTAATCCCCTTCCTACTCAACTCCCTGCTAAGTCTTTTCCAAAGGAGTCCTTTCCGCCCATCTCTCCTCCGAATCAGCCCCCTCATATTCCTATCAAGATCAGTAACCCTGTTCCACCATCACGAAGTGAAGGACTCATTCCCTCACCAACGCAACCCTTAGCCACGTTTGATATTATAGATCACGCTAAGAAGACCAAGATCCAAATGTCTGAAGCTGAGTACCTTTAGTCAAATCCCGAACAGCTTGTAAGATTAACTAAATATATTCAGAGTCAAGCTGTTACGTCTAAACAGGTTTCCCCAAAAGGAATCCTTTCCACTCCCCCTTAATCCTGCATAAATGTTGCTTCAACATCTGCATCAGGTAAGATAGAACCTTTCTATCTCTCTCTCCTAATCAATGGCCATAAGTTGAGCAACTGTATAATTGACTCCGGAGCTTCCGATAACGTCATGCCGGTGAAATTCGCCCATGCTTTAGGCCTCACTCTTACCAAACCTTTTGGCAGATGTTACTCCTTGGAGACCAAGCAAGTGCCATTGATTGGTCAAATCAAGGACGCACAATTTGCATTTGTGGATTTCCCAGATAAAAGAGTAAAAATGACAGTCCTCGTTGCTGACATTCTAGCAGCCTATGGAATTCTACTAGGAAGGAGTTTCTGTAGCGAAGTTGGTGGAGAAATTCACATGGACTGGTCTAAAGCTAGAATACCCATCAAAGGTGTGATGTAGACTTTAGAACCAGAATCGCAAAAGAAGTACTTGGTTACTAGCTCTGAGGACCCCAAAGCCCAAATCCTTTTTGAATCATCAGGGATGGGGAACTACTTCTTATCTACTGAGACGGGTACAAAGGGCGTTTTTGTTCAAGAAAAGGATCTTAATGAGATCTGGACCTTGCAATTTGATGGCAGTTGCGCGACTAGTGGGTGTGGCGTCGGAATCGTGCTAATATCTCCCGAAGAGGAGGTAATTCCTCTTTCTTTCAAGTTGCAGTTTTTCAATACTAACAATACTGTTGAGTATGAATTTCTGTTGCTTGGTATGCAAGTTGCAAAGGAAAGAGGAATTAAAAATCTGAAAGTTCAAGGTGATGTTGAGCTAGTTGTAAATCAGGTCAAAAGGATTTACCAAGTGAAAAATGAAAGGCTCAGGCACTACCGTAACGCAGTATGGGACAGCATTGAGGAATTTGATGCCTTTTCGATAGGGGCAATTCCAAGAGCTCAAAATGATATGGCCGATTCATTGGCCGTTTCGGCATCTCTCATGCTCCCGCACCCGGGTTTGAAAACGAACAAATACACCATTGAAGTGGTTTTCCGCCCGAGCATGCCAGACAACTCTCAGCATTGGCAGGTATTCAACGATGATAATCACCTCATTGCCTTTCTAGAAAAATCAGAAAATTTTGATGAGTTGTATTTTGAAGGATCCACCTCTACATGCCGTGAATCAATCAACGGTCAAAACCATGAATCAGAGGAGAAAGACGGCATATGTCAGCTCAAAGGAAATAAAATTCCGAAGGGCCTGGTTTCTCTGGAGCACCTGTTTGATAGGCACGACCGTTTTATGAAAAAGAAGAAGCAAGATATTCCTGACTCATCCCCAGAGACAGAACCAGTCAATATAGGTTCTGAGGCACACCCGCAATTTGTAAACATTGGAAAATGTTGCACGCCTGAAGAAAAGCAGAAATTTGTCAAGTTGCTGAAGAAATATATAGATGTGTTGGCATGGTCCTATGCCGATCTAAAGTCCTTCAAGCCAAAGGACGTTCAACATGACATACCGCTGAGAGAAGATGTCAAATCCTTTCGCCAGAAGCAAAGGCACTATAATCCGAAGATTTCGGGCACCATCCAGGCAGAAATTCAGAAGATGCTGGATGCAAGAATCATCTTCACTATCCATCACAGCACTTGGGTGGCGAATATTGTGCCAGTTGGCAAGAAGAATGGTGAGATACGCATATGTGTAGACTTTCGAAATTTGAATCAAGCTTCGCTGAAAGACAACTACCCTCTTCCAATAATGGATCAAGTTCTGCAAGCAGTAACTGGATCAGAGATCCTGTCCATGCTTGACGGTTTTTCAGGCTACAATCAGATTGAAGTCTCGCCTGAAGATCAATTCAAGACAGCATTCACTACTCCCTGGGGTACATTTTCCTACAGCAGAATGCCTTTTGGCCTAACTAATGCAGGTGCTACTTTTCAACGGGCCATGGACTTCACATTTAAAGGTATGATGGGAAAATTCATTGTAGTTTATCTAGATGACTTAACCGTGTTCTCTAAACAACGAGGTGATCATTGTGATCACTTGGAGCAAGTATTGGCCAGGTGCCGAGAACATGGAATTTCCCTAAATCCCAAAAAGTCTGTTTTTGGAGTTACGGAAGGGAATTTGCTAGGGCATGTGGTTAGCAAAGAAGGGACAAAGATAGATACTGAAAGAGTTAAGGCTATTCAGAGCCTTACTCTACCTACAAGAAAGACTGGTATTCATTCTTTCTTCGGAAAGGTGAACTTTCTTAGGCGTTTTGTTCCCGAATTTGCCGAAAAGACTCACCACATACTGAACATGATGAAGGGGTCACCAACTTTCAGATGGAGTGAAGAGGGGAAAAGGTCATTTGAAGAAATAAAAACTTATGTTGCCCATGCACCAGTCCTGGTATGTCCCGACTTCTCCAAAGACTTCATCATGTATAGCTACGCATCAGAACATACTGTGTCTGCAATCTTAATGCAAAAGAATTCAGAAGACATTGAATCCCCAATTGCATTCATGAGTTCTCCCCTCAAGTCTCACGAGTTGAAGATGACTCAATTGGAAAAGCATGCCTTTGTCGTTGTCAAAGCAGTGAAGAATTTCAGGTATTACATTCTAAACTCGCATACGGTGGTGCTGGTCCCTGACACGGTGGTAAAATCAATTCTAACTCAGCAGGAGTTAGGAAGCTTGAGAGGGAATTGGATCGCAAAGGTCCAGGAATATGACCTGGATATTAAACCTACCAAGCTGGTGAGGGGCAAAAGCCTGTGTCAGCTAATGGCTGAAAATGAAAATTTAGAAGGCCCTAAAGGAAAAGAAGATTGTGCCAACGAAGAGCAAAGCCCTCTAAAGGAGCCTGATTCTCTACCTCTGCTTCTATTTGTTGCAACTAGTGACGAGTGGTACTCCGACATCGCTTTCTTTCTTACCTACGGCGAATGCCCAATGCACCTAACTGCGAGGGAGAAGCGCACTGTAAAGCTCAGAGCAGCTAAATATGTCATCTGGGATGACGGTTTATATAAGCGTGGGATAGACGGTGTCTTCCTGCGATGTGTTGACAAGCCCCAGCAAGTAAAACTGCTGGAAAGTTTTCACAATTCAGCCTGTGGAGGCCATTTTTCTTCTTCTGTGACAGCACACAAGATCATTCGAGCCAGGTACTATTGGCTAACGCTCTTTCAAGATGCGGCTACCTGGGTGGCAAAGTGTGAACCCTGTCAGCAATTTGTCAGCAAGCCCAAGTTGGCTGCCCTTCCCCTAAGGCTGGTCATCATCAATGAACCATTCAGGAAATGGGTAATTGATTTTATTGGCGCACTCAATCCTCAATCGAGTGCTGGACATAGCTATGTCCTTACAGCAATGGATTACTTCACCAAGTGGGTGGAAGCCATACCTGTCAAGCACGCCACTTCTGAGGTGGTTTGCAGTTTTATCAAAGAAAATATCATTGTCAGGTTCGGCATCCCAAACAAAATCGTTGCTGATAATGCTTCTAACTTCTCCTCGCGGGAAGTTATTAGTTTTTGCTATGAATATGGGATAACTTTAGCACATGCCTCGGATTATTACCCTCAGGGAAATGGTCAGGCGGAATCCAGTAATAAGAACTTGGTGACCATCATACGGAAATTAGTAGATGAGAATCAGCGGATGTGGCACAAGTCTTTATACGACGCTTTGTGGGCGGACCGCATTACTCCCAAGAGATCTCTCGGCATGTCACCTTTTCAAGTGTTATATGGCACTGATGCCGAACTTCCCATTTCTGCCGAACTTCCTGCTCTACGCTTGGCACGAGTAATCGAAGATGAAACTTTCCAGAATTCTCTAGAAAAGAGAATCATGTATCTTGCGGAACTTGAAGAAAAGAGAGTAAGAGTGGTCGACAGGATCACTGAACATCAGAATCAAGTCAAGAGGCTTTTTGACAAGAAGGCCAAGCAGAGAAATTTTCAAGTGGGAGATCTCGTCCTCTTATGGGACAAGCAAAGAGAGCCAAAGGGCATGCACGGAAAATTTGATTCCCTATGGAGAGGGCCCTTCAAAATCAAGCAACTCAATGGAGAGAATAGTTTCTATCTCTCGTATCTGGATGGAGCTGAACTCCCGCTTCCCTATAGCAGGCAACATCTCAAGATCTTCAGGAAGTAGAGCTTGCTCTCTTCTTTGTACAGTTTGATTTTTGTTGTGTGTTTGCTTTCGTCGTGTGTTTGCTTTCGGTTAGTTTTGTGTTTCCTTCGTTCTCCCTCCGGTCCCCCTTGTTTTTGACTCCGTACCCAATGGATAGGCACATGTGATCTGGGATTCTCTACCCCCGAGTTCGCTCAGGAGTAGTCCCCAGAAGGAGCCAGCTGTTATCCCGTAAAATTGACAAGGGCAATTTTACCGATAACCATACTGAATTTTTTTTTTCAATCCCTCGTTAGGGATCCCTTGCGTTCAAAACGTTGTAAAATCCCTTCCCGGGAAATCTAGTTTTTGAACTTAGTCTTTTTGAGCCTTTTTTGGCTGGGCGCATGGATTTGCCTTGTAACACGAAGTTTTAGTGTAAATCCCGCGCCCCCCTTAAAAGCCTTTGGCGCATGGTTTTCCATGTTAACACGTCTTTCGGTGCGCCAAAGGGCACACATAATCTCTATGCAACACCAAGTTTCGGTGCGCCAAAGGGCGCACATAACTTCATGTCGACAATGCATATGGTGTGCCAAAGGCACGCTCAATCTTCTGTTGTCAAATACTTTCGTGCGCCAAAGGGTGCACGCTTTCCCCTGTCGACAACAACTTTCATGCGCCATTTCAAAAGTGGTTGGCGCATTGATGACAAGTTTTTCTATATATATCAGTGCGCGCCCAATGTCATTTTCATTCTTTTTGTCGAGCACGTGATCTCTCTGGACTTGTCAGCCTCTGCTCCGTCGTTTTCGTCACCCTGTGGACCCGCTCTCAATTTTTGCTATATATTCAAGGTGAGAGGTTCTCCCTCTTTTCTTTTTTTTTGTGCTTTCGGTTCCTTGGGTGTTCTTGGTCTGTATTTTGGTTTGCTAGCCAGTATAAAATGAGATATGTTTGAGCTAGTTTCCCCCCTGTGCTGTCCTATTTTCTTCTCTTCTTTTCCTCCTCCTCCCTCTTTCCAGATCTGTTGGTAAAGAGTATTGTTTTGAAATAGCTTGGTCTAAGAATCTTTTTTATAAAAAACCTTGTATGTCCATGCTATCTTTGAAATGGAGAAAAGAATGAAAATGATTGAGCAATGAGTTTAGTTCTATGGCGCACTGGCGCGTCTTGTCACACTTAAAACAGTTGCGCCCCTTTGGTGCATCTACAGGCCATGTTACATGACCAAAACCCGCGCCAATGGCGCACCCTCTTGTCATGCTGCACCTAGAACTCATGCGCCCTCGAAGCGCGCCCTTTTTGCATGCTACAAGTGTAAATCCCGCACCTCCTTAAAAGCCTTTGGCGCATCATTTATCCATGTTACATCCCATTTCCATGCGCCAAGGGGCGCACCCAGCTTTCATGTAACACAAGCCTTATTCGCGCAAGTATAAAGCTATCAAGGCGCGGGCGCACCCTCCATTGCAGTAACATGATGTTGTGTAAACCCTTCATGCGCCACGCCAAAGCCTTTGGCACACCATTTGTTAATGTTACATAATCCATCCATGTGCCAAAGGGCGCAACGAACCTTCATGTAACATACTCTTTCCATGCGCCCTGCTATAAAATGCAACCTGCTTCATCCATACGCCATGCGCCTTTGGCGCTAGTATAACCTCTGCAACATTCCTTTTCTGTGCGCCTTATCTATTTTGCCTGCCAGTTGCATTTTTCCCGTGCCCTGAGCCTTAAAATCTCTAACTCTTTCTTTTGCTAGCTTCCCAATGGAAGATCAAATGACTAATTCAACCTTTTTAGATTGGGTCTTACTTCTTCTTCATGCAGATCAGCAGCTGAGTTCGAAAGAACACATGTCTACGTCAAGCAAGAAACCCACCAAACCAAGAGGAAAGTCTAAGCTGACAGAAGAAGAGATGAAGTACAAATATCAGAAGGTCAGGATGCCCGAATCACAGGCTGAGTGCAGTATGGATGTCAGAGACTCTGAATTGGGTCATATTGACATGGAGGAATTCTGGGTTAGAACTCAGAAAGTTACAAGAAGTCCATGGATGGATAAGTTAATAGGCAGTGCCCTGCACTTCGCCGGAGGAATCCCCGTCAGCGCTGTCAACAACGAATTCATGATGGTGATTGCGCAATGTTACAACAAAGACACAAGATGTGTCAAAAATAGTAAGGGCGAGGTAGTCATAAACCTCACTGCCCGTCACTTTGAGTTAATGCTTGGCATCCCTCACCACCGGAACTACGTGGCTGTTAGCCAACGAGAATGCATCAAGGCCTGGGAAGACAATGAAGACCAGTGCATGCAGTTGATGAATGAGGTCTACCTAAAGAACAAGAAGGTGGTGACCCGGTGGCCTCAGACTATCCACCGAAGTGATTTCTCAGAGGAACTCAGTGATACTATCACTTTCCTGAGCAGAGTCTTCGGGCTTTCAGATGCCCACTATTTCCATAAGTGGATGCTGCGGTAGCTGGAGACAAGGAATAAGAATTTTCCCTATCAGCGCTTTTGCTGGGGGGAAATAATAAGCAGCACCATATCTGAGCAGCTACAATAGTTCGTCACAACAGGAGTGTTCCATATGAACTCCTACGTAGTCTACGCTGCTGCATCTGAAAGGGATTATCCGGGGCTGAACCGAAGTGGAGTATGGCCTCAGGCCAAGATATTTGATTACTACCCAGAGCTGAGGCTGGAGAATAGTATCCAACATTTCTCAAAAGTTAACGATGCATTCTTCTATCATGTCATCTGCCTACTGAGGCCAAACATGACTCATAGCCGGACGACCAAAAACATAGTGGCAGTCACAGAGAAATGGGGGGCCCTGTTCACCCAATTTCCCACGTTCACCTATCTGAGGGCTGCCAACTTTTTGGGAGAGCCAACCAGGCTACCAAGGTATGCTGGGCCTAAGCTTATTCTACTAGAACTGTCAAGGCAGCTGGTCACATACCATGAGAAGTGCCTCAAAAGAAAGAAGGGTGGAACTCCTTTCCCCCTCAAAGTGGGCCGATACACATGCTCCACCCACCATAAGGCGAAGGAAATGTTCGCAGAGCTGGAGATACTCAATTTGAAGCACGACTTCCCAGCCAGGCCTACCTTCGACCCAAGAAGCTGCCTGCCAAAAGCAAAGCTCGATCCGATCCATGTCCCTCAAATTGAGGATATTTACATTGACGTTCTCCATGAGGTGGAACTCAGAAGAAAGGATCACTCTCGCTTAGCATTGGCGGAAATCATCCAATACGGAGTGGCCATTGTCCCTGAAGGCTTCCAGACTACGGAAGATGAAGTAGATAAGGTGTATAATGACACAGATGGGGACAATTGGCCCTTCCCGGCCATTGACAGGAATAAGTCTCCTCAAACAATTGAGGAGAGGGTCAAGGAGACTATGCGGAGAACAGAGCATTGGTGCCGCATGAACGGACTAATCTACCTCGGGGTAGATTTCACAACTTCCACTTTGGGCAATGCACCTCCAAGGTCAAAGAAGAAGCTGAAAGGCAAAGGTGCAGAAGGTGAACCTAGCACCATTCAGGAGGAAGCCCCTGAAAGTCCTCTTCCCTCAGAGCCAGAAAAAGTCATAACTCTTGATGAGGAATTGACAGAGGATAGTCCTATATGCCCATCCACCCAGGATGTCGGCGTTGCTACAACTTCAGAGGCCCCTTCTATCCCTTCTTCTTCTCTTCCTTCCCCTCCTCGAGTGACTCAATTGACCACCCCTTTGGTCGTGTCCTCTTCCCCTTCTTCTACCCTTTCCCCTGCTTCTTCGTCTATCTTCTCCTCCCTCGCTGATTTGTCTTCTTCCATTTCTTCCCTCATCTCCGAGCTCCCTTCACTTCCTATGTCTTCTGCAGTTGCAGTTTCCCTTCCTCCCGTGGACATTTCTTCGGCTATTCTTTCCATGCCGCCGCCGCATGTCTCCACATTTTTTCCCTCTTCTACCGTTGCTACCTCCCCCTCTGTCTCTGGTCCTTCTTCTATAGGACCAGCTTGGATCTCTCAGCAGCTGAGCCAACAAAATAGGAAAGTCCCCATCACTCCGATGGACTTTTCGGTCATTCCGGCTAAGGGAGCAAAGAAGCACAAGCCGGTTACACGCTTCTCGAAGAGCGCTGCAGGTGAGAGAGTCATGGAAATAGCGTACCCCAACCCCCTCAAAGAGAAAGAAGATCTGTCTCCGATAGATTTCACCGTGACCCAAGTCGCAATGGGGACATCCTCTGAAAGTCTCCAGGGGGAAGCTCTTTCCGCAGTTGATGCACTCTGCAAAAAGCTTCAGGAAACGAAAGAAGAGAAAAGGCTACTGAAGGAGCAGAACAAGTACCTGCTTCAAGCCTTACAGAAGATGGGAAGTGCACCTCCCACAACTGCCGTCGAGACTCCTGAGCTGCTCAGTCAGGAGAAGATCAATGAGTATTCAAAGATCGGCGAGCAGGGTATGGTTGTTTCTGCTTGGAGGAGCCAGATCCTCAAGGATAGTGAAAGAGTAATCGCCGAGTATATCAGTTTATACCTAAACATCGAGAAGGCGAATAAGGAACTCCAAGCATTAGTAGGTCTGATATCAGAAGAGTTAGAACATGCTAGACTCTAGCACGAGACCTTCCAACAAATGTTTGACTGTTCAGTCGAAGATCTGGTCAAGTTTGGAGTCTTCGGTCATCCAAGGGCCCTCAACAAAACTATGTCCACTCTGGACTATCAGATAGATCAGCTGGAATTTGTTTTAGAAAAGATAGACAAGGTAAAGGAAGAGGCCCTGGATGCAATGCATCAAATGGAGAAAATTTTCCTCGCCATGACTCCAGGGTTGCTCACTCCTTCCCTTACCTTGAGATCAGCTGATGACACTATCCGCATTTTCAAGGAGATAGCTTCTCAAGGGATAGGGCCAGAGGTCACATTCGACACTGAATCTATCAACAACCTACTGGCCTGTAGGGACTTCATTGGGTTCCTTATCAAGGCGGAGAAAGATTATTCCAAACTCCCGAAAAAGCTCATAGACGAGCGGGAGACTTGCGAAGCAATCAGTGAACGGCACAAGGATCTGTCACAAGATCAATTTGGGCCAATGATCAGCAAGTTTTTGGAATACCGCACTCAGTTCCACATATCATCACCTGAGCAGCATTAGAAGCAGGCAACCCCTTTTCGGCCGCAGGATGATGATGATGAGTAGCTTCTTCTTCTTCTTCTTCTTCTTCTTCTTCTTCTCTCTATTCTCCGACTTTCTTTTTGAAATGTCTAAAATGTGTTGATACAAATGATGACATCATCCATGTTGCATCATGGGATGATGTCATCCACCAAGTTGTCAAAGTCAACATGACTTTTAGATATTTTGTAAATATCTTTGTAAATAAGTGGTTGGCTCCATTTTGCCTTCTCTCTTCCTCATCTTCTATAAATATGAGAATACTTGTTGTATTCAGGGTGAACATTTTTTAGATAGAAATAGAAGTGAGGAGAGAAAGACTTTGAGCTTTCTTGTAACAGAAAAGAACAGTAATACAATTATTCAGACTTTGTGCTCAATAGCTGTGTTATACATTAGATCTTTCTTACGTTAGATCTGTATGTGTTTAATCTGTTGGATTCATATCTACTTTTCCGTCATTTGTTTATCAGTATTGCTTTGTTTATTTATGCAAGTAGGTTTGGCTCTGTTTACTACCAAACTAAAAACATAAATCTTCTGACCTTTCTGCTTTGGAATTCATTTCTTTTCTCCCTTCGGATCTGTTCTTTCTCTCTCCCTCTTTCATTACTTTCTTTTCGCAGCCTGGAACACTCTACTGGGATGAGATCTCAACCCCCGAAGGCAGAATCTGTGAGACTTGCATAGGTTCCTGCTAGTAGAAATAGCAATAAACCAGTTTCGCTTTGCTGTCTCAAAGAGGGGCTAAGCCCTGCACACTGTTGGCTCGTCTATCCATAGATCTGTCCACGCGACATATTTTCGGACCAACAGATATGTTTGGTATATGAATGGTAAAGAAAGAATTTACATGTTTTAAATTCAACAAAAACCCTGATCCCTCTTCTCAGGTTTTGAAGGGTGCTGTGTAGTATAAAAAACCCGTAGTATATCAAAAGATTCAACATGTCGGGCTTTCTCAAGTTTTCGATATCTTTAGCGTGTCGAGATTTCTCCAGTTTTTGACATCTTCAAAGTGTCGGGCTTTCCAAATTCTCTGACATCTTCAGCGCATCGGGTTTTTTTGATTCTCTGACATCATCCTCAGTGTGTCGGACTCTTCCATCCTTCCGACATCTCCAGTAGGTTGGGGTTTTCACACTGTGCAACATCTCCTGATTTCCGAAACTCTCTTCCTTCGAAATACTTCATGTCGGACCCTGGTCCATCGCAAATAAAGACTGAGAAGTCAGGAAGGATGAAATACAAGTTCAAAAAGGTGGAGTCTCCATCATATATCGACTGCAATTATGACATCCAAGATACAGATCTCGGAAATATAGATATTGAGGATTTCTGGAGTAGGTTAAGGAGTTCCTCCCAAACTCCATGGATGAAATTGATAGCCGATAGCAGTTTACCTCTTACAGCGGGTTTTCCCATGTCTGCTCAGTGCCCTAAATTCATCTTAGCCTGCGCTTCCAGTTATGACTCTTCCTCTTGTTCTGTGAGAAATCAAGCAGGAGAAGTTGTGATCAAATTGGACGGAGATTACTTTGATGACCTCCTCAAACTGCCCAATTTTGAAGAATATGGAGAGTTGGATATTAAGTCAGCTCAGAAAGCTTGGGATGATGATCAGGAAGATTGTATCAAGCATGTAAATAAGAAGTTCCTGATCAAATCCAAACCAGCTGTCTCCAAATTTCCAAGACTTATCCCCAGGAGTGATTTCATTCAGGAAATCAATGACATCATCACTCTGTTAAGTCAGGTTTTTGGTTTACCTGAATCAAACATTTTCCAAGGGTGGATGTATCAATTCATGATCACCATCAAGAAGAACTAGCAAGGGATTGATTGGGGCACTCTCATTAGTAATGAGATAGATTCCCAGATGACAACAATCTTGTCCACAGGGAAGTTTTATATGTCTTCATATGTCACCTATGCAGCGGCCGGGATGAGGAACTATCCTAGGTTGGATACCAAGGGAAGCAAGATGGTGGAACATGTTTATCAGCATTTCCCTCAATTGACAAGAAAAGGGTCTAAGGACCAATTCAGAAGGGTGAATGACGCCTTCTTTTATGAAAACATCTGCAGCTTAAATCCTAAATTGAGGAAGACAAGAGTCTCAGATGAGGCCTGGGCTAAAGTTTCCAAATGGGGATGTGTCTTCTTGTAATTCAAGAAGTTCACCTATCTTCGGGTAGTCATGTACTCAGGAGATCCTTTCCGTCTGCCCCGATATCCAGGGGATAAACTGATATTGATGGAATTGGTTAGGCAACTGTTGGATTTCCATAAGTTCCAGCAAAGTAAACATAAGGCTGCTATATCTTTCCCAATTTCTATTGGGAGATACACTTGGTTGACAGTGGTGAAAGCTAAAAATGTTTTCCATGAGCTTCAGGACAAGTTGAAGAAGCATATGAGGCCCCAAGACGGGTTTGACATTTGAGGAGTGCTCAGGGCGTATGGAACTCTGCACTTGCACAGGGCAAGCATAGAAGATATCTGGATTGATCTGCATGATGAGGTTGCGGTTCGTAGAAAGGATCATAGCAGATTAACACTTGCTGAGATTCAAACACTTGAGCTTGCTAATTTACCAGATGATACTAGTGACAATGAAAGTGTTTTGGATCTTTCCTATGATGGACTAAATGAAGATCAATATGTTTTCCCACCTATTGATTGGTCAATCAGTGAAAAAGCCTCCATTACAGATAGGTCGGCTCTGATTATTGCACGCACCAAAGCATGGCTCTCCTCTTGGGGAATGAGTTTTAAAGATGATAACGTTTTTCAAAGTTGGCTGCTTCAAAGGCGGGGCCCTCCAAAAAGGAAAAGGACAAAAAATCTTCTAGGGGGCCTATAAAGGTCAAGTTTGTCAAAAAGAGGAAAGAAAGAGAAATCTCTTCAATTATTTCTCCAGTTGAAACAGTGAATGTACCAAAATCACCAACACCACCAGAAATAGGAGAAATTACTTTGGAAGGAGAAAGAAGCCAGCCTCTGGTGCACCATTTGTTGATTGCCCACCTGAAGAGACCTTATCTCTTGCATCCCAGGCTTTGGAGTCTGAATCTGCGCCTCCCCCCTCATAACCACTCCTACCTCCTCATTCTCCAACAACTTCTTCCATCATGGCCAGTATTTTCTCTGGACTCTCACCCCTCTCTGCTGGAACCCAAGTGATCACCAACACGCCCCCTTCTATGCCTCTTTTTATCGGATCTACTACCACATTGGTAACTATTCCCCCTCCACTAGTAGAATCTTCTCCCATTGAGAGTATGATACCAGCTTCTACAACATTGGCAACTTCCTTTGATACGCCACAATGGCTACTCGAGCAAAATCCGAGGAAGAGGAAGGTGATTGTACCCATACGGGCCTTTGATTTTAGCTCACTCAAGGCTACTACTGCTAAATCGGCCAAGAAACCCAAAATAGTTTCAAGGGTTTTGGTGGACGCTTCAGGGCATAAGTTCGCAGAGATCACCACTCCCGTAACTAACAAAACCAAAGAGGACGTAACAGCATCTGATTATCAAATAACCACAGTGGCTCTAGGAGAGGTAACAACGGAAGGAGCACAATAAGATGCACGGGATGCCACAAACATGTTGTGCCAGAAGTTGAAAGAAATGAAAGATAGCAGAGATGAGCTTAAAGGAAAAGTGGAGCAGTTGACCGAGGTCTTGCTTAAGCTCTCACAACCCCTTGAATCCATACCATCTTCTTCTTTCCCTGTCAGATTCGATTTCTCATCAGTATCTACAATTGAGAAAATTACTAAAAAAGGAAGGGTGGTCGATGAATGGAACCAAAGGCTGCTCCAACAGGGGAAGGAAGTGATTCAAGACGTTGTGAAGGTTCATCAATATTTGGGGGATATTCAGAAGGATGGAGAGAAGATGGACGATGATTTATGTCAAGAAATTGGACATCTTGATTTGACTTGTGAAGCTCTCCAGGTATTAAAGAAACTACCATCACATCTCTTGGTAGAAGAAGGCGTCATCCCACATGCGGATAAACATTTCCAGCTGAATAAAGCCATCAGGTTCAGGTTGAAGATTCTCAACGAAGCCTGTGGTAAGTTGAGAGAATCAAGGGATAAATTGATTGATGGCAAAAGTGATCTGGAAGAAGAGTTGCTGAAGATTTTTCCAAAGGTGTCAGTTGGAAACTCAGGTATCCTATTAGCAGATGATCTTTTCAAACATGTCAAAGAGTCTGTTCAGCATGAACCAATGCATGGATTTGATATTGAGATCATCGACCGATTTGTAAGAATTGAACATTCTTTGGAGGCCTTGAAAAGTCTCAGCAAAAGATTGAAAAATCTTCCCGGCAATGCTAGTGATACCCATGAAACCTGCGAAGTTTTGAATGATCATTCCACTGCGCCTGACGAAAATGAAATGCAAGGCATAATTCGAAAGTTCAAAGAATTTCGGAACAAACAGGCTCAGCTGGAGGAAGAGAAAGAGGAAGGAGAAAAAGATGATGATTCAGACTAAGTCCTGATGTTTCATGTCATTTTAATCTTGAAATTGACATGTCTTTTTCATTTCTGTTTCGTCATATAGGAAGCAAATTTTGACTTGGTCTCCTGTGTGAGAATCAAGCAAAATAGAACTCTATTTAAAGAACACTATTTTCTAGGATTTATCCTATTTTCTCTAGTTTCCTTTTATTATAAATGAGGGATGCTTATGCATTCTAAAGGGTCGAGATTTTTGTAATATTCAGAGCTATTGGAAAGAAGAAAAACTTTGTGTTTTCGTTCAATCATTTCAAAGAATAGGAGTTGATATTATTTTGCAAACTTTGTGTTGTGGGATATATCTTTCTTAAGACATTGTTCTTACGTTCATGATCTTAAGCTATTCTTTGCGTAGCATCTTAGTGTTTCTAATCATCTCAGACATTATATTTATGATCTAAAGCTCATATGATTATTTCGTGCTCTGCGTTTACTCGAAAGAAAATACGTTTCTCTCATTTCCTTTCCATGGTGCTTCTTACATTGTTATAGTTTCCAACCCAGCTCATTTACAAAAGCAATACCTTTGAATCATGTGAATGTGGATTTCGGGATTCTATCCCAACCCCAATGGTTAGATTAGTGTGAATACTGTATATATTGTTTTCACTGTGTTTTAAATTAGTAGTAAGCAGGCAGCCTCACCTGTCTTTGAGGAGGGATTTAATCCCATATACTGTGGTTGAACCTCATATTTTGGATTGACAAAATATCCAACCAATAGTTTTTGGCGACTCCGCTGGGGAATACAGATTTATAGTATAAAGCTTATCCTCTTGGTGTCTGGCGACTCCGTATTTTCCTTATTTTTAACAAGGTCTCTTTCCTAGTTCAATCTGGCCAGGAAGATCTTCACTCGGTTCCGTCGAGCCCAAGGTGAAATTGACCCACTCTTTGAGTTGCTACAACAACACAATTTCAGCCTGTCCCCCAACAACATTGTTTCTAACCGAACCAGAAGTTCTTCACATTTTCGGAGAAACCAGATCCCTGTGGAACGGGAAGCGTCTTCAACTTGTCATGCATTACTCTTGTCTAATACTCGGATCCCTATACGCACTCTTTTTAGAAGGATGACAGTACAACCTGTGCCTTGGGGCGCAGTTATTGGTCCTCTTTCTTTAACTCCACCATTGCATGAGTTACCACATGGATCACGTAAAAACATTCCCAAATTCAATGGGGATGGGAAGCAGCATCCTGATGAACATGTTGCATCTTTCTTTTTAGCGTGCGGCATCCTTGGAGTAGCTCACGAAGATGTTTCTATTCGACTTTTTGTTGAAACTTTGCATGGTGCAGCAGCTGAATGGTTTTACCATCTTCCGAATGCATGCATCACAAACAAGGCTGCCATGCGGACCAAGTTCGAAGCACGTTTCAAACCAGCTGAAGATTCTCATGCCTTGTTAGCTCAACTTACTCATATGAAGAAGGAATCTCATGAACCCATGCGGGACTTCGTGGCAAAGTTTAATAAACTGATTCGAAAGATTCCGGAGATAGCTTTTCCAACTCCGGAAAATCAAAAATGCTTCTTCATTAATGCTCAGCCTCCTGATGTGAGCTTTTTATTAAGAAGGTCGGTTATCCTAGATTTGGCTGTTGCTCATTCAACAGCTATTGAAATAGAGGATGATCTCATTTTGGCTGGAAGGATCAAGAAAGACATACCCAAACTCAAAAATCAAGGTTTTTCTCAAGGTAATACTGATCCTATGTTTCAAAAAATGGCTAACGATTTGATCGCTTTAAAAAATCAAATGTCTCAGCAGGTGAACAATGTTCCGTATCAGGATATCCCTAGACAGAATTTCAATAACAACAATGGTGCTCCTACAAGGGATAGGCCGCGATTAACTCCTGCTCAACCGAGGCTAGCGATTGAAGCTCCTCCTGTTAATGCGATAGTGGAAATAGTTGAAGAAGAGGAAGAACTAGAAGAACAAGATTCTCTGAAGGCTTTGGAAGCTTCAAGATATGCCGATGAGTCTTATGACGATTCAGCTGGCGACTCCAGCATTGGGTATTTGGAATACGTTGAAGATGAATGTGTGCTAGATGGTCAGTCATTTGCTGTCTTCACTCGATCCCAATCTCAAAATCCAAGAAAACCTCTTGAAAATGCTAAGGAGAAGAATAAAGAACCTCCCATAGCCATAGTTAAGAGAGGTACTCCTATTTCAGCACAAACTGAAAGAGAAGTCACCAAAAAGGTAACTTCTCCTTATTCTCTTTCTCCTAAGATCAGTGTCTCAGCTCAAGCTCATGTGATTAGAACTGAGCCTACCATTACCCCTTCTTATACTACTTTTGACATTGTTGATCATGCAAAGAGAACCAAAATCCAAATGTCGGAAGCGGAATACCTTCAGTCAAAATCCTGAACAGTTTGAAAAACTTGCCAAATTTATCAGAAGTAAAGCAGCTGTTCCATCACCTTCAAAATGTCTCCTTCCAAATCCTACTAAACTCCCACCTCAGAACAATCTGACCTCTGCTTCTTCTTCAGGAAAGATTGAACCATTTTATTTGTCTTTACTGATAAATGGGTTTAAACTCAACAATTGCATCATCGACTAAGGGGCCTCCGACAATGTCATGCCCACAAAAGTGGCCCATGCCCTTGGGCTTACTTTGACTAAGTCATATGGATGGTGTTACTCTATGGAAACCAAACAAGTTCCTTTGATTGGTCAAATCAAAGATGCACAGTTCACATTCGTTGCTTTCCCAGAAAAGAGAGTGAAAATGACCATTCTAGTTGCTGACATCCCTGCAGCTTACGGTATCCTCTTGGGTAGAGGTTTTTGTAAAGACGTCGGAGGAGAAATTAATATGGATTGGACCAAAGCCAAGATCCCAGTCAATGGGATTCATCAGGTTCTCCATCCTGAACCGTAGGTGAGGTATTTGGTAACTAAATCAGATGATCCTAAAGCTCAAATTATTTTCGAAGATGCTAGCTTCGGAAATTATTTCATGACTTCAGAAATACCCACTGTAGATGTCGAGGAAGAAGATCCTAATGCTATTTGGACCCTCGAATTCGATGGTAGCTACTCAACCATTAGATCAGGCGCTGGTTTTGTTCTTATATCTCCTAGTTCCAAAATTTTCCCATCGGCTTACAAGTTGCAATTTGATAATACTAATAACACGGCTGAGTATGAAGCTTTGTTATTAGGATTAGAAATGGCTAGACAAAAGGGAATTCAAAATCTCAAGGTTTAGGGGGATGTGGAGCTGATTGTCAACCAGGTCAAGGGAATCTATCAGGTGAAAAATGATCGCTTGAGACATTACAGGAACAAAGTTTGGGATAGTATAGAATGCTTTGATGCATTCTCTATTAATGCAGTTTTGAGAGATTATAATGACAAGGCTGATTCTTTGGCTGTGTCTGCATCTCTCCTTCTTCCTCATCCTTAGTTCAAACAAGATACATACTCTATCGAGATTGTGTACCATCCCAGTATCCCAAATAATGCAACTCACTGGCAAGTGTTCAATGATGATCAAATGGTGTTGGCTTTTCTAGAAAAGGCTGAAAATTTTAGTGAGTTATACTTTGAAGGTTCGGAATCAACCTTCCGTGAAACTATCTCAGATCCATATCAAGAGGTTGATGGTGAGTTTATCCAGCTCAAAGGCAACAAGATACCAAAAGGTTTGGTTTCTCTGGAGGGTTTGTTTGACAAGCATGATCGTTTTATTCAAAACAAGAGGCAAATTGAAGGAGCTTCTTCCTCGGAGGTAGATCAAGTCAATCTAGGTTCGTCTGATTAACCTCGGATGGTGAATATTGGGAAATGTTGTTCCCCTGGAGAGAAAGAAAGATTCACTTCACTTCTGAAGAAATACATGGATGTCTTGGCCTGGTCTTATGCAGATTTAAAATCCTTCAAGCCCAAAGACGTACAACACAGTATCCCTTTGAAGCCTGATGTGAAACCATATAGGCAGAAGCAAAGACATTACAATCCCAAGATCTCAGGGACTATCCTTGTGGAAATTCAAAAGATGTTAGACGCTAGAATTATTTTTCCAATCCATCACTTCACTTGGGTTGCTAGCATCGTCCCTGTTAGGAAGAAGAATGGTGAAATCTGAATCTGTGTTGACTTCCAGAACCTGAATCAGTCTTCATTGAAGGAAAACTATCCCTTGTCTATCATGGATCAGGTATTACAAGTTGTTACTGGATCGGAAATGCTATCCATGCTCGATGGATTTTCAGGATATAATCAAGTTGAGGTAACTATGGAGGATCAACACAAGACGGCCTTCACAACCCCATGGGGTACCTTTGCTTACAGGAGGATGCCTTTCAGCTTGATCAATGCCGGAGCCACCTTTCAGAGAGCTATGGACTTGGCATTCAGAGACCTGATGGGAAAGGTCATAGTTATGTATTTAGATGACTTGACCGTTTTCTCTAAAAAACGGAGTGATCATTATAATCATTTAGAGCAAGTACTTATGAGATGCAGGTGTCACGGGATTTCATTAAATCCCAAGAAGTCCATGTTCGGGGTGACCGAAGGAAAGCTGTTAGGTCATATCATGACTAAAGAAGGAACCAAAATCAACCCAGAAAGGGTAAAGGCCATTCAGAGCCTTACCCTACCCACAAGTAAAAATGGAGTTCATTCTTTCTTCAGAAAGGTTAATTTCCTAAGAAGGTTTGTACCTGATTTCGCTGACAAAACCAAGGATATCCTTGGGATGATGAAAGGCAAAGTTCCATTTTGATGGAGTACTGAGGGGAAGCTTACCTTCGATGAAATCAAAAGGGATGTCGCTTGCACTCCTATCCTGGTATGTCCAGACTTCAAAAAAGATTTCATCATGTACAGCTACACCTCTGCTCACACAGTGTCAGCCATCCTGATGCAGGAGAATGGGGAAGGCATTGAAGCTCCCATCGCATTTATGAGCTGCCCATTGAAGGAGCATGAATTGAAGATGTCTCAAATTGAAAAGCATGCTTATGCGGTGGTATGAGCGGTGAAACATTGTAGGTACTATGTGCTGAATTCCCATACTCTCATTCTCATTCCCGACACTGCCGTTAAATCCATTTTGACTCAACAAGAGCTAGGGAGTCAATGAGGTACCTGGACAGCTAAAGTTCAGGAGTACGACTTGGACATCAGACCTACCAAGTTGGTACGAGGAAGGGGCCTGTGCCAATTGATTGCAGAAAATCATGCTGAAGCAGAATGTGAAAAGACTCAAGATACTTCTTCAGAGCTTCCCATGGTGCTTTTCGTGAGTACAACTGATGAATGGTACATGGATATTGCTTTCTTTCTAACTTATGGTGAATGCCCCCCGCATTTAAGCCATAAGGAGAAGAGGAAAGTCAAGTTGAGATCTACAAAATACCTTTTGTGGGATAACGAAATATACAAGAAAGGTATTGATGGTGTTTTCCTGCGTTGTGTTGATAAATCACAACAGGTAAAGTTGTTAGAGTCCTTCCAAAGCCTAGCATGCGGAGGAAATTTTTCATCTTCTGTAACGGCTTATAAAATCCTATGGGCTAGGTACTATTGGCCTACTCTCTTTTGGGATTCAGCAGAGTGGGTGTCCAAGTGTGAAGCTTGTCAACATTTCGTTGGTCGTCCTAAGTTAGCAGCTCTTCTCCTGAAGCCCATAGTGATCGAAGAACCTTTTCGCCAGTGGGGAATTGACTTCATTGGAACATTGAATCCTGCTTCCAGTGCCGGACATAATTACATGCTTACTACTACAGACTCTTTTACCAAGTGGGTGGAAGCCGCACCAATTAAGCAAGCAACCTTTGAAGCTGTTTGCAAGTTCCTCAAAGAAAATATAATTGTCAGATTCGGTGTGCCTCACAAGATTGTAGCTGATAATGCCTCTAATTTCTCGTCGCATGAGATGACAAAATTTTGCTATGGATTCGGCATCACTTTGGCTCACTCATCTGATTATTATCCCCAAGGCAATGGACAAGCTGAGTCCAGCAACAAGAACCTGGTTACCATCATTAGAAAACTAGTAGATGAAAACCAGAGGACATGGCACAAAGCATTGTATGACACGTTGTGGGCTGATTGGATTACCCCAAAGCGAGCTATAGGAATGTCTCCTTTCCAAGTGCTGTACGGGATTGATGCTGAGATTCCTATCTCAGTAGAATTGCCAGCCTTACAGTTGGCAAAAGCAGTCGAAGATGCGGATTTTCAAAATTCTATTGAGAAGAGGGTTATGTACCTAGCCAGGTTAGAAGAGGAACGGAGCAAAGTGGTTGATCGCATCACAAATCATCAGAGCAGAGTGAAGAAAATTTTTGACAAGAAATCAAAGCAGCGTAATTTCTAGATTGGGGATCTGGTGTTGCTTTGGGATAAGAGGAGAGAGTAGAAAGGAATGCACGGGAAGTTCGATTCTTTGTGGAAAGGACCTTTCAAGATCCATGAGCTGAGTGGTGAAAATAGTTTCCTTCTATCATATCTAGATGGAGGGTTACTCCCTTTGCCTTTCAGCGGACAAAATTTAAAGCTGTTCCATCACTAATGCAAGATGTTCTCTTGCATTGTATATACTTTACTTTTTGTTGTGTGTTTGCTTTTAGTCTTCTTTCTTTGTTTGTTTTGTTTTTCAGTTTTCTTATTTTCTGACTCCGTAACCCAATGGATAAAATAAGAGATTCTGAGCTCTCTTCCTTTGGTATCACAAAGAAAGTCCCCAGCTGGAGCTAGCTGTTATCTCAGTTTTGATTTTACGCCAAAACTATCAGATAACCCTACGAAATTTTTTAAGCTGGTTTTGTAAAAATTGCCTTTATGAGAGATAATCGGGTTTTCGGGTTTTACCGATAAGACAACATGTTCTTTGAATGCTTTATGTCTTGTGTTCATCGAAACCTGAAACCCGCTTCAAGTAAGGTGAGTTGGGTTTTCGGATCTTCATCGCATCGGAACATGCCTTATCCGAAACATGTTCTGTGTTGCCTGTCTTTCGATACCCGAAGTCTGATTTAGTCCTTCATGTCGGGTTTTTAGAACTTTGAAGCATCTAAACATCTCATGCTTTGTGTCAATTGTTTCCCGAAACCTGAAACCTGAATTAATCTAAACACCTTTGTGTCAGGTTTTCGAACCTCCCGAGCATGCTGACATGGCGTTAATGTCGAGTTGTCGGGTGAGTTAGCACGTGCCAGCCGAGGAGTATTAATTGCAAATTTTCTTATATATATGCAGATTTCCACATAATTTTTACCGGACGTATTTTTAACTCGTGGATTTTCGTGCATGCTTCTCCAACCTCGAAACCTGAAACTCACCTGTGCCTGATTGAATTGCCCATTTTCAATCTTTCCTTCCTCTGGTTGAAGGTATCTCTCTTTCCATTCTTTGTTCATGGTTTTTATGGATTGATTATGTATGGAATTCTTCCCATTTCCTTACCAGGTTTGTGGGGTTTTTATTCTTTTTCCTTTTTGGGGTTGTTTTCTAAATAGGGTTTATGTTTTAGGGTTTATCTCTTTGGAATTACCACTTTGTGATATTTCCTCATAATTTTCTTGTTGGAATTAAGATATGTTTGGTATATGAATGGTAAAGAAACAATTTGCATGTTTTAAATTCAACAAAAACCCTGTTCCCTCTTCTCAGGTTTTGAAGGGTGTTGTGCAATATCAAAAACCCGCAGTATATCAAAAGATTCAGTGTGTCGGGCTTTCTCAAGTTTTCGATATCTTCAGCGTGTCGGGCTTTCTCCAGTTTCCGACATCTTCAAAGTGCCGAGCTTTCCAAATTCTCTAACATCCTCAGCGCATCGGGTTTTTTGGATTCTCTGACATCATCCTCAGTGTGTCGGACTCTTCCATCTTTCCGGCATATCCAGTAGGTTGGGGTTTTCACAGTGTGCAACATCTCCTGATTTCTGAAACTCTCTTCCTTCGAAATCCTTCATGTCGAACCCTAGTCCATCACAAGAAAAGGGTGAGAAGTCAAGAAGGATGAAATATAAGTTCAAAAAGGTGGAGTCTCCATCATATATCGATTGCAATTATGACATCCGAGATACAGAGCTCAGAAATATAGATATTGAGGATTTCTAGAGTAGGTTAAGGAGTTTCTCCCAAACTCCATGGATGAAATTGATAGCCGATAGCGGTTTACCTCTTACAGCGGGTTTTCCCATGTCCGCTCAGTGCCCTGAATTCATCTTAGCCTACGCTTCCAGTTATGACTCTGCCTCTCGTTCTGTGAGAAATCAAGTAGGAGAAGTTGTGATCAAATTGGACGGAGGTTACTTTGATGACCTCCTCAAACTGCCCAATTTTGAAGAATATGGAGAGTTGGATATTAATTCAGCTCAGAAAGCTTGGGATGATGATCAGGAAGATTGTATCAAGCATGTAAATAAGAAGTTCTTGATCAAAGCCAAACCGGCTGTCTCCAGATTTCCAAGACTTATCCCCAGGAGTGATTTCATTCAGGAAATCAATGACATCATCACTCTGTTAAGTCAGGTTTTTTGTTTACCTGAATCAAACATTTTCCAAGGGTGGATGTATCAATTCATGATCACCATCAAGAAGAACCAGCAAGGGATTGATTGGGGCACTCTCATTAGTAATGAGATAGATTCCCAGATGACAACAGTCTTGTCCACAGGGAAGTTTTATATGTCTTCATATGTCACCTATGCAGCGGCCGGGATGAGGAACTATCCCGGGTTGGATACCAAGGGAAGCAGGACGGTGGAACATGTTTATCAGCATTTCCCTCAATTGACAAGAAAAGGGTCTAAGGACCAATTCAGAAGGGTGAATGACGCCTTCTTTTATGAAAACATCTGTAGGTTAAATCCTGAATTGAGGAAGACAAGAGTCTCAGATGAGGCCTGGGCTGAAGTTTCCAAATGGGGATGTGTCTTCTTGCAATTCAAGAAGTTCACATATCTTTGGGTAGTCATGTACTCAGGAGATCCTTTCCGTCTGCCCCGATATCCAGGGGATAAACTGATATTGATGGAATTGGTTAGGCAACTGTTGGATTTCCATAAGTTCCAGCAAAGTAAACATAAGGCTGCTGTATCTTTCCCAATTTCTATTGGGAGATACACTTGTTCGACAGTTGTGAAAGCTAAAAATGTTGTCCATGAGCTTCAGGAAAAGTTGAAGAAGCATATGATGCCCCGAGATGGGTTTGACATTCGAGGAGTGCTCAGGGCATATGGAACTCTGCACTTGCACAGGCCAAGCATAGAAGATATCTGGATTGATCTGCGTGATGAGGTTGCTGTTCGTAGAAAGGATCATAGCAGATTAACACTTGCTGAGATTCAAACACTTGAGCTTGTTGATTTACTAGAAGGTACTAGTGACAATGAAAGTGTTTTGGATCTTTCCTATGATGGACTAAATGAAGATCAATATGTTTTCCCACCTATTGATTGGTCAATCAGTGAAAAAGCCTCCATTACAGATAGGTCGGATCTGATTCTTGCACGCACCAAAGCATGGCTCTCCTCTTGGGGAATGAGTTTTAAAGATGATAAGTTTTCAAAGTTGGCTGCTTCAGAGGCGGGGCCCTCCAAAAAGGAAAAGGACAAAAAATCTTCTAGGGGGCCTATAAAGGTCAAGTTTGTCAAAAAGAGGAAAGAAAGAGAAATCTCTTCAATTATTTCTCCAGTTGAAATGGCGAATGTGCCAGAATCACCAACACCACCAAAAATAGGAGAAATTACTTTGGAAGGAGAAGGAAGCCAACCTCTGGATTCACCATTTGCTGATTGCCCAACTGAAGAGACCTTATCTCTTGCATCCCAGGCTTTGGGGTCTGAATCTACACCTCCCCCCTCACAACCACTCCTACCTCCTCAATCTCCAATGACTTCCTCAATCATGGCCAGTATTTTTTCTAGACTTTCACCCCTCTCTGCTGGAACCCAAGTGATCACCAACACGCCCCCTTCTGTGCCTCTTTTTATCGGGTCTACTACCACATTTGTAACTATTCCCCCTCCACTAGTAGAATCTTCTCCCCTTGAGAGTATGATACTAACTTCTACAACATTGGAAACTTCTTCTGATACGCCACAATGGATACTCGAGAAAACTCCGAGGAAGAGGAAGGTGATTGTACCTTTACCAGCCTTTGATTTTAGCTCACTCAAGGCTACTACTGCTAAATCAGCCAAGAAACCCAAAACAGTTTCAAGGGTTTTGGTGGACGCTTCAGGGCATAAGTTCACATAGATTGCTAGTCCCCGCGACTAGACAAAACCAAAGAGGACGTAACAGCCTCTGATTATCAAATAACCAGGGTGGCTCTAGGAGAGGTGACAACGGAAGGAGCACAACAAGATGCACGGGATGCCACAAACATGTTGTGCCACAAGTTGAAAGAAATGAAAGAAAACAAAGATGAACTTAAAGGAAAAGTGGAGTAGTTGACCGAGGTCTTGCTTAAGCTCTCAAAACCCCTTAAATCTATACCATCTTCTTCCATCCCTGTCAAATTTGATTTCAAATCAGTATCTACAATTGAGAAAATTGCTAAAAAAGGTAGGGTGGTCGGTGAATGGATCCAAAGGCTGCTCTAACAGGGGAAGGAAGTGATTCAAGACGTTGTGAAGGTTCATCAATCTTTGGGGGATAGCCAGAAGGATGGAGAAAATATGGACGATGAGTTATCTCAAGAAATTGGACATCTTGATTTGACTTGTGGAGCTCTCCAGGTATTAAAGAAAATACCATCACATATATTGGTAGAAGAAGGCGTCATCCCATATACGGATAAGACACTTCCAGCTGAAAAAAGCCATCAGGTTCAGGGTGAAGATTCTCAACGAAGCCTGCAGTAAGTTGAGAGAATCAAGGGATAAATTGATTGATGGAAAAAGTGATCTGGAAGAATAGTTGTTGAAGATTTGTTCAAAGGTGTCAGTTGGAAACTCAGGTATCCTATCAGCAGATGATCTTTTCAAACAAGTCCAAGAGTCTGTTTAGCATGAACCAATGCACGGAATTTAGTATTGAGATCATAGATCGGTTTTTAAGAATTGAACATTATTTGGAGGCCTTGAAGAAAGCTCAGCAAAAGATTGAAAAAGCTTTCTGGCGGTGCTAGTGATACCCATGAAACCTGCGAAATTTTGAATGATCATTCCACTGCGCCTAACGAAAATGAAATGCAAGGCATAATTCGAAAGTTCCAAGAATTTAGGAACAAACAGGCTCAGCTGGAGGAAGAGAAAGAGGAAGGAGAAAAAGATGACGATTCAGACTAAGTCCTGATGTTTCATGTCATTTCAATCTTGAAATTGACATGTCTTTTTCATTTCTGTTTCGTCATATAGGAAGCAAATTTTGACTTGGTCTCCTGCGTGAGAATCACGCAAAATAGAACTCTATTTAAAGAACACTATTTTCTAGGATTTATCCTATTTTCTCTCGTTTCCTTTTATTATAAATGAGGGATGCTTATGCATTGCAAAGGGTCAAGATTTTTGTAATATTCAGAGCTATTGGAAAGAAGAAAAACTTTGTGTTTTTGTTTAATCATTTCAAAGAATAGGAGTTGATATTATTTCGCAAACTTTGTGTTGTGTGATATATCTTTCTTAAGACATTGTTCTTACGTTCATGATCTTAAGCTATTCTTTGCGTAGCATCTTAGTGTTTCTAATCATCTTAGACATTATATTTATGATCTAAATCTCGTATGATTATTTCGTGCTCTGCGTTTACTCGAAAGAAAATACGTTTCTCTCATTTCCTTTCCATGGTGCTTCTTGCATTGTTATAGTTTCCAACCCAATTCATTTACGAAAGCAATACCTTTGAATCGTGTGAATGTGGATTTCGGGATTCTATCCCAACCCCAATGGTTAGATTAGTGTGAATACTGTATATATTGTTCTCGCTGTGTTTTAGATTAGTAGCAAGTAGGCAGCCTCACCTGTCTTTGAGGAGGGATTTAATCCCATATACTATGGTTGAACCTCATATTTTGGATTGACAAAATATCCAACCAACACAGTCTCTATATTTTTATTTTCCAATCATAAAAATGATATAATCACTCATTTTAGACTGATTTTTCCCCATTAATTCTTTGTTTTAACATCATCACAGAAGCTTAGAATACTTTTTTTATCGTCAGTCACATGGTTTTGACTTGTAAACAAGCTAACACTCTCATGTACCATGGTAGCCACTAGCCACTCCCACCTATCTCATCACCCGTTCAATCTCATCACTCATGGACCCCAATCAAGATCTTGCCATACCCACTAGTGATGAGGAGTTTTTTAGACTCCTTGATCACAACCCTACTACTTTACAGTACTATCTCCCGCATTCATCTTCCTGCAATTCATCTGTGCATATTCTATACGTCATGCCTATGTCCATTCCTCCTACCCTCTTGCCCACTTCTACATATGCTACTACTAGCTTAACCTTACCCTCTTCAACCTTACCACATGTGGTTTCCCAGCTTGACCCTACATCATTGTTATCAGCTACACCTATAACATTTATTGTTGCTTTGATTTCTGTTGCTCCTATGATGTCAACCATTCCTGTATTAAATGTCTTGAGTGTACATCTATTTACATCCGCCACCTCTCATATGTCTATTGCATCTTAGCCACCAATGGTGACTATAGCCCATACTCCCTTGCAAAACATTGTCCTCTCCATCCCTCATTCTCTTCCTCTGATTGATACGAGAGTCTTTACATCCACTCCACCTACCCACACTTATCACCAACAACCCCCTATTTCATCTATCACTTATTTAGGATACTTTCCATCCACATCTACTCCATCCTACATTCCTTCCTCAAAATTTTCGTACTCAGCACCAGCACATAGTGGGATGCCGCCCACATCATAACCTCATCATATACTCCCTTATACTATAGGAGGTTCCCAGTCATCACAACCTACCAATGATCTTATCAAAATGATGATGGAAAAGATGCAAACATTGGAAGCATCTATCTCCAGCTCACGTAACTCTCTAACATAAGATGAGATTTGTAATGACCCCATTGACCCATCCATTTTGATTCATCCATACCCTCCCCATTGGGAAGTTCCTAAATTCTACTGATTTAACAACAAATAAGACTTGGAACAACACTTGCAGTTTTTTCAACATGTGTGTTATTTGATTGCTCATGATGACGCTTTGTTCTTGTGAACATTCCCAATGTCCTTGACAAGACCAACTTTAGATTGGTATAGTGCTCTACCTAGGAATTCCATCTTTATATTCAATCAGGTAGCTTAGGATTTTCTACACCACTTTTTTATCAAAATTGTCAAGAAGGTCACCATGACCAACTTGTACATGACATGCCAATATGAAAATGAATCTATTGCAAATTTTATCACTTGTTGGCAGAGCCTGATCAACCAAATCACATTCTTACTGCCTAAAATTGAGTTAATAGAGTTGTTCACCAGAGATTGTGTTAGAAAAATCTTGAAAACTCTCCAAGTTCAAACCTTCCACACATTTGACAAGGCATTCACCATGGTTAGGAAACTTGAAATTTGTGCCATTGAAGAGAAGAAGATACAATTACGTACCAAGAATGTTTCGTTCAAACCAAATGGTACATCTTATTCTTCTAAACTAAAAAATAATTATTCTAAAACAAAATTATCTACCAACGTAGTAGTTTTGAAATCTAGCCCATATCATCCATCCAACCAATCAAATCCTTCTTTCAATATGTTTCCTTTTTAGGCTTTCCAGTTCAAGTGGGAGCAACGAAAATATAATCCCATAGGATAACCCTACTCTTTAGTTTTAGACAAACTTCTAAAAGCTGAAGTAGTCACTCTTCCACCCATAAAACCACATATTGGTTTTGACCCCTCTCATCCTATTCCTGCATGGTACAAAGTAAATGATTACTGAAAATATCGTCGTGTTAGAGGTCATAACAATGGTAATAATATAATATTCAAAAATATGGTCCAATAAATGTTAGATAATAGAGATATCCTCTTGGATAATCCTAATGCAACGGCTAATCAGAACCTTCACATCTTCAAGAATTCAATACCAAATCACACCCCATCATCTAACCAAACTGGTGAAACCTTGACAGTTGACAATATCGTGAGGTTCATGTTGTTTTTGACATCATACTATATCTTCCTGCTCAATTTCCTCCTACTCCATCTATCGAAGAGATTCTTGCATGAGATCCTTCATCCATGGAGGGACTTTTTTCATCTTCTCTTTAACCTGCATAGGAATATCCCTTATCTCCTCCTTCACCCATGAATGATCCCACCATATCTTCTGATGTAGTTTCCCCACTCACCTCTCAACCTCAAGAATAACCTATAGTACTTAATCTTCTACCCACGGGAGAGTCATGCCTACCTTATTCTTCACTGAAGGATGAAATTACCTCATCCAACTTGTCATCTCCTCTACCCACATGGGATCCATTAGCAGCTTCCCTTCCTATTGGTAACAATTATCCATTCACTTTCAAGGATCCTGTTGATTTACTCTCATCTCTTTTACCCACAGAGTTTGAAGCCAATCATTTCCCTGTCTCATAGACATTCTTTATAGGAATTACTACCAAATCAACATCATCCCACCTACAGAGGTGTTGTTTTCACATTTGGCTAACCTTTTGGATTATGTTGACAATTTCATGCTTTGGGGATGTATTTGAATTCTTGTCTCAAATCAAATGCAAATGTTGTCTACTAATTCTTCCATGATCTATCCAAATGTATTTTAGACAACCAAACCCACCATGCCCATGCTAGTTGTAGAAATCCCTTCTTCATCACCCTCACCCACACCTAAACCTTTACCATCAAATGAAATTTTTCCTATGCCTAAAACCTTACCTGTACCTATATCCTCCTCCACATCCAGACCCATTGCCACATTGGGAGTCATATCGACATCAAGCCTATTCTATCCTCCTGTCAAACTAGATTTAGCCACATACTCACAAGCCATCGCAAATACTACTCTCCCACCTAAGAGGAAGGCCCAACCTCTTAGACCGCATACACCGGATTCTCCCACTACCCCTCTATCACCTTCACCACTTCCCTCTATCTTAGGTTCCCACCCATCAACCTTGGCCAAGTAGCCTCTTACCCAGAGTAAATAAAAAGCATAGTAGCATACCTCGTCATGATCCTCTGTTGCACCCAAATGACCTAAACATCTTATGCCTTTGCCATCACCTACATCCATTCTACCTCTTATACCTACACCACTTCCAGTATCCTCATCATTACTTATACCATTCCCTTCTCTTCAATCAATACCTTCCACATTGCCTTTTATTACAACCTTCATCGTACATGCATTATTGCCTTGGCTAAGCTAGCCCCTTCCACCATCGACCTTCCCTTCTACATCATGCATTTATTCTTCACCTTTACCCAAGAACGTGTAACCAAAGCCCAAGAACCCAATACTCTCCAAAGAGGTTTTTAAACCTACACCACCTTCAATAACTAGTTCACCTACTACTTTACCCAAGAAGGTGCAATCCAAACCTAAAACTGTAGTATCTACCAAATAGGTGGTCAAACTTACTCAACCTTTGATTCCATCTTTGGTGGTGTCTCTCCCACCAAATTCATCCACACTTCCATCTAGACCTACACTTAATTCACATTGTGATCCATTGTCAGGGTCTTATGCCAACATCTTAGCTAACCTTTTGGAAACCTCTATCATCACATTACAACCACTTAGACCTTACGAACCACTCAAACCTAAACTAGAAGGGTTTGAAAATACCAAAATTTGTGCTTACCATCGTGTGTCAAGGCATGATGTGGAAATTTTTAAGGGTCTTAATAATATTCTTCTCCAATTATGTCCTCTCAAAGAAAGCTTTGACGATGATGATCTTTTAGATGAGGACCCTATTCCAACTTCACTTATCACCACATATCCTCATCTCTTACCTATTCAACGACCTTAATATCCACCTCTAAAACCCTTTTATCCCTTTCCAACATTTGAGATCAATATGGTCTGCATAAGAAAGCTAGACAAACCTCCGCCAAAATGCCAATGTGTTGCATTGTTTTCACAAAACCAGTATATGCCCTCACCATATTTTTTCACATCATGTTGCTACACCTATCATGACTCACTTTCTCCTTTACCACATATTAATATGGTTCAAATTTCCTCTTGAGCCCAAAAGGAAAAAGGATATAAGAAAACATCCAGCTCATCTGCTATGCTTTTACCTAATATTACATATGCACTTGCACAAAAAATCACCATCCATGGAACCACATAACCTATTTCTGACAGGGTTTCCCATCAAATAATGCTTAAACAGTTGTACCAGTATCCTCTCAAAATGTCTTTATATGACCTTGTCCAAACATCTGAGTCTCATCAACAAGCCCTCATTGAGGTTTTTCAATCTATTAAGGTTCTACCTAATGACCCTACTCCGATTGCATCCATTATCACTCCTCACCATGTGGCCTCTCTCACCACTTCACCCCCGTCTTCTTCTCCCACTGCCACTCATCAAGTAGCCTCTCTCAGTTTCTATGATGATGAGATTATACCTCTCTAATCAAATGATCCTGATCCCTCCCTATTTATTTCCATCTACATTTAAAATATACGCATTCAACACATTATGATTGAAGGCAGTGCCAGTATTAACATAATTTCTTCCCATGCATACAACCAAATATGAATCCCTACCAATTACATGCATGATAACCTAGTTATGTTGTTTTCATTAAATGATTTCATGACTTTCACCCTTGGCACCATCATTCTCCACATTCATGTAGGCCTCCGTGCCATTCCTTAATTATTCTATGTCTTAGAGGGGGAATTTTGGTACAACATGCTACTTGCACGAACCTGGATTTGCGCCATGGGATGTGTTCCTTCAACCTCGCACCATTGTTTAAAATTAAAACATGAAGGGCACAACTATACCATTCCATCTAACCCTTCACCATTCAATAACTGTAACATGTTATATCAACCCAATGACTTCCTTATACTAGTTAAGTCATCTACAACTGCTACCACTTCTTCTTCAACCACTATCTCATCCACCAATGTTGCCACTACATCTTCCACAAATAACTCCTTTATTCCCACTATTATCACATCTTCTACAGCTGACCCATTAGCCAGCCCATCTACTTCTCAAAAAACTAATGCTTCTTCTTACCAATTGTCTAATGATTCATCCAGTCCCACTACCCACATATGAACTACTAATCCCTTAGAAGGTGTTTTTCAACGCCTCACTCTAGGGGAGTACCACCTTTATAATATTGGCATATTCCTTACTCCTCTAAAGTATGGTAAACATCACCAACTTCCCCACTATGATCACCACATAGGTGAGGTTTTTCCCTATGGTCCTTCCCACCTTCATACTAACTTAACATATGGGGGACTTGATACTTCTACCTACTCGCTCAAGCCACCTTCCCAAACTTGAAAATTTTCCTCCAACCTTCAATCTCTCACCAACGGCCACTTCACCCACACCTTCCTCCATCATTGTGCTTGGAAGGGCTTTAGCTATGGTTTTTAAGAACAAGGCCACCATACTATCATTCCTTGCACCACTCCTAAGCATAAATACCACATTGGTATTGGATTTACCAAACCACCTTTTAGGAAGTCTTGAGTCAAATTCATTGAGGACGATAAACATTCCCCACCCTGTTCACCACCTTTACCTATAGAGTCTATGGACCCAAAATCCATTCCTCTTAACTTTTTTTTTGTGAACACCATTCCCCTAGGACCTCTTATTTATCAGCATGATGGCAAGGCTCCCTCTTCTCTTCCCTTCATGTATCCTGACATGATCGATGATGATGCCCCTTCTATTAGCATCATTCAATGTCAGGATGATGAGTCATTTCTCACCAACCTTGGTGCGGAAGATTATTATATTCACCAGTCATTACCTTCTAATATGCAAACCATGTTGAATGAATTGACCATCGAAATATATATTCACACTTAGGATGACCCACACATTCTAAAAATAGGCTAATCTTTAGATGTTGTTAAAAATAAAGCTTTCACTTCTTTCCTTTGGGATAATAGCAACTATTTTTCTTGGTCCTACGCTGATATGCCCGATATTGACCCAAAAATCATGGTCCATAATATCATAGCCATTCCTAATGCCAAACCCTTAAAACAGAAGCTGTGAAAAATGCATCCTTGCACTTCCCTTCTTATCAAAGAATAACTCCAACACCTTCTTTTGGTTTCCTTCATCCTACCCATTGATTATCCCCAATAGATCTCTAACATCGTTCCTATCACAAAACTGACAGGGGGACTCTGAATTTACATGGATTTCTATGACCTTAACTTAGCTTTCCACAAAGATGACTTTCCTCTATCTAGTATTGACCAACTAGTTGATCTCACCACCAACCATGAGATGTTATCACTCATGGATGGTTTCTCGGGTTATAACCAAATATTACTCACCATGAAAGATAAAGAAAAAACCACCTTCATCACTCCTTGGGGGACCTTCTGTTATTGTGTGTGCCCTTTTTCCTTAAAAATTCCGGTGTTACATATCAGCGGGCTATGACTTATATTTTTCATGACATCATGCATATCATATTAGAAGATTGCGTTGACAAGATTATTTACAAATCTAAACATTGGGCCAAGCACCTTGTTGTACTTAAATTTTTCTTTGATTGTCTCATCAAATATTGTGTTTTCATTTAACCTAATAAGTGTTTCTTTTCTGTTATCTCTAGAAAGATCCTTGGTTTTATTGTTTATTTGTGTGACATTGAAATTGATCCCACTAAAATAAAGGCTATTCTTGAAATTCCTCCACCTACTAACCTTTTTCAATTTTGTAGTGTGCAAGGAAAGTTGCAATCTATTTTTCACTTTATTTCTCATCTTTACGACTACTACCATCCATTTCATCATCTCCTCTAAAAGGATGCCTCCTTCAAATGGGATGATGAATGCCACAAATCCTTCAATGCCTTAAAACAATACCTCCTCTAACCACCTATGTTCATTCCCCCTAAGCATGACCAACCATTTTACCTTTATATTTATGCTATTGATCATTCCCTTGGTGTGATAATCATTCATCGTGATGAGAAACATAGGGAGAAAACATTATATTATATAAGTTGTATAATTTTAGACTACAAAACTAGATATACTCATGCCAAAAATATATGTTTAGCCTTAGTTTTTCTCACCACTAAACTTCTCCATTACCTACTCAACCACATAAGCTTTGTTGTCACCAATACTTACCCCTTACATAAACATGTACACTAAGCCCTACCAACATCAATGTGTTGCATGTTGGCTCATGCTTCTTGCAGACCTATATCTTGAATTCATCCATAAAAAAAATTTCAAAAGAAAAATAATTGCTGACCAACTCACAAACACACCTCTCTTTGGAAACCAATCTTATAACTTTGATTTCCCTGATGAATCCATAGCTACCTTCTCTCTGGACGATACCATTTACCAGATGACCTTATTCTTCAATGGTTAAAAATTTCAGTGTGAGGGTGGTGCTAGATTTATCCTCATTCCTATTAATGGTGAGCCTATGAAATTATCTTTCAAACTAGATTTTGATTGTACTAACAATTTCACTGAATATGAAGCACTCATGTTAGCTTTTCAAACCTCCATAGCCTTAGATGTTAAATCAATTAATATATTTGGTGACTCTCAACTAGTTTTGAAACAAGTTAATGGTATATACCAGTGTCTTAATGAGATAATTCAAAAGTATAAGCATCATGTTGACATGCTTTTGACTACCTTTGACCATTTTGAACTTTAAACCACCCTGCGTTCTAATAATAAATTTTCAGACACCATGGCCTGTCTTGCTTCTCAAATCCCCACTTCACCCTCTAACTTTATAAAGGTTGCAATCACCTTCTTATCAAATCTGAGATATCAACCATGTATGAAACATTGAAACTGACCCACGTGACCTTTGGTATAAACAGTTTACTGACTACATTTCCCTTTAAATTTTTTCCTTCAGATCTTACTCGCATATTAGATAATGAGCCTTTCTTAAAAGTGTCTCTCTGTTATGTTGTCATGGGTGGTCTTCTCTATGAACACATGGATTTGATAGTATCCTCTTAAGATGCCTTACGATTTTTAAAATTGCTATACATTATCAAGGAAGTTTATGATGGGATTTGGTGGGGGTCACTTCAGTGGCTTAGCTGTCGCTAAGCACTTCCTTCACCTGAGATATTACTGGACAACCCTAAACCATGATTTTTGTGACTATTTCAAGCATCATGTGAAGTATTCAGAAATATTCTAATCTTCATCACACCCCTAGTCACGCCTTATAGGTTGCACGAAACATTTTGGCCTTTCTCTCAATGGGGTATGTATATCTTCTCAAAGATGATTAACCTTCATTATTCCCAACTTCATCAATGGATTATTACCACTACCAAATATTACACTAAATGGGTGGAATCTATACCTCTTATTTCTATAAAAGCTGAGAAAATATATGAATTCATTAATCATCACATCATTTCTCGCTTTGGTGTTCCTCACCACCTCATCACTGATAATGAAAAATAATTAAAAAAAACCCTACGAAAACTCTGTGATGCCTTCGACATTCAACTCAATTTTTCTTCACCTTGTTATCCTTTAAACAAATGGCCAAGCTGAATTAACTTAACAAAACTCTAAATAAAATTATTATAAAAGTAGTTGACAATACTAGTAAGGATAGGCACATGCACATTCCGTTTACCTCATGGAGCTTATCGCACTAGTATTTTCACCATAACTACTGCCACACCTTTCTATTTGGTCTACGGTATAGAGGTCGTCTTGCCTCTCAAATTCCAAATTCCATCTCTTTATATCGCATTCACAAATGTATGCTCAACGATGATGATTTTCTCCAGGATCATTTGGTATAACTTGAGTTATTAGACAAGCACCATCTAAATTCTCTTGGTCACCTCAAAATATACCAAAAATGCATTAAACGTACCTATGATAAACGTGTCCAAGAAAAAACCTTTAAATTTGGTGACTTCGTCTTGAAGGAAAATTAACATGTAACAAAAGTGGAGAAAATTAAATGGGGAAAGTTCACTCCTAATTGGATTGGACCCTATATCGTTTCTCATGCCTATGGATTGGGTGGTTATCATTTATCTTCACTCGAAGGTAAACTCAAACCTAATCCCATCAATACCTTACATATTCAACCATTCTATTGCTGAATCAAGACCTATATCACATTTTTTTCTATTAAACACTCATCCCTTGAGCAACTTCCACCTTCTATTTACCTATTTTAAGGATCAATGACTAAACAAGAATCATGTGATTACCCATCACCTTTCAACCTTATCTTAAATATAAGTACCACAGCTCTACTCATGGTATGATTCTCATGGATATTTTTCTTCTTGTTCAGGATAGAATCCCATGGTTGTTCATCACTTGAAACCTCTGTTTCATAGCTAACCCCTGTATGTTGTGGTTTTGTCTTCATAAAAGAAGCCTATACTTCTCTATAGTCTTTTCCATGACCTAAAAATCCAAAAAACAATTCAAAAGTAATATACGGGATTTTCAAATTCAAACTCCTTGATTCAAACTTCTAGCAAAAAGATGACTCCCTAAAAAATGACATCTATCTTTCTATCTTGTTGTTATAAATAGATTATTCCCTTGAAGGACACCTATACAAAGCTAGTCATACTGTACATAGTCTAGTGAAAAAGAAGACTATTTATACAAAAATAAAATAAAAATATGTTGAAGCTTCCCACATCAATCAATTTCACGAATACCTCAAGGAGATATTATATTCACCCCACTTAGAATTCAAACATCGATTAATCTATAAAACAAAAGCTAAAATAAAAATATAACTTTTTCATCATGGAATTGTGTATTTTTATCTTGGGTATCTGCAGAAGAGGCATGTTGTCTCATACTAGGGTTACAATTAAAAAAACATCTTTCACCTCACCAAATTTCCTTTTTAATCTTTTACCTACTCAAGGGACATGCCACAAATTTGACATTTCATGATCATGTGACCTTCTTTACCCTTAGAAAATTCAATCATGCAATGCCTTTAGGTTCTTACGTTCATAGTCCAATCTTTGATATGATAGACTCATAATGGTTCTTACCACTTAAGTGGATTTTTGTATCTTCTTTTCATTCACCTCTTTTCATACTTATTTCTCCTCCTTCATAGGACTAGACCTTTAACACCTACATTCTGGGAATTACTATTCCACCAAAATCACCCATAAATATTCAACCTATACTCAACCATGCCTACATGACCTAGACTCAACCATGTCTATTTAACCTAGAATCAACCATGCCTATTCAACCTAGACTCAATCATGCCTATTCAACCTATACTTAACCATACATAATTTACCTAGAATTACTCATGCCTAAAACCTACCGACCCATTCATCTCCCTATCATATTCTTCCCTAGCCTATGGGAGAACTACATCGTTCTGAGGCCCCTTTTTGCTGAGGTAATGTAGGTAGAATTTTGAGGGCGTGGGGCCCTTGGAGGTTAGCTCCACCAATTTTTCCCCTAACCAATTTTCCCCCTTTATATTCACATTTTACCCTAGTTATTTTCCATTTTACACAAAACTGGGAAATTAATCTATCATAAAAACATACATACCTACCATTTTATAACATCAATCATTTAGCATTTCCATAATATCAAATACTTGGAAATTTAACCACAACATACATACAATATATTATTTCCATAATATTAGTAACTTATAAATTACCTAGATGCCACCATGCCTATACCTGACTCCATCATGCCTAAATGACATAGACTCAATCATGCCTAACTTACCTAGTTCCCATGGTACACAATAAAAATGGAAATTAAAGAAAGAGTACATTATCCATCCAACAAACATCATCAACTATAGAATGGGAGTGTTTTTGTATCCATACATATATACACATATATAAATAAGTCTCAGTATCTCAAAAATTTCATATACAATCTCCCATCTTCAACACGCAGGCCGGTATATATAACAAAAAATCAAAATGATAGTATAATATCTGTTATGGATATCAATCACCCCCACCTGATGCCTTCCTTTTCGATCTCACTTGTCCCCTCCTCTCTCCATGTCAATTTCCTTACCAACATCTCTCCACCCTCTGTTAGTCCCTTCCTGACCTCCATCTCTGCCTCCTAGCCCTCTATTGAGCCTTATCTCTGAGATCTGGTAACATCACCTTGACCCTGTCTTTGGGGCCAATGACCCCCTATGCTACCTGAGTTGTGAGTCCTGGATCTATTCCACTCATTGGCTACTTGTTGGGCTTAGTGCTCGGTGTAGGAGGCAAAATCAATACTTGCATTCGCTAGCTAGTCTTGATAGTAGCAATCCTTGTTCAGGGTATCCCTAAACCTCACCATGGATATAGTCTATGGTAGTGCCATCAGCCTAACTACCACCTGAGAAATTTTCCCTACCAAAAGAGTACCCTATCCTGGAGTAAGATCCTATGGTGGTACCTATGTATCTACATGGGCTTGTAAAGCTACAACCCATGTTTGTTTGTATCCAATTGACCCTTTAATCTAGCCACCTGGGCCTGTAAGGCGGCTACCTGCCCTCCATCCCCATCTCCACCCTATGCATGAGCCTGTTCCTATGCTACCTGGGCTTGCAAGGTCATCACCTGTGTTTGTGCCCCTGTCAGTTATCCTTACAACCCTATAACTTATTCCTGTAGGGTAGCCACCTACCCCTATAATGCATCTCTCTAAACTATGACCATCTCTAATCCAACTGCCTTAGCCTCAGAGTTGTCACCTATAACTATGTTATACACCACTTCCTTTAACTGTTAGTGGTACCTACATCATCAATCCTCCTATCTGCTACCCTCTCCTCTTACCCATCTAGATCTATTGGATGTGGTGGGAAAAATGGTCTCTCCACATCATCTCTATGGTAAAAAGGAAAAGGAGGATGCACATCTTGTTAGATCTTGAACTACCATCAGAATTTTTCCACAGGAATCATATCATGTTCGTGGACACATCTTCCTTGTATCCACCTGACTAGATGTAATTCATCCAACTCAGCTGGCATCCCTCTATAAGATGGAAACCCTATATAAATTCTCCATAATATATTAATGATTGATACACCCTCAAGTAGTTGTTTGTAATAGGTCACATCCCTAGCCACCTCTACAACCCTAAGATAGGCTCACACTGGTACCCACAATCAAAAACTAACTCAGAATACTCCTCAAAACCAATCTTGCATCGATAGAGTGGCTGGCCATAGGCACACTATATGCTCATACGCCCAACAATGTAATAAGAAGGTACAACACATTCCAAACCTAGATATCCACCAATACACCCATAGCTCTCTATATAGTTTTACTAGAAATTTCAGTGCCCATGTGAACCATACTTGTTGCTCTACCATATCCTCCAAAACACCCATCAATGATAGAGGAAACCGACCACCCTTTGAATATTGGAGGGTAAAATAATTAATCATGACCATCATCAACACTACCAAATGGGTCTCATCAAGATGTGTTACATACATATCTCCATACCTGACACTCACATTGTCGTATGTCAGCTCTGCCATAGCATCACCAAACATTCTACCCATGGTCTCCAACACTTTTTTGGCTCCAATCTGATAGACTTATGCCCCTACAATGGGTAACCTCAAAACATAAAAAACTACCCAAATCCCACCCAGTTCTATTTTAAAACTAATAAAACTATATTTCCCCATCCCCTACCCACATTTTTACTTTTTTCACTACTTTTTGAAATTTTATTTCCCCGCCCTATGTTTTTTTTTTTCATTTTGTATAAGTACGGTTTAAAATGGATTGGGGATGAAAGATGAATCTTTTTTACCTGTTTCAAGAAGCTTAAGCACAAACGTGAAAGAATGGGTGGAGCTCCTTTCCAAATTGAACCATAATGTGACCCTGCATTGAAGGAGAATGTTGATCTTTCAAATTTTTTGCAGCTTGGTGGGATTACCAATTTCATTGATATGATTAAAGGGTAAGACAAAAAAATTATCCTGCATTTTGCCACATACTGGAAGCAAAGAAAGCTGAAGTATGGTGGGAAATAAATCTAGATAACATAGGAGTTAATAGTTGAAGACACAGGCCTTTTTTAAGAACGCGTTAGATTCTTCGGTAAGATACCATACAATAACACTGAGGCTAGAAAATTCATCGACGCAAGGGAGGAGCTTCAATTTGTCATAGTGGGCATCAAGGTAAACTCTATCCCTGCACCATTTGATGAAATTACTAGGATGATGGTCTATTTCATTACCCTTGAAGGTAGGTATATCATGGTTCTAATTAAGAATTTGGTCTTTTAAAACCATTTTCATATGAGTCTAATTGTTTACTTCCCACATTATGTTCTTAATTCCATGGATTACTCCATCTTGGAGTACCAAAACCACCCATACCATTCCCCTCCATCAGGGATTAATTTTTCTCCTTCACTTGCACTGTGTTGCCCAACACACTACAATTCATGTTACTCATATCATTCAGTCCATTCCTAACCCCCATAACCCTATTCATTTTTCCATCCCCACTTCTATCCCTGGGAAAAGGAAAATTAGAACCGAAAACCCCTCTTTTTCTAAAATGCAACCTTCTCCCTCTGGAAGAGTCCTTCCAAGTAGCAAGGACATGGAAATTGCACATAATTTCTTACACATCAGTACCATAGGACACAACAATAATACTCAAGAGGAAAAGGAGGACCTTATAAAGATAATTGAAAACATGGAAAAAGAGCTAGAAAATATCAAATAGAAAGTGCATCAACTGATCAAACAAAAGGGAAAAAGGAAATTGAATGATGGTGTTGAAATTGGTGAAGAACACATTAATGAAATCTACAAGAAGTTGAATTCCCTTGATAATGTATTAGGGAATTCTAAATACAAACATGACCATAACATTACAGTTTTTAAATCTATTTGTGAATTTTAGGAACAGCAGGTCATAAGTATTAGCATGCTTAGTGGTATCTCTGAAGTAATTTAGGGCATAGATATTGAAAGGGGTTGTGTCCTTTCTCAACTAGATGCCAATGATCCTACACATGTCACTACCTATGGATCTCTTTACCTCATTACAGACTATTAAGTCAAGAATTAACTAGGCTTCTAAGAAATAATCTACTATGGAGTTTTCTTGATGCAGTTTTGATGTTGTTCAGTTACTGCTTACTCGCTTCTTTTTTGCTATTATATCACTATCTTGTCTCCTTTTTTTAATTCCTTTTTTACTACAGCTAGGCTTATTATAATATCTGTATTTTGATCCATTTTTGCTTTTCCTTCATGTTTATCTAGTTGTTGAGCCTTTTTGTAATAGGGTATAGTCCCTTCAAAACTATTTACTAATAATAAAAAAAATCATAAAGTATTAACTCCTACCTCTACACACTGCCACCGTCATGCTGGAAACTATGAGAGGGATTCCTGAGACCCTCCCGTACCTCCTCATGTTGTGGCTATATTTGAATCAAACCTCTCGCTCTCCACCAATCGAATCACTCATCTTGATCTCGTGGTCCTAGAAAATAGAATCCAATTAACCAATGATTCCTCACCAAGTCCACTGAGTATAATACCTCGTCTCTTTCTCCAATGGAAAAATTCAAAACAGTCTTCACTATGTCATTTTCTCCAAGTCAACAGGAGAAAATGAATCTGTATTATATGGATTTTTTCTTTTTTACCACACCTGTGACTTGACTGACACCAATTTTTCTTGACTGACATCTTTCTGGTGCCCTATTTTACCACGATCACTTACCTTTAGCCGACGTCAATTCTACATCACTGATATTGGTTATCATTTTACCCCATTACCCAATCCTGCACTAAATCTTCTTTCCCACCACCTTTTTCACCTACTCCGTAATTGACCCTGCCCTTACCCATTACCCTAATGGCCTTATAACCTCCCATCCGACCTCACCGTCAGTTGGGGTATATTTTTACCCCTAACATGGCCTTACCTATGGTCTTTCCTAACTCTCCTAACTGATACTCACCTTTTTTGCTATTTGAATTTGTCTACTTGCTATAACTTGTGATGATTCTAAGTATGTTGTTCACTGTCATGAACTTACCCTACCTAATGTCATGATGTTTATCCTGACCATACATTTGGTACCTTGGAACACAACCTATTACTTGTTCCTACACCTGGCCTAGTTTTGTTTCAAGACCATATCCTATATCATGGATAACTGAACCACTTCAACCTTGTTTGGATAAACCTATCAAACTTTGACTACGTACAGTTTGTAATCTCTTCAATATGTTACCTTATCATAATATATATGTGTGTGTGCGTTAGAATGCCCTTACCTATTACCTGACTGAAATCACCTTTACCTACGACCAACCTCCTCTAATTTTCATCACTTACCGATTTATCAAACCACTCACCAGCTCAGTTTCACACCTCATCAGTTTTGGGTTTGAAGGGGATCACCTCCACCCAAACTTGGGGCAATCTAATCTTCACTCATACCTAGGGCGCAGACTTCTTGTTTTTTTCAGTGGCGCTTATCAATACATACTACATGACAAAAAGGGTAAAATGTAGACACCAAATTTGGGTCACACTCCCTTTATTCCCCTTCAATTAATTAATGTAACACATTTAACTAATCATGACCCCTTCATCCCATATTAATATTCATCCTCATGTTATTAATTGATTTGATTATTTTAATTAAGTTAATTTCATCCTCACACCTCCACCTCATCATTACACCTCACCATGGACCCATTCTAAGGGCATTTAACTCACAGTGACCAAGTCATCACTCTCAGTGCTAAGTCATGACTTGAACTAACTAACTAAGAATTCTTCTCAAACCTAATTAGACTTCTTTTATGACCTTCCTACCTTTTCTAATGATAAATCCACTTCCCTAAGAGGACTCAACTTGGAAAACACGTAAAATCTAGAAGATCTTATTTTTGGTAAAAAGGACTAATTCACCCTAACCAACGCAAGTTTTTCCTTTTCTGACACTGGTTACCTAACCATCATTTCTCACCTTATATATAATTTCACAACTCTTTACACTAGTTGGTCATTCAATTATTTGAGCCTTATTACATTCAAGCACGAATCTTCAAGCCCTCGTGTATCCAGACGAAGAACACAAATAATCACATTGCAAGAAAAATAGTCGATTCTCCTTCCAAAGCATTGGAATACTCGCAGGAGCACACAAGTTGTACTACCATGATAGTGGACTCAAGTACCTCTCCTCTAAGCAATCATCAACCATATCAAATCACAAGGTCTACAAGACACCAAGTAAGTATTGTGATTTGAATCATTTGGGATTATCCCATTGTAGATATCTTTCTTTGTTCAGTATTTTATTTCTTATATTACCCGTACACCACTTTCTTCCCACTAACCCACTATTCAACCACCTCAAGACTTTATACCCTTCTAAACCTCCTTCTTATTATTCCTAAGTCTTCTCAGCCATATGATGACCCAAACCATACTACCCTCACTCTCTGTGTAATCACATAGATCCTAAAAAAGCATTTTTAATAGTCTATTACCTATTTCCCCTACCAACATCAGTTCTCTGACCATCATCAGTTTAGTCCCCATACTGGCATCGTTCACTAGACTGATACCATTCTCTGTGTCATTTCATATTCTTAGACCAGCAAGCTTCCCACTCACCTAAAACCAACCCAGACCTCAAATAATCAACCCCGAACCCTTGCCAAACCTCTGTCATACCTAAAAGACCCATAATAACCTACCAAACCTTTGGATCTAATCGAAACCTTTCCTATTAGATTAGATTTACTTATTGTATTCGCACGAGATACCTATATCATTCAAATACATTAGGACTTCCTCATTTCATGGTATTTATTACATTAAATTGTATTTGAAAGTGGATTGACAGCCTTTTAGGAAGCACCTCACTTCCTAGATCTAGCACTTGCTAGGAATTCCACTAACCTATATTATTAATACTATTTGGTGGTCTTTTTTTGTTTATTATATAGGTCATTCCTCCTAGCCAAAGGGAAGCTCACATAATTAGTTTGAATCAAAAGTCTAAAATGCACGCTTTTTACCTTCCACCTTCACCTCATAGGAATTCCTCCTTAACCATTTTACCTTCTATTTGTTTCATCCTAGAAAGCGTGAAACTTGTTTGTGAAATAATGACATTTGGTATAAGCAGTTCATTTATTACCTCTCCCTTTACATTCTACTTCTAGATCTCACTCGTAATAGATGATGAGCCTTCCTCAAAAGGGTCTCTCATTACGTCGTCATGGGGGTCTTCTCTAAAAACACAACTTTGATAGTATCCTCTTGCAGTGATTAACCAGTCCTAAAATCCCATACACCATTAAAGAAATTCATGATGGGATTTTTGGGGGACATTTTATTGGCCTTTCGGTCACAAAATTTATCCTTCGAATCAACTATTACTAGATAACCCACAATCATGACTATTGTGAATACATCGAACATATAGTGAAGTGTCAATAGTATGCTAACCTTGACCACACCCCTAGTTAGACCTTGCAAATTTGCAAAGAATTTTTGCCCTTCTCTCAATGGTATTTGGATCTCGTTGGAGAGATTAATCCTCATTCCTCTCAATGCCATCATTGGATCATCACAAAAACTAAATATTACACCAAATGGGTGAATATCATCCCTCTCATTTATAAAAAAATCCAAAAAATAGTCGAGTTCATCAACCACCATATCATTTTCCTCTTTGGTAGTCCTCATTGACTTATCACTGATAATGGAAAACAGTTCAAAAACAAAACATTACATAAATTGTGTGACAATTTTTGCATTCAACTCAGTTTTTCTTCACCATATTACCCACAATTAAATGGTAAGTCAAATCTTTTAACAAAACCTTCAACAAAAATATTATGAAATTCATCGAGGACACTAGTAAGGATTGACATACGCATATTCCTTTCACCTTATGGGCTTATCGTACCAGCATCCACACCTCTACCAATACCACACCTTTATCTTTGTTCTACGGTATAGAGGTAGTCCTGCCTCTTGAAGTCAAAATTCCATCTCTTTGTATATCACTTAAAGATATGCTCTCTGAGGAATTTTTTTCCAAGAACGTTTGGCACAACTTGAGCTATTGGATGAACATTGTCTAAATTCTCTAGACCATATCCAAATCTACTAAAAATACATCACTTGTTCCTACGAAAAATGTATTCATGAGTAAAATTTCAAGATTGGTGACCTTTTACTTAACGAAAAACAACATGTGACCAAAGTAGAGAAAAGTAAATGAGGCAAGTTTTCTCCTAATTGGCTTGGACCTTACATTGTCACCCATACCTATGGATCAGTAAATTATCATTTATCTTCTCCTTAGGGTAAACCTGAACTTGAGCCTCTTCATGCCTTACATATTTGATTTTTATACTATTGAATAAATTACTACATCACTTTATGTCACTTATATTCTCATCCGTTGAGAGAACCTCTCCTTCTACCTACCTCTTTTAAGGACCTACGTATAAACTAGAACTGTGTGATTATTTATCACCATTCAGCCTTGTCTTAAATATGATTACTATGGCTCTACTCATGGATAATTTTCATCCTTTTATGGATGAAATTACATGGTCGTTCGTCACTTGAAACCCCTCTTTCATAGATAACCTTTTTGTGCTATGTTTTTTCCTTCATAAAAGATGTTTATACTCCTTTATAGTATTTTCCATGACTTCAAGTACAAAAATAAAAGCAAAATATATGGGATAACCAAAAAATTCAATCCTTGATTCAGAATTCTTACAAATAAATGATTACGTCAAAAGTACATCTATGTCTCTCTCTTGCTACTATAAATAGACTTCTCCCTCAAAGGAAAGCTATAAAAAGTTAGCCACTTATTGCACTTAGTCTATCCCCAAAATAAGACTAATATGTATCTCTCAAATAAAATAATTATGAAGCTTCCCACATCGATCAGCTTCACAAATACCTCAATTAGAACATCTTTATCCTGATATAGACTTCTTGCATCGATAATTTATACATGAAAAAAGAAAAAAGAAAATAAAAATCAAGAAAAATACAAACTTTTGGTCATGGAATTTCTTGTTCTGGTTTTGGGTATCTTGCAGAAGGGGCATGTTGTCTCACAACAAGGTTACACTTAGCGAAACCCTCCACCCTACCTTCATTTATTTACTCCTATCTACTCAAGGGACGTAACGTGTATTCTACTCATTATGATCATGTAACTTATTTCAACTCTAAACCCATCAGTAATGCAGTGTATCTAGTGACTTACGTTCAATAAGTCTAGGGGTATGACAATTATAGTCCTTACAAAATATGGGCAGGCCTCTTCTTTTGGTTTCTTATCTATTTAATCATTGTTTCTTCAATAGGACAAGACCATCGAAATTGAATCAACCATAACACCTTCATCTATGCCTAAGCCTAATTCACCTTGCTGATTACCTATTCAACATTCAACTTGGCATATTTTCAAACATGCCTTACACAACCAACTTACCTACTCAACCCTCTGAATTAAATTACCTGACCCAATCACATTCTTCTCTATTTTAGGGGAGAACTACAGACACTTAGAGGGGGTGTGAATTATTTTCTTCTCAAACTTTGAAAAATAATTTGATTCATTTAATTTGTGGTGATAAAGATAAATCAACATTCACAAGAAGTAAACATGAGTGTATACAAAGAGATATATGATTTAATGTGGGAAAACCTTCAAGGGATAAAAACCCACTAAAATCAAAGAGCTTACTTGGACAAAAATGTCTTGTAAACATTATAATGATCTCACAATTGAGCATTAACTCAACATGGATCTGTAACTCCAAAATTCAACCAAGCACCTACTTACTCTTTATCAAGATTCAAATTTCCTAGAAGCTTCAACTCTAAAATTTAGTCAAGTACCTACTAACCTTCTGTAATCTTCAACTCCCCATTTGCTAAGGTTTTACTTATACTTGTGCAAGTTTTTGATCACTCTGATTTTTTTTCCTACACAACATATTGTGAAATATAGATCATCTCAGTTATCCTCCTAATTCACTTATATTCTAATCACCTAATAAGTTGTAAAGGTTTGTTAGAAAAGGCTCATTTCATCCATGCTTTCATATTATACTCTCACTTGTTGAAACACATACACAAGCACCTATATTGCATGTGTTTATCGTGTTGCAATATTTCAGTCATGATGATCATGGTTTTCCTCCTAAGTTTCTTAGTTGTAATATCCTTCAAAGAATGGTTACCAACACCTCAGTCTTATTCACATTTCTCTTCAATCAATTGATATTATTGATTCATTATCAGACTTATCTTCATCAGCAGCTAGTTATTGCTTCAACAATTTTCTCATCTTCACTCCCCTCTCAAGGCACTTATCTACTCTTTTTCTCCCACTAAAACATGTTCACATATTCATGAGAATGATCCTCTCATAATATTATACCTCTTTATATTGATTTCATCTCACACTCCTCACTCCAAGAACACTTATCTCTTTCACATATTCATCTACTTTCAACACGTATCAACAAAGCTCTCTTAAGCTTCAAAATTTATATCTTACACAAAATGAACTATTTGTAAGCAACTTAGACCTCCTTACCTGACCTTTCCACTTCAAATATAAATACCATTCATATTACACATGTGTATAATCGTACCAAGTACACGAGAAGAATTCTAAGAGAAATTTCCTAGAGTTGTCATGATTTCCTATTACCATTATTCTCATTTATGTAACATATGCTCAAACCCTTGGCATATTCTTTAAAAAATAAAGCATGTTTTGTAGCTAAATGATGGATGCACCAGGAGCTATCATTTTTAAAATATGTTATAAACATCTCAAATATCCATTATAACATCATTTCAATCCTTCAAGATGCATCATTCTAGTTTTAAACTTCATGTGAGCACATATGGATGTATTGGGAGAAAGGTTTTTGTCATATCATTCTTCGAACAAAAAGGAGGAAATTATTGAAAATACACATCAAGATTGAACTTCATGACCATCATGTATAATAATTCATCAAAAATGAGAGCTTGAAGGCCTTTCATAATCATAGGAAGCAACATTTTTCTCATTTATCTTCACTGTTATCTACACACAACCCTAGGGAAACTGAAACTCATTATTACATGAACTGTCATATTACATAGAGAATATTTTCAATGACTATAACTTCATATAAGGACTTGATAGATTTTATACAATATACAATTGTCAAATAGAAAATAAAATGTAAATCTTATTCATGATCCATGCACTAAGACAGTATACATACAAAGTTAGCATGTACAGAGCACAACATCCAAGTTTGAGCAAGGTCACACTGTACTTCTAAAATTTATGACCTTAATGACACATTTTAAATATGTTGAAGATGATATTAAACTCACTAGGTTTGTATAAATCTTAATTCTATAGCTAAGAGGTTATCTTTGCATGGTTTTCAAGATAGTCATGGTTAAGGTTGAGTTTCACAATCCAAACCCTAGTAATCCATTAGAGATATTTCATCATTTTGTTCATTATTTTCATATCATTACACTTTAATATTGACCTCATCAGGGCTTCCTAATACAATTTCAGTCTTTATATTGCATTTATTGGTAGGAGAGGCTTCATGTATTGAGAATTTATTGTCATTCAGAATGTCACAGGAAAGCAGACCCAATCATAAGAATTTAGTATTCTACTAATGAAGACCTCTTCCCAAAGCATCTCATATACATTTTTTTGAGATTCCCTTCACCTTTTTCAACTTACCATATTGAGTGAAACACCAATTGATAGAATATATTCATGAAATTTATTCATTTATAAGACTATGTGCACTATCTATTAAGTTACCTCAGACCAGTCCTGATGTGAAGGATTCTTGCTAATAAACCACTACCTATACGACCACATATTTCCATCAACACTGAAAATGGACCTGTTATCCAATATCCATATTCTGGAGAGCATGAGTTACAAGGTGAACATCACATATAGAACTTAGTTTAAGTTTTTTGGACAAGACTTGTATAGGGAAATTAAAAAGAAATGCAAAGTAGGATTAAAACTTATTTACCAAATTTGTTTAGGTGCTCCAATAACCTACTTTGGTCCTATAAAAGGTGATCATGATCATTTCTCAACTCAGTATCATTTTTATTCACACAAACCTTCTTCAAATACCATGACAAGTTTAATTTAAGAAGCATGTAATTGGTAGATATGGAAGTTTTATTAAACTCACACTAAACCAACATTGAAATTACTCAAAGATCTTCATGAAACCTAAAAAAATTCACATACTATCTTTTACAGCATGAGATTCAACTTGGCATCTTCAAATTTTCAATGTATAACAAAAAAAACATGAAAAATAGGGACAAATATGTACGGAATAGTCATGCATGAAGAATAAAAATGCCACCATTCTGACCTAGGAGGATCCTTCTAAAACCATAAGTTGTTGAGACAAATTGCAAGCTTGATTTGGAGTCAAAACATTTCATTTTATACCTATCGCTTCAGGAAGGAGGTTTGGAGAGAGAACAACATTGATAGTAAAATGAATAGAACATTTTTGTTCCTTAGCCATTTTTCCTCAATTTTTTTGCAAAATTTTAGTCTAGAAGTTCTCTTAAAAATTTTGTATTATAATTTATCTGAAAGAGGCTAAGAATATAGATCATTGTTTTAACCCTTCTCACTTTACTTGGTTTTGCTAAATTTTGAATATCTTCAACATTCCTCTTCAAAATTTGATGAAACTTGACCCATAGAACTACAAGACCTCCCTCTACATGATCCATGCCTTAATTTATCATAAACTATCCTGTACAGTTCATAGAAATATCATTTGTCCAAGATTCCACTATTAGTCCTCAAGGGCAGTCTTTGAGAAAACTACAAAATTTCCTACAAGAATTAAATTATGCCTTATATATGTTTATACATACTATAGGATGTGTTCCTAAGCTCCTAATTTTTTTACATCATATTTCCATGACCTTCTTTGTGCTTATACACCTCATTAGGCTCTAGAACTAGGCCTAAATGAGCTAGTTTCAATTGTGTCTTGTAACACTTGACCTTATGTTCACCCTAGAAGCTCTTGCATGTCCTTTTAAAATTACTCCTAACTTGTGGGACACCTGATAAAATCACACCAACCATCTCCATACCTCTAATGGGTACCAATCTCACTGAATAAGGCTGTAGCACCCTGAAATCATCCTAAAACCACTTTGAGAACACAAACCACCAATGAGAAGGCACTGACCACAATTGAGAAGGCACTATCAATTAACCTTCATGCCCTTTACTGATTCCCACTTCACCACTCACACATTTTACATCAATTCCACCTGGTATCAATGATAACACCAATGCACCAAGGTCAGCAATGAAAACCCTAATTTTTAAACTATTTGTTGTTACTCCATCTGTTAACCCAAAAACACTGTCGGGTGAACTAGATACTCAAATAAGATACTTTTTCCCTCATTTCATCCTCCATTTCGACCTATACATATATTTGTTATGATTCAAAACTCCAAATACCTAAATAAACACCACACATGCTGTTAAAATTATTCCACGACAACCATGAACACTAAAACGAAGAAAAATTCATAACTCTCAAACCGGTAATCCATTTCCATTAAAAATTTCTTCAAAATTTCTCATCTCCAGTGTCGTCAATAAGAATCTAATTACAATATTAATTATGCCCTAATTGTTTATTAGTAGAAAACCCTAATTTTTTACCCTAGAATATGATTTTTTAATTTGTAATAATTCTTGTAGATGGATCGTTGCGAACTTTAGAGAAAGGGATCCCAGAGATGAGCCAACTCTAAGCATGCAATTTTCCTTGCAAATGGGCAGGGAAAAGTGCCAATTCTAAAAAATAGTAAGTAATTGGTGTTTACACTTAAAAAAATAGTAACCATTCAAAAATAACAATAAATTATCATTCAAAATATGTTAGAGAGCAATGAAGATGACAAACTAGGAAATTTTTCTCAAAAAAGAAAAAAAGACAAAAAATAAAAAAGTAACTTTACAAAAAAAGAAAATTTCAAAAATCAATAAATAAAATTCAATTAACATATTCTTAACATTTTAGGGGCTTCAGAAAACTCAATTCAAGAAAAAAAATCACTTTTTCACAAAAAATATCTCTTTAACCCTACTACTAAAAATAGAAAGTCTCATATACAGGTGCAGAAAGTTAATATTGTCTTCCTTTTATCCCATATTTTTTATTTTTGTCAGTATGAAGTTAATTTTTACTATTATATATCTTGTTTCAACTCTTTTATCAAAATATCCAAGAGTGGGTAATAGTGATGTTGTTTATATGGACTTAGAATATCTGAAGAACCAAATGCTTGGAGGTCCCAGGGAACCAATTGAAGACAATGTTTTCACTAGTGGATTGTATTTTGTATGAGGTCTTCATGTGTCTGTTTAAAGTACATAATTGGTACTATCATGTTCTCATCACTATGATATGGAATCAATAACCATAAGGGCATATCAAAACTCAATACTTGTAGTGCTCACTCCAAAGGAAATTTCACAGTGTATGTAAATCCTGAAATGGAACAATATGGTCATCTTCATGAAGGAATTTACAAATGGTGAATGGTCAAAAATATAATCCTATTTCCAAGGTCTTACATTGGTGTCATGGTTGAAACAGGGAATGAATCCTTCTTGTATGTCGAACGATTTATCCAAGATTGAGTTTCACAAAGGATATTTAGATGCAATCATCCTAGTGAGAAGGGTAATGGGAGAAGAGGACACAAAGTATTTTCAAGATTGTATGCCACAGTTAATTCTTATTATCATTTAAGGAAAAATAATAATTTATTGGGGACACATAATCAATAATGACATTAAACAACAATTGCTTCAATTGTAGGTTACCAAATGTTTCTCAATGACATCCTATCTAGTCTATGATTTTTCTAGTACAAGACCATTTATAAGATTTACCCTCACTTAGAAATTTTCTCAAAGGGCCCCTACCTATGAAAAATATCCACAAATGACCCTCAACGAGAGAAACTGCCATTTTTTTAGAGTGAATGATGCATTCACTATGTTTTCCATATGATTGTTGGAAGGTAATCTTGAGTAAATATTGTCTTCTCAAGATGGTGTATTGATCAATAGGTATGGATCCTATTTCACTTAGTTATCAAATTTATCATACATCAAAGTATCAGGGTTTGGAAACTTTCCCACTTCAATGGAAAACTCAAGAAAAATATGAAGAAATGTATGTCATTTATAATATTTCTTGGAATATTTTCATTTAATAATATCAATGATACCTAAAACTTGGAAGCTTCATTGACTCTTTATAACCTATGAGAATACAAACCAAGATAAAATTTTGAGATTTAGAGAAACCCTGAAACATTCCATCTTCCTGATTTGCTCCATGTTCCACAAATAGAAAATTATTAGATAAATTGGTCAGATGATTTTGAGGTTAGGGAGCATGATTACATGAGGATGACTATTGAACAAATGAGAAACTTCAAATTTGATTGGCTCTAGTTTAGAGTTGAGGATGATGGGACTGAATCGTATGATCATGAGTATTAGGAATTGAAGGTCTCACCTCTTCCATAGGTATCATAGAACATTTGTGAATAAGGAGACATAAATGAATGAACTAATGCGGTAATCTAGAGATCTAAGGAATGGTTCAAGAAGAATATGGTTGAATTAATTGAATTATAAGGTATCCATAATCTCATAATATAGGTATCTCACCTCTCCACTTCAAAGGAAACTGAGAAAAATTCAATCTCTACTCACTCAAGAGGGCTCATGAAAAGGAAGTCAGTGGAATCTGAGGTCCCTCATTACAAGAGGCTACACAAGAAATAAATAGCAATCCAAGATATTTTATAAGGTTTGGATTAAGAATAAATTAATCCATGTCATCCATCAATCCCTCATTGGTCTTTAAGTATCTCATCCTATATGGTTCTGTAAACTCAACCAATGAAACATGTACCCTCTCACTTGGATCTGAAAACAACAATCATGCCTAGTGTTGAGCCTAAAATAACAAAAATATTACTATCGGTAGAAGAGATGATCACAGGAAAGACTCGCATGATTCAACAAGCAGTGGTGCCAAATTTTCAATCCATATCAATGATGGTGAAAACAACTAAAGGTAATAAATCTCAAGTTGTTTCCCTCTTCTTCAGTGGTGCTTTAGGGAATCAGTATGTGGAAGTAACTCAGCCAAAGGTAGTTATTCCTATTGGTGAGATGACCTCATCTGACTATGAAATGAGCATCATTCCTCTACAAATGGAAACATACAAGGTATATGCCCATAATTTAAAATAATCTTCTACCTACCTTTTTTCAAGGAATGAGTATAAGGAGAATATTGAACAAATAGAATATCGCATAATAAATATCTCTTCATATGTTCGAACCTTCATGGATCATAATTCCATCTCATATCTCTCAGCTAAAGAAATCACTTCCATCAGCAACATTGATCTGGAATCCATCAGGAGGATGAAAGGTTTCAAAACACAAGGCAAGACCAACGACAAATGAGTGAGAAAAAATATTGAGAAAGGTAGGACCTTGCTTCCAAAAATTATCTCATTTTTTGAATTCATGATTGATACTTCCACATAAGTAAAAATGACCAAGGATGAAATTGAAGAAGAGAAGAAGCATTGGGATCAGTTATTTCCACTGGTGACATAAATGGGCGAAATCCACTCTTCTAAATTGGTAGGAAAAAATGTCTTCACCTCTTCATATGAAGACTTGTCTTCAAATTGACCCAGAACTCTTGTTTCTTGATATGAAATCCTCAATCATGATTTTAATGAGTTTGAATCGTGTGATGAGCTCACTTTAAAAAAGTAGGTGGACATCAATTTGGAAGTGTAATACCTTAGATTACTTGTAGTGAGTTATAACACTTCAATGAATGATCTCATGAAACAATTTGAAGAGATGGTTAAGAATGAGGCAGGAGACCCATTCTCTTTCACTTAAGACATGTTATAATCTCTTGTAGAGATCATATTTGTTATCTCAAACACTACAAAATAGCATCAAGAATTGTTCAAAAAATACAAAAGTATCAATGCCACCTTCTAGATTTGGCTCAAATCTCTAAGTTTTGTACACATTCCTCCAGTGGAGAAGGTTACACCCGCAATGGCTCGGTTCAACAAGGATTTCAAGGGGATTGAGATATTTCCAAAATTACTCTCTGAGAGTCTATTAGAAAGTGAATCTCCATTGGCAAATGCATCATATTTTTTAGAGTAGCTATCTCTTATCTTCTATCTTTCACACCCATTTCCTCTCTTCTCTCGTGTTATATTTATTCATTAGGGGGTTTAATTTTAACTTTTGTATTATTCATTAAAATGTGATCTATAGTTATACTTTGTAATTTGTTTCCTCTAATTAATAAAAAGGGACTCAAATTATTTCCTAAGAACATGAAAGGTCACATGTTGTAAAGGTTAGTGAAAGTTCATGTGGGGGGTAGGAAAATAGCCTTTTGAAAAACTATATATCATATGACTCCCTCATTTCAAATGGTTATCAATTTGTGAATTTTTGAGTAGATAGATAGTTCACTACAAACAAACAAGAAAATATACCATTTCCTTTATTACCTTTTCATATGTTTCCTCTCCCTCTCTCTTTTATATCTTTGTGAATATGACAATCTTGTGTAACCAATAATGGTGTATAATCCTTTGATCAATGGATGAATGAAATTTTAAGTTCATGGTTCATTTTTTCTTTCCATATCTAACAAATTTGTTTTTCCTTCTAATTGTGTGTGGATGAAATCTGGTTAATACTTGTAAAAATCTTCTTGATACTATTTACAGGATTATCCCCCTTTCTCAAAATTATCACTCCTACTATCTCACCTACCTTACAAAACATTCCCTTGCATAAGGTGCAAGCATTTTCAACAGTTTTAGTGGAGTGTGACTATGTGATGCTCAGCCTATTAGCCACCCACAATTTTTGTTTTATTTACAAAAAATAAAGGAATCCTCCCCTATTCCTAACAGGAGGGACATAGTACTAGAGCATTGGTGAAAATCAGCTAATTTTTCCTAGTGAAACATTATTTTGCAAACATTACCATAGTTCTAAAATTTCCTCTTAAAGGGAAAATTTTAGTGATGAATATTCGTTAATTCACGAATATTACGGTTTTTGAAATTTGAAATTGGTGAATTTTTAGGGTACAAGTTAGGACTAGTTTACCAAATTGTTTTGGGTAAAATTTCATATTAGGGGTCAATTCGCCATTCCCACGAAATAGAAATTCGTAAAATTCACCTAAATATATTCAATCAATAGCATATAGCTATGTTGTCAGTTAGTACTATAAAAATGTTGGCATCTGGTGGCATATTTGTATGCTACCGGCCGAAAACATATTATATGATGTCGGCTAGTAGCATAAAAATATGCTACCAACTGGAAGCATATAAATAATCTACCATCTAGTAGCATTTAATAGTGATGGCATGATGTCCTGATATTTTCCATTCATGTGAAATACAATTTTCCAAGATTTTCCAAATATTTTCTAAGGCTTTTTTTCATAGGGACCCTTAAAATTTTTCCTCGCCTCTTATTTTTTCTATAGTTTTCAATTTAGTTCTATACGGTGACTATCCTTTATTTTTATTTCTTTTCTCTTGAGTACAACCTATAAAAAATAAGGCATCCTTCCTTAACGGATTTCTACCTCATTTATTTTGACTATAATGGCATCATGTGTTCATGTGTAAATTTGGACAGTTATAAGACTTGAAACTAAACACCTAAGAGTTTCAAATATTTAAACTAATCTAACAAGAACCATCAAGATAAGAGCTTAGGGAGACTAACTTCTTTAACATGCATATAACTTTGAAAAACAACCAAACTAACATGCCTAAATCAATCTCTACTCTTTGAATGCTAACTTTGAAATGAACCTAAGAATATTCTTTGGAATCAAATATGATTGTTAGTATGATCCAAGGGTTTGATAATGGAGTCTCACCAACAATGGCTACAAGACTATATTGGTTCTCTCCATATTACTCAAGCTTGAGTTAATGGATGCACTATGATAATGCTAGCTCAATATCAATGGAGAAATGCTCAAGATCCTAAATTCCTATAGTTTATGCTAAGGGAGAAAAAGTGTTCTAATAAATGGTAAGGAGGAGGGTTCTATTTATAGGTTTCTCATTCCAAGAATGGTATGAATTTGGTGCATGTGGGACAAAAGGTAAGTCCAAAAAGTGATTTTTACAAGTCAAAACACTTTTTTGACTAGCAATTAGAAGTTAATTAATCTTTTAGGATTAATTAAGAATCCCAAGTAAGCTTAGGAAGCTTTTTGGGAGAATCTGGAGGAGGTTTTGATAGATTTTTTATGCTTTGGAAGTGAGAGTTAACCAATAAGAAGGTTTATTGGTTAAATGCAAGATAGGAGGCTTAATCAATGTATAGTAGTTAATTAAGAGGATTACGATCAAGAAAATAAAGGGTAATTGAGCGATGAAGTATCTTCAATTTCCGGGGAATAGAATAGTTAGTGCAATCTTAGTAATAAAATTGTTTTTATCAAATTATAGGTGTCTACATTTGCCCCTCTTTGGGGTGGCGTAAGCTACGCCACTTCAAAGATAGTAGACAAGCACAGACAAATAATTTTTTGACGGAGTGGAAGAAAAATGTATAGAGTGAAGGATGCCCCCTCGAGTGTCGATGAGGTGATGAAAGAGGTCAATCGAAGATTGAAATCACCAGATTGGGGGGAAAGTGTCCATGGTAATGGGAGATAGATGGTGAGTTACCAAGTATCGATATAGAGCAGGGGAAAAGTTCATGTTTTTATCGTTATGAAGCACAAGATATGATTTTATTAACATATCTTGTTAGAAATATTGTGAGTAGAATAGGGTGTCAAGAAGATGAAGGAAGTGAATAGAAGCAGTGAAGGGGGGAATATCCTCCTATTAAAGGAGTAGAATAGTGTGAAGAGAATAAGGGAAGCCATATTAGTCTTGTTTATAATTAGTACTAAGTACCCATGAAATCTAATTATCCATCTTTCATTTTATTTTCTCATCTGCCACATCATACTGAATAATCAAGTTGACAAGGGAGATTCCCTCTTTGATAGCGATACACCAAATATTTTATATTTATATTGAGAGCAGTGTGCGTGGATGTAGAGGAAGAATGGTGAAGCTGAGTGTGATGGAGAGAGAAAGGGGATGTAGAAGAAAATAAGTATGAGGAAAGGGGATTGAGCTAACATCCATCCAGTGGCATGTAAATAACTTAATTTTCATCATATTGCAATTGATCTTCATCATCGATCTTTATTAAAAATGTAAGCATACGACAGAAGTGTAGAATGACATGAACAACCATAGTAAAAAAAAAAATCAATTTCTAAAGAACCAAATCCATGAAACATATAGAATTTAATGCAATACAAGAAAGTAAACAAGAAAACCTAACAAGGAAACAAGTACAAACACACATGTACTTAAACTAACAATGTTCAAGATAGTTGCACAAATGTTTTGTTATCAAGTTGCAGTTCCCAAATGTTTGTGTGTAATGACAAGGGTTAAAAGTGGTGCCCCAAGAAAGGATACATGCATGGGAAAAATATGGTGGACATAGGGGTCTAATGAAAAAGCATTAGTGTGCTACGAAATAGTACCAGGCAACTCGTTGTGCCAAGATAGTACAGACAGAGCAACAAGACCATCTTTTTTAATGGGGTAGATCCAAATGATCCATGAGTCATTGTGATTAAAAAAAGTGAAAAATCAAGCAAGATATAATTTTAATACAATGCATTTGACATAGGCTTCAACTGTGTACTAGTGTTTTACCAATTTTTACAATGTTTTTTTTGAATTTTCACGATTTTTTGGTTTTTAATGATTTTTACCAATTTTTTTATAAATATTGATTGATTTTACATTGTTTAGTGATTTTTTATTTTTTTAGAAGAAATTAGACGAGGGAACATCTCCTGAAAGCAATAAAAATATCCCAAAGAGAAGCAATGGGATCTGGTGGCAAAAATATGCCCCGGCAGAGACGAAAATAGTGCAAAAAATGATCATTTATTAAAAAAAATATTATCGCATTGGGTGATAGAGGAAGTTAGAATGATAATCACAGTGGGTCAAATCATGCCTCTCAACCATCACGGTGGGTGAGAATGCATTCGGATGGGGGTCAAAATGACCATATATACCCATCTCGGGGGATAAATAATTGTGAGTAATTCATTTGTTACCAATCCCTTGCCATTTTTATTGTGAGATTTACTCTAACACTTGAGAGATATGGCGCGATTTTAGAGGCATACGAGGTGAGAAGACACAGTCTAGAAATACGTGTGGTTGACCATCGATGGAGCCTATATGAGTACCCTATCCCTCTTTTAATTTATGTGCATTTAATGCCATTTATTAGGGTAGAAAAGGGGGGTGATAACGTATGTGCCTGCCTTAGGGGCATGCATGCATTATCGAGTGTGTGCAAGCATAGTGGGCCATGTATATGTGGGTACATATGTTGATAAGGGTGCAGCAAGCACCTGGAAGGGTTAGGTCAAATTGCATGTGTGTAAATGTTTTCAAGGGGCACTCATGCATTGATAGGGGTGCATATGTGTTTGGGAAAGGGAAGAAAAATATGTTTATGTGCAACCGTAAGGAAGGGCATGCATGCATTGGATAGGGTGTGTAAAGCGCAAAGAATTGGGTAGGTAAAGAGTTACCCGTGTATGCATGCACTAGTATATGAGCGCAAAAGTGCTGGAAAGGGGGCATATGAGTGTTAGGTGTGCACATGCTAACAGGGGAATGCACACATCATTGAGGGCGCGCATGCGTCAAAGATGGGTTTTGGGAACACTTAGAAGAAAAAGGGAAAGTTGTTAGAAGAATATAGGGATGAATAGGCCAAGTGTTAGATGATGTTAGATAGAAGAAAGTCTAATAAGTAGGTTGTGTGATCTTGCAGATGCAACTACCTACCTTGCAAACGTGGGAGCGACACGGCTGGTTGGCCAACTTTGAGGTGACCTTCTCATGACATGCGATAGGGCCTAATTTGATATCACCCTATATGTTATAGGGCTTAGCTACATGGCGCAGATTCCATAGATCATACCTTGGACCATAGCCTCCTTACAACCTTAGCTGAGAGGTGACATAGTGAGAGCCCGTGTTTCAGGCTCCTGACCAATGAGATGACCATTACACTTGAGGATGTTTGGAATATTTTACGGGTTTCGATCTAGGGCCACTTGATAGAGTACGAGGATGATGTGTCACATATTATAGATAGTTTGATTGATATCTTTAGTGTAGACGAGATACCTTGACAGGGTATTATAATACAGATGCATCAGTGTTTCACAGATCCAAGGTTATCATGTGTACAAGTGTATCTCATGGTGCTTGTTAGTGGCATTCTTCTTACTAACAAGATGGGTACATCATTTCCCTTAGGCCTGATTGGTGTGATTTGAGGCCTGATCAGAGGAGAGTGTTACTACTGGGGACAGTGTGTGCTTGCACATCTATACTAGGACTTACACATGATTACCTACTGCAATTAAAAGACTATGGGGACTACTACATTATTACAGATATGGGCCTAGGACCATATAGCTATTAGTTGCCCTACAGGAGCATTATAGGATCGGGCTCCAGATGAGCCCTCAATCATGGGATGGGCCCCTTTCGATGATGATGTTCACGGACATATGGGGGAAACTTACTATTACCATTGCATTTGATGATATTCAGCTACAGATGATTGTATGGAGACCTTATAGACACTATCAATGGGCAGATAGGATCTAGTGGAGCTTAGCCTTTCCTTAGTGGAGAATTTTCTTATCAGGACTCATGGATATATTATGCAGTATTACAGAGTGGATTGGGCACAGTGATAGTTTTGTGTTTTTAAGGATGTTCCCGAGCCAGAGATGTAATACGCACACCACACCCGAGAGAATTTTGACATTGGGCATCTGATCGGGACACAATGAGCTCGAGATAGCTTTAAGTAGATGGTTCTATAGGCATGAACACCATTACGGAAGATTATGGATCCAGGGACCACCATGGCCCATGTTTCTTAGTATTTTATAGTACTTTTAAGGCATTTAACCATTCCTTAGGATGCATGGGATGCAAGAGTGCGGCCTGAACCAGAGCATTGACCTCATGGAGGGAGATTATAGTGGAGGGGCCAACAGGGTAGTGACAGTGATGATGGGAGTGATGATGATGGATTTTATGGACAGGGGTAGGGACAAGGACATCCATAGGTTTAGATGGCCCAAGTTGTTATACAGGTTAGTGTTCATGTTCCTCTACAGAGGGTTCCACCAGAGGGACCCATACAATAAGGACCACAGAATCCATAGGGTGTAATGGGGTTAGTTACGTTGTAACAACAATTACAAAATATGGTAGATCTTTAGATTCAATTCATCATAGAGAGATATCAGGTTATTACCAAGAGGGATCAGGAATTTATAGAGAGGGCACAATTGTAGGTGAAGATAGATCAGTTCACCACACATCAGACTTAGGTATAGGTAGTTACAGTAGAGCAAGATCAACTCCAGGTAGAGTGCTTACAGGCCCAGGCCTAGATTGTTAGTCTTTCATAGGAGGTTGCTTCATTGCGTAGTTTCATCAATGATTTTTCCACACCTTGGGTTTACATGGATATGGCTACAACTATTGGAGAGGTTGTGTATTATATATCATTGTATTATGATTTTATTCTATAAGGTCAGAGATCCCTTACATTTAGTCAATAGGCCATGAGTAGGAGTGCCTCACAGTTAATCAAGGAACCTCCATTAGCCAGATCGGTAGAGCCTCCCCTATTAGGTTGGCATCAATCAGTATAGTAGAGTGTAGTGCCTTCTGTGGCTCCATCACAGCAGATGCCCCCTCCAAGTGGTAGACCTGGTAGTCCACATGAGGGAGAGAGTTGGTCATGACTCTGCTTTATGTGATATATTTACATATGTATGTTTTTTATGTATGCCTCGATATGAAGGCACATGTTTTATCGATGCCCATGATGGCATACCATGTATCTGATGATTATGTACTTACACACATTTGTATATGGACACTAACATGTTAACACACACACACACACACATATATATATGATGATTATGGACTTTGATTATGATTTTTATCATTGTATCACATGTGTTTGATTTATGAGATATTAAATGATATCATATTTTTGATGAGATTCTTCGTTTTGTACTTATCGCATTATTTTACATGGGATATTGATGATTGTCCATATTTTTATTATGGTCTATGTTTGAGGGGGGACAGAAGGCGGTCCCTCTTTCCCCTCATGGTGATATTATATGATGTTATCTTAGCATACATGTTTTAATTTTCATGTTCATGATGATGTAGCTTATCCTTATATTAATAGATGATGTATAGATGTGATGATAGATGACATGATAAAAAAATTGTACAATCAAACACAAATTAATCAAATCTAATACAACACAACTATATACAAGTATGTAAGATAATATGAATTCAATGTAATGCACAACAGAATAAATTAACACTCAATCTAAGTAAGCAAATGAATTCAACTTTAAAGCACACAATATGAAGCAGTAATGTAATAAAAACTATACAAACCAATAACTAAAAGAATGAAAACTACTACTTTGTTTTCCGAGATAATTTTTTTTAAAAAAAATGTTGTTTTATGTGTTATCTTTGAGACAAATTTCTAGACTACTATTCCCATTGTTTTTGCAGTTTTGTCCCTAAAAATTTATTTAGATGTTTAGGGTTTTTCACAAAGTTATACGATTTTTTATTTTTATTTTTGAAAGGTTTTCCGAAGCTATGTATAGGAAACAAAGAATCATTAATTCCCCAAGTGCTAGATGGGATGTACAAGGGAAGAATGTCATGTGTTATGTGTAAGAAGGTGAAGATGCAAAGGTGCCCCCAGTGTTAGATGGTAATGTGAAAAGGATAGCCCTTCACATATATACAAGATTAGATCATCTAGATCAAGGCCATGAAAGATAAGGTTGAAAAGGATCTCAAACTCAGGAAAACCTAGCCCTAAATTAAAGAAAGTGTACTCCTAGATATGAGATATTTTTGTGAATAACGGATCCTCCCAAGGCACCAAAAGTTGGTTTTCACCAAGGGACTTGTCCAATATGCCACAATTTCCTTGTTTTTATAGTTGGATGACCTGTTTTATTTTTACTTTTTCTTTATTTTCTCATTTTTTTACTTGTTTTTTCTTTGATTATTGAGGAACCTCATATTCAAGCATATAACCATTTTAGATGTATTGTGCTCATGGGTTCCTTTAGTTCCTCACCATCTAAGTGAGAAATTTTGTATGCCTCTAAACCATACTTACTGACCACCACATATGGCCCTTACCAATTTGGATCAAACTTTCCTTTCGTTTCTTAGTCCTTAGTGGTTTTGAACTAATTTTCTTTGAGGGCTAAGTCTCCTACCTCAACCTGGTGAGGTATCATCCTCTTTTTGTAGCCCCATGACACTCAATTTATATATACCTTTAAGTGGTTAAGTGCTCGCATGTTATTCTCATCTAGTAGCTCTAACTCTGCCTGTCGAGCAACTCAGTAGTCTTCATCCTTATCTAGATAGTCCTAGAGAGATATTCTTAGGGAAGGAAGCTTTATCTCCAATGATATGATGACCTTAGTGCTAAAGACTAGTTAGTAGGGTGTAGCACTAGTAGGAGTGTAGATGGAGGTTCTATATGCCTAGAGGATGAGATGGATTCGTAATTTCCAATTACGGACTATTTTACTTACCATATTTTCCATTATGTGAACAAGTTTTTTTAGTAGCCTCTGCTTTTCCATTACATTGAGGGTAATAGGGATTGGACCACTTTAAATGGATTTGGAAGCATTGACATAACACTTTAACTATCTTTTTTTAAAATACTTACCATTTTCTACTACAATGGTGGATGGGATGTTGTAACAACAAATGAGGTGGTTCATGATGAATTTTGAAATTTATGCACCGGTAACATATGTGAGAGGGACAACCTCTACCCATTTTTTGAAATACATGGTGTTAGTTATGATATGTGTATGACCATCTAAGGAGGTAAGAGCGAGCTTCCCTATGAGATGTAATGCCCATTTTTAAAATTACTATGGTGTTGTAATTGACTGTAAAGTTTGTATGAATCAGTTTTCCATACTTCTGATAAATTTCACACTTTTTTACGTAGTTTTAGTAATTTGCTTCCATGGTAGGCTAATAATAACCTACTCTTAGTAGTTTCTTAGTGAGCTCTATGTCACTTTTGTGTGCTCCACAAACTCCTTCATGTACTACTTTGATTGATTGGACTGATTTGGCCAAATCAAGACATTGCAGTAGATTCCTGTCATAGCCTCGACGATAAAGGGTGCCTCCTAGGAGGGTATAATGGCATATACGTTGAATAAGGGATATTTTCTCAATGTGGGAAATGGTTGGAGGAAAGGTATTATCTTGTAGGTAATTGAATATGGGCTCATACCAGGGGGAGAAAGGACGAACAACGTCACATGCCAGACATGATTCTAGCAGGTCATATGCAGGCACTCACAAATGTTCAACAAAGAAAGGAATTTTACTTCCCTATAGTGGAATGGGAAGTAAATCTCCAACTATGGCCATGGCATCTACTGATTGATTCTACGCTCTTGGCATTTGTTCAAAATCAACACCTACAAAATATTCCTTGAGATTCTCAACCATCTTCTTGTATGGGATGAGCTTGTCATTCTTAACCTTATACTCTTCATTGACTTGTTTGATCATAAATTTTGAATCACCAAAGACTCTTAGCTATTTGATATTCCATTTAATAGCAATTTTCAAACCAAAAATGAGTGCCTTGTATCCTACGATGTTATTAGTACATGAAAAACTCAACCAGAAAGCATGTGGGATGAAGTCTCTTGTTGGACTGATAAGTACCACATATCCCCTAAACCATGGTAATTGAATGATCCCTCGAAGTGCATCGTCCATATGAAAAATTCTTCAATGTACATCATAGAAGCATCTAGTAGATCCAGACATAATGGTTCTATTCCTGGTAGGGGAGCTTCAGCTAATTGATCTATAAGAACCTATCCTTTAAGTGATTTCTAGTTGAAAAACTCAATGTCAAACTCATTGAGGAGGATAATCCAATTATCCATCCACCCATTGAGATACGGTTTAGATAAAAGGTAATTCAAAGGATCGACTTTGGAAATAATCTTGATTTTTTATTGAGCATATAGTGGCAAATATATTAAAAGGAAAATACAACAACTAAGAAAGAATTTTCAATATGGGGATAATGAATCTCATATGCGATCAAAATGTGGCTAAGGTAATAAACCACTCTTTCTTTTTGGCTTATATTGTATTGGGAAATCAGTGCAACAATAGCGTATTGGGTAGCTAAAATTTACAATAACAAAGGTTCACCTGGGGTAGGCAGACTAGTCAAATATTGTTTAAGCAATTCAAAGGATTTTTGAAATTCAGGACCCCAATTGAAGGTAACATCTTTCTTGAGTATATGTGTGAAAGGGTGGGACTTATCCACAAGATGTGAGATGAATTGGTGGATTTCCTAAATTTTACCTTATAACCTGCGTAACTAGTTAAGGTTCTTGGGTGGAGGCATCTCTATGATAGTTGTAACTTTAGTGGGATATACCTCAATCCCTCTTCTTAACACAATGAAACCCAATAGCTTTCCTAATTATATTCCAAGGATGCATTTCTTAAGATTCAATTTGACTTTGTAGTCTTTGAGGCATTGAAATATACACCTTAGCACTTTAGGGTGTTCTTTTCTAGTCCTAGAATTTCCCAAGATATCATCCACAGAGTCCTCCATGATGTCATTAATCATGTCATGGAAGATGAAATTCATTTCTATTTGATAAGTAGCTCCAGAATTCTTGAGAACGAAAGGCATAACTTGGTACCAAAATATTCCCCAAGGGGTTGTGAAGATAGTTTTATGCTGATCTTCCTCTGTGATCTTAATCTAGTTATAGCTCTAGAATCCATTCATGAGGGACAACATTTCATTACACACAGTTGAATCAACAATCATGTCAATGTTAGGCAAAGGAAAATCATATTTAAGGAATGATTTATTAATATCCATGAAGTTTGTGTAGATTTGGATACCCACTGGTTTCTTTTGCACTGGAATTATGTTTGATATCCATTTTGAATAGTTAATAGGTCTGATAAATACTACTACCAATAGCTTCTCTAGTTCTTATTTAACCAAAATTGCAATGCATGGGTGCATCTTTCTCAAGTTTTTCTTGATAGGTTTTGCATCTAGATGCACAACAAGGCTATGCACAACTAAGGTTAGATCTAATCTTGGCATATCTATTTAAGACCACACAAATGTGTCCACAAATTGTCTTAGCAATGCCACATATGTTTTCTACTCCTGTGCCGAGAGTGAAGTTCCTAGCTTTACTATTTTTGGATCCTCTTCTGACCCGATGTTGACATCTATGGTCTCCTCTACCAAAATTTTAGATGTATCTTCCATACGCATAGGATCAAGGGGAGATTAAGATCTACTTCTACAGGTGGTTCAAAAATAGTGTTATCTTCAAGTGGGTCAGCTATCTTGTCCATTGATTTTTCTATTTGTTTATCCATAAGCACCTCAAAGAGGTTTTCACTATGGGACTTAGACCTATTATTTTTGCAATGCTTTTTTGTAGGATTTTTTCCCTTGCTTATTTTTTTGCTTAAATGACCACACAACTCTACCTCTTCCCCAAAGTACGTGCACACATGTAAATCAATGGATAAACTATTTTTATGGTCATTGATCAGAATGGCATCCTAAATACCCATGAACTCTATGATTTCCTTGTAATTTTCAAAGAAATCAACTGACACATGAATTTTTTAGCCCCAATCAATGAGAATGGGATATATAAGGGTAATTTGGAAATTGGCTTGGGAATTAGACTGGAAAAACGTAAAGATGGTGGAATCCAGAAAAAGGTTGGTAGAGGTAAGGTCCTCGTAAATGCTACAATAGGAATTTGCATCATTTTCTGAATGAGGAGAATCTTCCTCATGTTCCGAAGAGGTTTCATCAATTTCCAAGGGTGGAGCCCTAAGAGGCTTAACACCAAGGCCATGTTTATTTAATTTGTGAGGGGGAATTGGGATAGGCTCTAGTCTACCTTGTGCATTTGTGTCACACCCAAATTCCTTGTAGCACATGGCATACATCATTATGTGTGCTTTGGTGTATTATAGGGCTTGGTGACATGAAACTTTTGTTCCTTTTGGGATCTAACTTGTAGGTGTATCCACCATTTTCTTGTCTAACAAAATGCCATGGGGAATTGTTTTTTAAAAGGACTATGATAACTATCCACATGAAATCAGCTTTGGAACATGAAATCAGGCCTACCACATGTTTTAGGTGATACCGAGAGGTCAAAGAGGAAAAAGGTATACTAAATATTGAGATCTTCACTTGGGCCATACGATCCCACCTTTATCTCCCATGAGGAAAAGGGAGAGAGTGACAAGGAAGGATATTTATTATCAACCTGTAATGCATCAGGATTAACTCAAGCTTTCAAAGATTCTATTTGTAATGGTATGACACTGTCTATTGAAGGACATTCATACATTTTCGAGAAAAACTATATAACACTCTCAATGCAAAATGGCTCAGAATCTCCGAGGACGGTGATCATCTTCCCTTCATGATACAACTTAATGATTTCTAAGGTACAGCCCACATGACATGTATCTATGGATGACCTATGAGCATGTTATAAGGATGATTTAGATCAAGGACATGGAACTTCGTGTCATGATTTTTTTTCCCTACTTCCATAGGTAACACAATGGTACTATATGATTCACACTTGGATTTATCATAAGCCTTAATTATGATTATGTGAGATCCAGATCTACATCTGTGAGCCCTAGTTGTCTGACTAGCTTTAAGGTGAAAATATTTAAACCTGATTTTTTATTCACAAGCACCCTTTTGATATTTCTACAAGTTTAAAATACCTCAATGTATAGGGGTAAATTGTGCATGTGATTATTAAGTGGGACTTCACTCTAGTCAGAGGAAATGCAGTCGTTCTAAGTAAGTTTGGCCACTATAGCTTGGAGTTTTGAAGGATGAAAATTTGTTGACACTCCTGACCCATGAAGGTTCTTATACAGGATATCCTTATGAGAGATTGATATCTTGAGAAGGTCTAAGAACAAAATATTATTTGTGGTTTTCTCAAGTTGGTCTAACAAATCATATTGAATTTCTTGAGGGGTAGGTAAAGGAGGTTCTGGTATCACTAGACAATCGTTTCATGTTACTGCAGAACAATCATTGCTAATGATTGTGATGGTTTTTATATGCTCATCAGAAAAATGAACATAGCCTATCCATGAATCAAATGGATTATCATTTGAAGTAAATTTTATAGTCATCAGATGACTGACCTTGATTTGGATTTTTTCGTTCCTTATCTATCATGATTCAAAAAGGGTTTTTTAAAGATTCCCATTTTTCCATTAGGTCCTTGTCCTACTTTTGGTGATTCCACTTCAATCTTCCCATCCTCAATGAGATCTTGAATAAAGTGTCTCAATTTTAAACATTTATTTATTTTGTGTCCCTTGACATGATGAAAATCACAATAGTCATGATCTCTATACCATCCATTTTTGGGTGCATCATCTACATAAGGCACTGTGGTCAAATATTGAACCATGTTTACCGCCTCTAATTGTCTCAAAATTGTGGACAGTGAGTCTATAAGGGGGGTGAACACTCGTTGTTTGACTGGATTTTGACTAGGTCCTTGGTAAGTTTTAAAAGAAGATCACTTTGAACTGTTTGAACTCATTTAGAATCGGTGATTCCATCTCATACGACATTCTTATTTTTACTAAATAATTTAAGCTTATCTGTAGGTTTTGACTCTTGTTTATCCTTTGAAAAGGGTTTTATTGTTCCCTTTTCTATTAAAGCATTCTCAATTTGGCTTCCTTTCTTGATAACTTCCTTGAATTTATTATGTTGTGGAGCCTATTTTCATGTGTATAAGTGTTGAAGACTGTACATTAAGGGTATTGTACACTTTCCATAGGTTTATCGGGAAATGTTCTCTTCTCATATGGGTGGGATTTTTTACCCATAGGTTTATGTGATGGTTTTGGCCCATGGTTTTGGTACCCACGGTATTGTAAAACTAGTTAAGCAGCTACCTATTTATGTGGTTTTTTACATATGGTAGGGTTGATGTAACATTGCAGATGTGTGTGAGTTCAACTATGAATACTGTAGAGTTTTTTGAGCATAGCTCCAAATAGATTGGGTATTTTATTAAGAGAGAGGTGGCTTGTAATAAAATCTGAGCAAGTGATTCTTGGTGGATGTGGCCCAAATTGGTTTAACCACGTTAAATATTGTCTTTTTGTTTTGTGTTCTTTTTTATTCTTCACTTTTATTTCAGATCTGTAATATTTTTTACATATTAGTTTCTACTATTGTGATTCTGTGAGAGATTAATCCACATATTTTATCCCTTATTTGTTAACAATTGGTATCAAGGCATGGTTTGGTTTTTTGAAGTGTTGAATCGCATGGAAATTTTTATCTTGAGTGGGAGCTATGGAAAATTATGGGAGATCAAGGGTTGATAAATTCACTGGGCAGAATTTTAGTCTTTGGAAGATGCAGATGGAAGATTACCTTTATCATAAGGTTTTTTATATTACGTTGTCTGAGAAAGTAAAAAAAAACCTTGAGCATGACGGATGTAGAATGGGAATTTTTTGATAGGAAGGAACTTCAGACAATCCAACTATGTCTTTCATATTTGGTATTATTTAATATTTTGAAGGAAAACACTACAAAAGAACTAATGGATGCATTAGGGAAGTTGTATGAAAAACCCTCTACCTCTAACAATATAGTTTTAATGAAAAATTTGTTTAATATGAAGATGTTTGAGAATGGTTCAATAGCATATCATTTAAATGATTTTAATAGGGTTGCAAATATGCTAGCTTTAGTTACAATATAATTTTATGAATAAGTTAGGGCTTTATTAATTTTTTTCTCTTTACCTGAGAGTTGGAATAGCCTGGTAATGGTAGTAAGAAACTTGGTTCCAGTTAACTCAAAGTTGAAGTTTGAGGATGTTGTAGGGGTGATTCTAAGTGACGAATATTCTAATCGAGGAAATGCAAAGAAAAAGCTTTGGGGAATATTCTACTTCATGGAATGCTTTAATATTGGAAACTAGAGGGAGACAGGTGAATAGAGAAAGCCATGGAAAATTGAAAGATCGGGAAAGGTCAAAATCCAAAAGTAAGATAGTATGTCAGCACTGTGGAAAGTATGGGCATGCAACGAAGGACTATTGGGAAATTTAGGACAAGAAGAAACAACACGAAGTAAAAAAGGAGCCAAATGTGGAAATGAGTAATGTATTTCATGATGCTTTGATTCTTTCTTTGCACAATATTGTTGAATCTTTGGTTTTATATTTGATGGCTTCTTTCCATGCTACATCATCTAGGCATTATTTTGTTGATTATGTTCAAGGAGATTTTGGGCATATTTTTCTTGGTGATGATGAGCCTTGCATCATAGTTGGAAAAGGTTATTTTTAGGTTAAGATGTAGAATATGAATACATGGCTATTGAAGGATGACAGAAATGTGCCTATTTTAAGATGAATTTTGATATCAGCAGGGTAATTGGGAAGTGATGGTTATACTATGATATTTACAGCAAACTCTTGGAAGGTTACCAAGGGTGATCTTGTGGTAGCAAGAGGTAAGAAGGTTAGAACCTTTTATTTAATAACTAATAGCACTAATATTTGTAATCTTGTGGCTTCAGAAGTATATATAACATTGTGGCACTATAGGTTCAATCAAATGAGCCATAAGGGCATGGATATCATAAAGAAGGATTTTCCTAGATGTATAGAAACAAGTTTGGAGTTCTGTGAGGACTGCATATATGGGAAACATATCGAGTAAGGTTTCTCAAGGTTTGGCCTACAAAGAAAGATAGTAAGTTGGAGCTAGTAAATTTCGATGTGTGGGGGCTGGCTCAAGTATCATCTCTTGGGGGTTCAAGTTATTATGTTACTTTTATTGATGATGAAACAAGGAAAGTTTCGTTATATTGTATTAGAAACAAATATGATGTATTTGAAAAAAAAATTAAATGGAAAGCCTTGGTAGAGAATGAAAAATCTCTTAGGCTAAAATGTCTCAGTTCAGATAATGGAGGGGAGTATTCCAGCAATGAGTTTGATGATTATTTTCCTAAAAATGGAAGCCGCGGGTAAAAGACGGTTCATAGAACTCCGTAACAGAATGGGGTGTTAAAAAGGATGAACATAACAATAATTTAATGTGATAGGAGCTTGAGGTTATATGCAGGATAGCCTCTTTCTTTTTGGGCAAAAGTGTTGAGCACAATTATGTACTTGATAAACAAAGTACCCTTAAGTGCCTTAGATGGAGGCATACCTGAGGAGGCTTGGTATGGTAAGAAAGTTGATTACTCATTTCTTAGAGTCTTTGGATGTGAGATATTTTTTAATATTTACAGGGATGATAGGACCAAGCTAGAGGCTTGTTGGTGCTCAATTTGATCTCACACCATTTTTCCTTGAAATTATTCAATTTCTGGGCTTTGTCATCTTTTCTATCTCCCTGTATTGATGCATGAAAACTTTTTCCTCCATTTGGTTTCCATGATCAGTCCCTTCCTTTGGTTGAGGATCACTTTAAATCTAGAATTTTTTTTCCATTCCTTTGTCCATGTGAAAGAATTTGTAACTTGGGCATAAAATCATGTTTTTTCCCTTCCTTCTGTTCTTCTACAATCACGTTTTGTTTTCCCTATGAATTTTTGTCCCAGTATCTATGGAAACATGATTAGATGCAGCTCAGAGGATCATATTTGGGCCTTATATCATTTCCAAATTCTCTTTCTTGAATGAAAGATTCATTTCTGAGCACAAATGGTGATTTCCCTACATTTTATGGTTTGACAGGTGTGTTTTATCCGTCAAATTTATATCTCAACATCTGTGGAAATGTGGCCCTTTCTAGTTAGATTCAGCTTGGTGGGGCACTTTGAAAACTCTAAGGCCCACTTCAACTCAAAACTTGTCCATGTGGAGGGCCAGTGCTCATCTGAAAATTCACCTTTTGGTTTGACCTTGGAGTTACGTCGGGGAGACACGTGGAGGTTTCTGCTGCCTTGCCCAGACTTAGACATTTTTTCATACGGTCGGTGTAGCTTTGTTTGGCGATGGACACGTGGAGGTTTAGCACTCATTTAAGGATCCACCTTAGCAATTGCACCAAGGGGACACGTGGTGAGCCCACACTTGTTTAGGGTCTCCTCTTTTGGGGACCATCTCAAAATTGCGCCAGGGAGACATGTAGAGGCTTATGTTGGCTCCTCTCTATACTTAAGCTTTTCAAGAAACTTTATAAAGGCTTGGGACATGTGGAGGGACCGCGCTTATTTGGGGACTGGCCCCCTAAATTTTATTTTGAAGAAGTTCCAGGAGGAAACTTGGAGGCTTCCGCTCACTCTGCCCTTGCTTGGACTTTTCAATGGCCAATGAAAACTTTCTCGGACCCTAGACATATGGCACCTTCTGCTGGTCCTTCAAATTTTTCAGCAAACTCTACCAAACTGAAACACATGGTGAGCCTGTACTTGTTTGGGGTATCCATTTTTGGGGACCATCTCAAAGTGTGTCATTGAGATATGTGGAGGCTTCTGCTGGCTCCTTTTTATACAGAGACTTTTTAAAGGCCAAAATATGATTTTCTTGGGCCTGGGGCATGTGGAAGGCCCACGCTTGTTTGTAAACTTTCCTCTATACCTCACCTTCATGGTTGTGCCAAGAAAACACGTGGATGACTCTAATATAGAGTTGAGAAGGGGAAGAATCAATGGTTGTTGTGCATTTCACCTGTTTTTCATCCAGTTTTTCTCCAAGACTCTTGGAAATATGAATACGCACTATTTTGCATCATTTTTGATGAAATTCCTTGTCATTTTTGTCTACAAAGTGCCATTAAATGGATCTAGAACTTAATTTGTGAGTCCAATAATTGTTAAGGTTGATATTTTAAAATTGGAATTTCTCGAGCACTTGTAAAAATGTGAATTACCAGAGAAGATGGATGCGGGGAAGAGTTGCAAAGGAAAGAGAGGGGAAAGGATGAAATGATGGAGGTTATAGGCATAAAAGATGAAAAAGGTGTTGCCTCGAGAGTAAAAAGGATTACCTCTTAGATCCAGTTGTACAGAGCCTCAGGAGAATGATTAAAATGGGGATTTCTCGCATGACAGAATAAGAATGATTAGAAGGGCTGCCAAAAAGTTGTGGCATAGCATCCTAGTCATTAGTTGGAGGGCCTGAGAAATGTGATCAGTTCATGATTTGTCCAACTGGTAACTTTTGTTGCAAATTTGTTAAACGTCACTTTCTGAGACAAATTGGTAACAAGCAAAGGTCCCTCAAATATTCTTATTTTTTGGGGGGAAAATTTGGGATGAGTGAGTGAGTGAAATGTATAAATGCAATGAGGATACTCTTGCAAATGTCAGGGATTGAATTCTTAAGAGAAAATTTGAGAGAGCTCATCTTCCTGAGAGACCAATCCAAGATACCTGGTTAATTTCTTATTTGTTAGATTTTCTATCATGTCAAATTAGTTGTAAGTGTATAGCCATTGAAAAGCTCATGAGATTTCTCTAGAATCTTTCCTCTGCTAATGAATCTAATCTTTCAAGTTAATTTGTGTCAATCTTAGAGAAATTTGTGTCTGATTTGTTTTAGAATGTCTGCAAGTAGTTTTTCTTATTCCTATTGCAATGTTAAATTCCCTCTAAATCACACAGGATCTCATCCCTGTTACAATTTAGTGGCATTTGTAAATTTGTGATGAATCTTGGACTTCACCATCATTTTTTGATGATTATCTGTAATCCTTCGAGTGTATCTTAGGCATGAGGTTTCATGTTTTAATAAGTCTTTAGCTCGAGCCTTCGTGTTAAATTCTTGGAGATTTGGGAAACCATGTATCTGGGCCTCCATTGATGCACACCTTCTATTTGAATGAATATCTTAGCTATGAAGCTTTTGTCATTTAACTTTCCAATTTTTGTGAAGTCTCTCAAAGATCTGGTATAATCTATTTTATCTTGCTTAATCTCCCACCAAAATTATTCAAAAACCATGAGTCCATCCTGAACTACCCATGTTTTCCCTGTGTGTCCACAAATGTATGAATTCTACTGCTAAAATATGTAGAAGAAATCAGGATCCCATAATGTCTTTAGTAACCTTAGCTCTATTTTGAAAGTATCTCCATCTTTTAGAAGTGACAACTCTTGAGAGTTTAAATTATGGAGTATTGATCATACTTTCCCAAGGTTTTATTCATAAAATTTGTGAAAAATAATGATATCTCCATCTCCTTCATCAAAAAGAGGTTACACTAAGGGTCCTCTCACCGAGGTTGAAGAGGCACAACCTAAAGTAGTGAGTGTCATGTTAATCTGGGCCTCCATTGAAGCACACCTTCTGGTTGAAGGAATATATTAGCTATTCCAAAGATTTTTGTCATTTATCTTTCCAATTGTTGTATAGTCTCTCAAAGATCTGGTATAATCAATTTTATCCTACTTAATCTCCCACCAAAATTATTCAAAAACCATGAATCCATCCTAAACTACCCCTGTTTTCCCTGTGTGTCCACAAATGTATAAATTCTACTGCTAAAATATGCAGAAACAATCAGGATCCCATAATGTCTTCTATAACCTTAGCCTTGTTTTCAAAGTATCTCCATCTTTTAGAAGTGATAACTCTTGAGAGTTTAAATTATGGAGTATTGATCATACTTTCCTAAGGTTTTCTTCATAAAATTTGTGCAAAAGAAGGATATCTCCATCTCCTTCATCAAACAGAGGTTACACTAAGGGTCCTCTCACCCTGGTTGAAGAGGCACAACCTAAAGTAGTGAGGATAGGTCAAATCCTCTTGAAGGTGCTATCCATCTCTCCACAATCTAAGTGATAAAGGGTCAGTTAGATCTTATCCCATCTACAAAATGACATACATTATGATCTATCTGTCTCTAAGCTCCATGTCAAATCTGTGATTCTTCTTAGCTTGAAAAGGAGAACAAATTTTGATACCAACACTCATGGCACCACTGTTCGGGATTATTTGAGCTCTGAGATTTATTTTTGCGGAAACAACACCAGAATGGCACCGTTGTCAAGGACTCTTTGGAAGTATTTTACAAATATAGTACATACAGACCTTGGTAATACTTCCTACACATGTTGTGTACTAATACATTGTTGAAACATCATTATTTGTTCAGATCTGTAAGAAATGTTCAAATTTGTAAGTTCTGAGTGCAATATTTCCAACTTATAAATTTATTGCACTAAAGTTTGTATCATCATTGACAAATTTGGGTAGAAGAAGAGCATATCTTGTAAGCTTTGCATGAATGTGGTATTGACAGACATTTTATAGGTCTTTCATAGTGCATTTTCACAAACTAAGGTGAAAATCCTTAGTGGCAACTCCGTGATGTTTAAATTCTTAATAAATACTAGTGTCTTAACATATATCAAGTAAGATTTGTCATTAATATTTGTAAATCTAGAAGGAAGAAGATATTTATTCACCAAGGACCCTAGTAGGAGGTTGTTTCTAGAGTTGAGAAAGTCTAATTCAGAAGGAAGAAGAATTTGGAAGGTTGTTAGAGATCAAGCATCAAGAAAAGAGATCTCTCCATTAGTGAAACTGATCAGCATGTGATTGAAGATTGTAATACTTCCTCAAGTGCTTCTAGATCAGGTAGTCTCTTTGTAAATCTGAATTCTCCAACTGGAGAGGGTCCTTCTTTTGTATTTGAAAGATTTGTATCTCATTTTGTCCCTGTATTCTCCAAAGTTGATAGGATCTTCCAAGAAACAAATTTTTTAGAGAACAACCATTCTGAGAATTGTATTCTTGTGCCCCACAAACCCCTCACTCATCATCATTTTGTTTCTCTTGTAAGATCACCTCCTCAAAACAATATGACCCAGCCCCCACCCATATCTCCATTTGTTGTGAATCACTTTTCATCCTATAGATTTTAGAGGTATGGCTGGATATCAAAATTTTGTGCCCCAAGATGTTAGAAATATATTGCCTAAGTTTCAAGGAAATAATGCCATTACTGGGGATCAGCACTTAAAGCTTTTTGTCAATATGATGGAGGACTTTGAAATATAATTTGAGGATGTGTACATTAAATTGTTTATCCATACTCTAGAAGAAGATGCAAGGGATTGGTATAAATTTTTTCCAGATAATTCCATTGATTCTTGGATAGAAATGAAGAACGCTTTTAGATTACAGTATGGAGATAAAATAGACCCTAGGTTTCTTTTATCATAATTTAAAAATATCAAAAAGAATCCTAATGAGTTTTTTTATGAATTCAATACAAGGTTCAATAAGACCCTAAATAGGTTACCTATGATCCTAAGGCCAAGTGATGTTTCTTGTTTGATAAAGTATTCAGATGCATTTGATAAGAAAGCTACTTACTATTTGAGGGATAAGAACCCTGGAACTTTGAGGCAAGCTTTTACCATGGCTTTGCAAATTGAGAACAACATTAAAGTAGTTAGAAAACCTTCTAAGAGGGAGGGTGTTAAACTGATAAACCCAGAGAATCCTCAATCAAGTAAGGTTGTGGATCTTGAGGAATTTGTAAAGAATTTGGCCGGAGCTTTCAAAGAAATCTCTTACAAGCTAGCCAACGTAGAGAAAGGAATTGGACAAGGTTCCCTAGGTCAGCATAGGCAACAAGGACAAGAAACATTTACAAATCATCCTAGAAATGATTGGAGATCTGATGACAGAGGTAAAGAACCCATGGGAGCTAGACAACCCCAAGATAGGGAAAATAGAGTAGTGTTTGATCCTCTAAATGCTAGAGTTGATGTTGTTGAAGAGACAAATGAAATTGATTGGTGTGAAAAATGTTTCTTACCCCACCCACCATGTTAAGTAGATCAGAAAATTGAAGAAGTTGATGATGATGATAATACTGATGATGATACATGCATGGTGGATTTCTCTACAAGCTCACAACAAGGAGTAACTTCAACTGAAGTAATAAGTGCAATAACTACTGCAAGTTTTTAGGATTGCATTCACCAGGTACCTCTTCTTCCTCCCTCACATACTTTAGAAATAGATATGGTACAAGCTTTTAAACTTCCTAATAATGATTTTGAGTACCTAAGAGCTCTAATGATTAAGAAGTATGATGGAGGAATCCCATCATAAGAGGATAGACAATTGTTAATGAATGTTGTTGTTACCCAAGAAAAAGAGTATAACATAAGAAGTAAAGCTGTCAAAGGGCCAGGGCCTCAATCCAAACCAAAAACCCCAGTTCTCACCAATATCCCAAAAGAAACTCCAAAGAAAGATGCATCTGGAAAAGCCCTTGTTGTCTCAAGTAGAACTGGTGTTCCCACCCATGCCCAAAATTTGAAAAATATTATGTCATCCGATGAGTTTGTCAATCTTTCTCCAAATGTTTCTTTTTCCAAATATATTCCTTATGACATTGCCCAAGTCTTGAGTCAGATCAAGATATCTGTTCCAATTGTTGAACTGCTTAGGATTCCTAAGCACAAGAACAGGGCCTTTGATTATTTGGGATTAGAAGAAGATAGGACTACCCAAGGAAGAAATATAAATAATGAACACTCCTCCTCCAACCATTATAGACCTAGAAAACCCACCAGCATTGGAGGATATGGGTGAACCACCTGAAGTTTACTTGGGAACATCTTTGGTTGAGTCTCAATTAAATTTTGATCCATTTTTTACAACGTTGATTATTAAGGACAGACGGTTGCACAATTGTATGTCTGATTCCAGAGAATCATGCAATGTTATGCCTCTAGATGTCATGAATGAATTGAACATTAAAGTGACAGTAGCTTATGGAAATTGTATTACAATAGATTCTAGAGAGGTGCCAGTTGTAGGATGTGTAAAAGGTTTGGTGGTACAACTTGCAACCTGGGTAAGAACTTGAAACTTGATGTTGGTATTGTTGATTACCCTGCCAAATGGGGCATGTTGTTATCAAGAAAGTGGGTTACAAGTGTTGGTGGAAGTGTTCATATGGATATGTCTTTTGCCACCATTCCACTTGAAGGTAGCCTTGTAAATTTATATCGAGAGAAGAAGATGTTGCACCTCATTGAAGATCCCAATAATGCTTCTTATGAAGTGTTGTATTTTGATGTAGATGCTAATAAATTTGTTAGATTTTCTAATGGCAAAGAGCAAAATATTGATCAATGTAAATGTCTTGAACAAGTAGGTTTTCCTTGGACCTTGTTATTTGATGGAGCTTGTTCCAATTTTGGAAATGGTGTTGGTGTTGTTCTGATTTCTCAAAGCCAGGAAGAGTTTTGTTTTTCTTTCAAACTCAACTTTGAATGCACTAATAACATTGTTGAATATGAAGCACTATTATTGGATTTGAGAATTTCTTGTAAATATGGTGTAAAGAATATAATTTTCAAAGGAGATTTAGAACTGATTATCAAGTAGATTAGAAAACTATATGCTACTAAAAATCAGAGAATGAAACAATACAAGCATGCAATTTGGGATTTAATTGAAATGTTTGACTCATTTAATATTTTGCACCACAATAGAAAGTTTAATGTTGTTGTAGACAAGTTAGCAGTGCTAGGATCCAGATATGGAAATTGTACAGTATATCCATTTTGTGAGCATGATGTTGAAATACTAACAAGGCCATTTGTCCCTGACAACATTAAAAATTGGAAAGTGTTCGATGATGATGCCCAGGTGAAATGGTTTCTGCAGAACCAAGGCAAGTTTGCTGGAAAAAAATATAGATTGGGAACCAATGGTGTGTGTTGTTGAAGGAAAGGAAACTTTATTTGGCAAAGACATCATCTAGCTGAAGACAAACACGATTCCCAGAGTTTTGGTGGTACTTGAATCAAACTTTGATAATGTTGATTACATTATTAACAGAAGTATGTCAGTTTCAAGAGATGTGGAAGAGCATGACCTGGGTACAAAGGAAAAACCATGTAAAATATGGTTAGGAAGTAATCTTAGCAAGGAAGAGAAGCAGTCCTATGTTCAATTGTTGAAGAAATATCAAGACTGCCTAGCTTGGTCTTACTCTGAGTTGAAGGCATATAGGGAAGATTTGTTCCAACATGAAATTCCTCTTGAATCTAATGCCAAGTCTTTTAGGAAAAAACAGAGGCCGATCAATCCGCTCCTTTCTTTGAAGATTTGAGAAGAATTGAAGTTGAGGGATGGAGGGATCATTAAGCCCACAAGGTACTCATCTTGGGTTGGAAATTTAGTACCTGTCAGAAAAAATAGTGGTGATGTAAGGTTTTGCATAGACTTTAGGAACTTGAAAAAAGAATCATTGAAAGATAATTACCCTCTTCTAAACATGGAGAATATGCTACAATTGGTAATTGGTTCTGAATTTTTATCCACTTTGGATAGTTTATATGGCTATAATCAAGTTGTTGTGAAGGAGTCAGAAAGAATAAATACTGCCTTTAACACTCCTTGGGGAACTTATGTCTATGTCAAGATTCCTTTTGGATTAATGAATGTTGGAGAAACTTTCCAAAGAGAAATGGATGTAGCGTTTGTTGGTTATATTAATGATTTCATTGATGTTTATCAAGATGATGTAACTGTGTTTTCTAGAAAAATAAATGATCACTTACAACACTTGGAGAGAATGTTGTTAAGGTGTAGAGAGTATGGCATATCATTGAATCCCAAGAAGTGCCATTTTGGAGTGCAAAATGCAAATCTGTTTGGTCAGATTGATCTCGAGAGAGTGGAAGCCATCAGCAAGGTTCCAATTCCAAGAACTAAGAAGGGAGTTCAATCCTTCTTTGGACAAATAAACTTTATCAGAATATTTGTGTCTAACTTTGTTGAGCTGACCATCCCCATTACTAGCATGCTGAAGAAGGACCAAGTTATCAAATGGGAAGAAGGTTCCATTCAAGCTTTCAATGGGATCAAAGAAGCATTAAATTATGCCCTTGTTTTGGCAGCTCCAAATTACAAGAATCCTTTTCAAATGTTTTCTTTTGTTTTAAAAAACACCATTGCATATGTCTTGTTGCAGAAGGATGATGAAGGGGCTGAGAGACCAATTTCCTTTTTTAGTAAGGCATTGCAAGGAGCTGAGTTGAAGTACACCATCATAGAGAAGAAATCATTTTCCTTGGTGAAAGCAACAAAGGTTTTCAGACCTTACATCTTGAGCTCTAAATTTTTTTCTTATGTTCTGCACACCATGGTGAAAGATATGTTATCAGAGACAGAGGTCTCAAGAAAAATATGCGGATGGGTAAAAAATTTGCAGGAATATGACATGGATAACCAAACCATGAAATTGATAAGAGGTTTTAGCCTAGTTAAGCTTATGGCTAAGAGAAACTTGCAAACTATTGAGGTGAATGAAGTAGAAGGAGAAAGGGTGGATGTCCTTGAAAATTTGGTAAGCTTTGAATGGTACAAAGATATAATATTTTATCTCAGACATCTATGCTTCCCTGAACATTTGAGTAAAAATCAGAAAAGTGATCTTAAGTCAGCCTCTCAAAAATATGTCATTACTGATTTTTGGTTTGCTTGAAAGAACCCAGAGGGAGTGCTCTTAAGATGCATTGCTGAGGATGAAGCCCCAAAAGTAATTTCTAATCTCCATGGAGGATTTTGTGGGGGAAATTTTGTTGGAAGAGTTACAGCACAAAAAAATCTTGAGGGCTGGTTATAGGTGGCCAAATCTCTTCAAAGATACATCTCTATTGATTAGGAAATGTGAAAGTTGTCAATGTTTTTATGGAAGAATGAAAGCTTCAGGCTCCCTTCCTTTGCAGCCCATATCAATTGAAGCCCCATTTAAGCAATGGGGAATGGATTTCATTGGAGAGATTTCAAATCCTTCTAGTTCTGATCATAAATGGATTCTTGTAGCCACTAATTATTTCACTAAGTGGGTGAAAGCAATCCCCACCAAGAAAGCAACACACCAAGCTATCATGGACTTCATATTGAATCAAATAATATGTAGATTTGGAGTGCCAGCTAAGATTTTTGCTAATAATCCCATGATTTTCAGAGCCAAACCTTTGGTGGAAATGTATAAAGGGTATGGAATCAATTTGACATATGCTTCTAACTACAATCCCAAGGAAATGGACAAGCTAAGTCCAGTAATAAAAACTTGTTGAAGATCATTAGAAAAACCTTGGAGCTAAACAAAAAGAAGTGGGGTGAGCAACTAAAGTTTGTTTTTTGGGCTGACAGAATTACTGTCAAAAGAGCTACTGGTAAAAGCCCATTTGAGTTGGTATATGGAGGGGAAGCTTTGATACCCCTTCATTTGTAATTGTCTTCATTTTATTTTATTCAACAAGTTGAAGATCAAGAGGTTATTCCATATGATTCTTAAATCAATCATATTACTAAGTTAGATGAAGAAATAAGGGCATCCCATCAGTGGCAGGTGAAGTTCAGAGAAAAGTTGAAGAAGTTATTTGACAAGAAGGTGACTCTAAGAGATTTCAGCATTGGGGATCTTGTGCTATTATGGGATAGTAGGCATGAAGATAAGGGAAAACATGGAAAGTTTGATGCATTGTGGATGGGCCCTTATTCAATTGACATTTGAATTGGTGAAAATACCTTCTTCCTAAAGGAATTAGATGGGGAATTGCTTGAATTGCTTGTTAATGGTAGGCATTTGAAACATTTCCTTGATTGATTTCTCAGAATCAAGGTATACTCCATTGTACAGTGTATAGTCTTTTGGTTTCTTTTTACTTTCATGTTTTTCTATTTTTATTTTTCCTGGTCCTTGGCGACCATTTTGTCAGTTTCTTGATTCGTCCTTGGGGGAGTTGGTTATTATTGTTCTTCTCTACAAGCTTATTCTTTGAATCTATTTACCAATGGTTTACTTTTGGCACTTAGTCTACTATTTGCTCTTGTGGCACTCACAAGGAGTTCCCATCCCCAAGTCAGAGCCAATGTTGGTGCTCAATTTGATCTTGCCCCATTTGTCCTTGAAATTATTCAATTTGTGGGATCTGTCATCTTTTCTATCTCCCCGTATTGATGCATGAAAACTTTGTCCTCCATTTGGTTATCATGATCATTCCCTTCCTTTGGTCGAGGATCACTTTAAATCCAGAGTTTGTTTTCCATTCCTCTGTCCATGTGAAATAATTTGTAACTTGGGTGTAAAATCAAGTTTAGCCCTTCCTTCCATTCTTCCACAGTCATGTTTTGTTTTCCTTGTCAATTTTTATCTCAGTATCTATGGAAACGTGATTGGATGTGGCTTGGAGGAATCATATTTGGGAATTATATCATTTCCAAATTCTCTGTCTTGAAAGAAAGATTCATTTCTAGGTGAAAATGGTGATTTCCCTACATTTTATGGTTTGGTAGGTGTGTTTTCCCCGTCAAATTTATATCTCAGCATCTGTGGAAACGTGGCCCTTTCTGGTTACATGTGGCTTGGCAGGGCACTTTGAAAACTCTAAGGCATGCTTCAACTCAAAACTTGTCCATGTGGAGGGCTGGCGCTCAAATGAAAATTCACCTTTTGGTTTGACCTTTGAGTTACGCCAGGGAGACACGTGGAGCTTGCTGCTGCCTTGCCCAGACTTAGACATTTTTTTCATGCGGTCAATGTAGCTTTGGTGGACCATAAACATGTGGAGGGTCGGTGCTCATTTGAGGATCTTCCTTAGGTTCCCACTTTAGCAGTTGCACCAAGGGGACACGTGGTGAGTCCGCACTTGTTTGGGGTCTCCGCTTTTGGGAACCATCTCAAAATTACACCAGAGAGACATGTGGAGGCTTCCGCTGGCTCCTTTATATACTTAAGCTTTTCAAGAAACTTTCTAAAGGCTTGGGACACATGGAGGGACTGCACCAGTTTGGGGACCAGCCCCTAAATTTTATTTTGAAGAAGCACCAGGAGGACACTTGGAGGCTTCCGCTCACTCTACCCTTGCTTGGACTTTTCAACGGCCAAGGAAAACTATCTCAAACCCTAGACACATGGTGCCTTCCGCTAGTCCTTTAACTTTTTCAGCAATCTCTGTCAGACTAAAACATATGGTGAGCCCACTTTTGTTTGGGGTCTCCACTTTTGGGGACTATCTCAAAGTGCGCCATTGAGACACGTGGAGGCTTCCACTAGCTCCTTTTTATACTGAGATTTTTCAAATGCCAAAAGATGATTTTCTTGGGCCTAAGGCATGTGGAAGGCCCGCGCTTGTTTGGAAACTTGTCTTTATACCTTACCTTCATGGTTATGCCAAGGAAACATGTGGACGACTCTAATCTAGAGTTGAGAAGGGGAAGAATCAATGGTTGCTATGCATTTCACCTATTTTTCTACCATTTTTGCTTCAAGACTCCTGGAAATGCAATATGCATTATTTTTCATCATTTTTTTGAAATTCCTTGTCGTTTTTGTGTGCAAAGTGCCATTGAATGGATTTAGAACTTAATTTGTGAGTCCAAGAATTGTTAAGGTTGATATTTTGAAATTGGAATTGCTCAGGAACTTGCAAAAATGTGAATTACCAGGGAAGATGGATGCGGTGAAGAGTTGCAAAGGAAAGAGAGGGAAAAGGATGAAATGATGGAGGTTGCAGGTGTAAAAGATGAAAAAGGTGTTGCCTCAAGAGAAAAAAGGATTACATGTCAGCTCCAGCTATACAGAGCCTCTGAAGAATGATAAAATGGGGATTTCTCACATGAAAGAATCAAAATGATTAGAAGGGCTGCCAAAAATTTGTGGCATGGCATCCTAGTCATTAGTCGAGGGCCTACGAAACGTGATCAGTTCATGATTTGTCCAACTAGCAACTTTTAGTTGCAAATTTGTTAAACGTCACTTTCTGAGACATATTCTTTTCTTCTGAAAGATGGTCTATCGAATTAGATTGAATGCTATATATTGGCATGAAATTTTGGGATGCAAAGTGTGATTGGAAGATGTTTTAATGCAATGAGGATACTCTAGCAAATGGTCAGAGGTTGAATTCTCACTAGAAAATTTGGGAAGAAGCCCATTCTCCTAAGTGACCACTCCGAGAAACTCATGTTAACTCTCTCTGTATCATATTTCAAATCATGTTAAGTTGGTTGCATGAGTGTATAGCCATTAACAAGCTCTAAGATTGTTTTTCAGAAGCATTCCCCTGCTAATAAATCTGATAAATTCTTGAGTTATTCTATGCTGTCAATCTTGGAGAAAAATGTGTGAATGCTTACATTTTAGAATGCATTTGCAAATTTGTGTTTCTTGTTTCCTGTTGCAATCTTGTGTTTAAAATTTCTCTTGAATCATACATGGTCTCATTTCTTGTTATAGTTTAGTGGTATTTGCAATCTCACATTTCAAGAAGAGCTTTCATCCTAATAAAGATGATGCAAACTAGAATTTGCAAAATCCATTTACCTTGCTTGACTTCAGAGATTGTTTGTACAACACTTTGGGTAGTACCTTAGGTCACTGATTAAATAGTGCGTAAAGGTACTAAATGATTCATTAGGGTTTATTTGAACTCAAGCTTTTGTGATAACATGATCAAAGATTGTGGGGAAACAGTGTAGATTCATGGACTAATCCATCATTCTATGATGCATGCATATCCTTATGGTTGAAGGGATGATTAACCTTTTTCATGACTTTAACTGTTGTTAAGTTTCTCCATATTTTTCTGAAATGACACTTAAAGAGTCTAGCCGATACCTTGGTTTGTCTTATCTAAACTCTCACCCAGAATAATAATTCAAAAATAACTCAATCCTACCCTATCAATTTACCCATGGATTTGATATACACATGTCATACATCCACAAAAGATACATAAACCGCTCTTTGCTGATACAGTATGTCATAACAGATCAGGATTTAACATCATATATCTATGGTAGTAACCCTTCCCTTCACCACTTGAAAGTATCTCCATAATCTGGAAGTGACAAACTGCTGATTAGTTAGCCATTTGGAGTGTTGATCATATCATTTCCACACATGAAAGTGCCTTCTATCTATACTCCTCTTGCCCAGTTAATTGAAGGGATATTTTCTATCTCCTTCACCATTTGAGGGTCTCCATGCAAAATAGGTCCTCTTGAACTGCTTGGCTCCAAATATAGCACAATGCCTAAAACACGTTAGTCTCAAGATCAAGTCTTATTTGATGTGCTACGCCATCTCTCCACAAATCTGAGTGCATCATGTTAGATCATATCCCTAAGTCCTGAAATATGAATTTGACTTCCACACGCATGATCCTTCCTATCCTTCCAAGCCCTTCATGCCATATCTTCTGATGTTTCCCAAACTGAAAAGGACTCCTCATGTGATTTGGGTACCAATAGTAGGGTAGGTGATTAGGTAGAGCATTCAACATGTACCGCACACTATTTTGATTATCGTCCCGACAATGAGATATCTCCAAAAGTTTGAAGGAACGAATAACAAATGTACATTAGAATAAGAAGTCGTAAGAATGTGGATCTAAACAAGGGTATTTGTGGTCCCGTATCCAGGGTATTTAGGCATACATTCTAAGAACTCAGTTTGTAGGTATCAGATGTAGGAACACGTAGGTGTGGTTTCGGTACATCCAAAAGGTCAAAAGGTCAAGGTTTGTTTGGGTAAGGGTCACGACCATAGGAAAGGTAAGGCTATTAGACTAATCAAAATAGGTACCATCATCACAAGATGCAATGGTTGAGAAAATTGGAATATCCACTTAATCAACGGTGAGGTAGGTAGGTGTGTGTAGGGTTAGTGGAGGTAAAAATGGGTAATGGGGTAAAGGTCCAATCGGGAAAACAAGGAAATGGGCCAGGGTCAAAGGTAGTGATAGTTGAACATACACACACATATAAAATGCGACACAGTACCAGAGTGAAAATATTGTACACTATACATCATCCAAGATTGTTAGGTCTATCCAAATAGGATTGAAGTGATTCTAGTATCCAAGGTATAGGATATGGTGTAGAAACACAGTAGAGGTCAAGTACAGGAGTGTGTAGGTATGTTCTGGTACACCAAAGGCTAGGTTAGGATAAAAAACACAACAATAGGTAAGGCAAGGTCGGTAGGCTAAACAAATATAGGTAGCTATGTCACAAGGTATAGCAAGTCATAAGATGGTTCATTTTTCTCATCATAGACAATGTCTCCCAGGTCCAGGCATATAAGATCTTTCTAGTACTTGGGTAGGGCTGAGTTTCATGGGTAAAAACAATAAGTCCACTAAATGTCCCACATTTAGTGTATGGGTGTAGGTAAGATGGGTGAGGAGGTAGGTGACAATAAGGGTGGGTAAGGTCAAGAAGGTTGTGGGAAGGGTAAATTTTGGTCAAAAATAGGTAAAAGGTATCTGACTATGTGATGCTATGATAGGTACACTTGATGTCGGTTATTCTGTAATGAAGTCCCGGTGCTGTGTTAGGTAGGGCATAAATTGACCATCGTCGATCATGTCGATTTGTGTATAAAAAAGAAAAAACCATATAATACAGAATCATTTGTACATTTTGACTTGTGGGAAAAATGACAGAGTGTTGAACAAGTTGTGCTTTGTCAAGAAAAAAATATGAGGGATGAAAGTACCCTGTTGAGGTGTCAGAGATGTCTAGCCTGAGGATGCCATATGGTAGTTTCGGTGGAGGAGGATGGATGACTAGGTGAGACAGATCATGGATGATATCTCATCCATGTGTGTATTCATAATAGACCTTATGATACCTCCATTTTGTGTGTAGTTGTTTTTTATATCCTCATCCATCAACTCGGCCTGTGTCCTGAAGAGAGTGAAGATGTATACGTGATCAGTCTTTGAGAAGTTTGGCATCGAAAAAATATACCTAAGTCCTCTGCATGCCAAAGATGGTGAGGTTATACATGATGCTCCCCACTTAGTCCTTCTGAGATACTAGTATGTTATCTTAGGATCTCATAGCCTACAAAATTTGGTACATATACACAAACTTTCTAATGTCCTATAGTTGATGGCATTCTATAGCATGGATGGGGTCCTATGATCTTTAGTTTCTGTCTATCTATCCTGTGTCCTGTCGATTCCTCACTAGGTGGATTAGGCATGATGTGAGTCTAGGTAAGTTTAGGTATGATGTAGGAGTCAGGTCTAGTTTAGGCATCTTTTGAGTCAGGTTGATTTAGGCATGGAACTTAGGTCCTGATTTAGACGATGACTTCCTTTTGTGGTTAGATTTAGGCATGAATTGATCCACAGTTGGTTCAAGTAGCCATGATTGAGGTAGGTTTTATGGTTGATTGAATTTTTAATTCATTAATTTTTGCATTTAGATTGCATGGTATGGATCATTTTAAAATCCCCCTCTTGTAGGAAAATGTATGATTATGGTAACAGAAATGATAGATCTTGACTCTAACTTGAATGTATGTGTCCTACCCCTGATGGTAATAATATTTAGCAATTATCTGCATATTTGGTCCTTATTTCTTAGTTATGTGATATCAGAATGGAAACTAACTAGGGTAGAATGTGAATAAGAAATTGAAAGGGGCTTTTGGTTAGGGTAAAGAGTGCTCGAGCTAACGTTTAAGGGCCCCATGCCTTCCACATATTTGTTATTCTGCCTATTTTAGGCTTCAGCTAGAAAAAAGGGACCAATGCTGCCCCCACATGTAGTTCTACAGCCATAAGCTTATTGGGAAGATTATTGATGAACCTCTGAGGAATGGGTTGGTAGGTGTATAGGCATGGGTGAATGTAGGTCATAGAAATGATATACAGTACTTAGGTCGTAGGCAATGGTATGAGTTTAGGTCGTAGGCTACCTGGTGGAGTCTATATTGTAAGATAAGTCAGCGTGTTGTCTGATAAAGTCTATGTATAGGATAATCTTGAATAAGTACCTTGCAGTGAATACATGAATGGTAACTTGCACCAGGGGGTAAAAGAGTCCATCTTTAATTGGATAAGAACGCTTGATGCAAAAAATGTTGATATGCAGCATACCTAAGAGGTGCTCATGAACCTAAGACTACTGGTAGGTCCATTGCATAATGGATCATTCTTAAGGTCCAAAGACCACATGGCTCACATGATAAAAACACTGTCGTCACCCTTTGCGGAAAATCACCTATGATGGTCCCCTTACATAGGGATACTTCAGCTAAAAAATACAACTCGGGACTTGGTGAGAATGGGGTAGTTTTAACATTAACTCCTAGTGTATGTCCAGGGTGGTTCTCCAAGATCCAAGAAGACCCAGGATAGTAAAATAGGCAATTCCATGATGAAAATTTCATCTTTTGTGCATGCTTCTTTTGTTTCACTCGGAATGTTTCATTCCTTTTAGAAACAGATAAGGGTTGGGGCTAGGAGGAATACCTGTAGAATGTCGAGATGGTGTGCGCGTACCGTAGAGAAAGATCAGGCTGACTGCGAAGAACTCCTTTTTGTCTTGGAAGGACTACCTACAAATAAGAACACAAGACCACAAGATTTTGATTAGACAATAAATGAGGGAACTGCCTTGGGCCCAGGAAATATAAAACTTCCTTTCGAAGGTGGTCAGTTCCCCTGCTAATATGAATTAACACAAAAGACTGAAAGATATCAATTAAATTGCTTCGTTGAAATGGGTAGGGGAAAGGCTGGTTTTTGGTTATAGTCAGGATAACTGATACTGGTTGCTGATAACCGATATCGGTATGGTCTAGGATCTGAAGGTTGGTTGTTTTGTGGGGTGGTGGTGTTGTTTGGTAGTTGTGTTATTTGTAGGGCTGTATATAGGTGATATTAGGAAATAAGGTGATGAGAGGTAGATGAATGATAGTTAGATGCAATAGCACGCTGGGTAGTGGATCTAGGAATGGATTCGTGAGGATTGTGCTTCAAAAAGTCTAAGAAATGTTATTAAAGAGGACATGCAAGATGTAACTTACTAGTTATTAACGAAGATGTAGGTCCAAGAACTCTGATGACAAAGGTAGAACTCTAGGTAGGATGGCTTGACACACAGAAGATGAGATATCTCCCTCCCGATGATCAGCTGAGTATCACAGGTTTCTGGCTATTCCGTTGCAGTTCTGGGCTTGATCTCCTTTTGCTGCAACTCTCCTTGTCTCTTCACTCGTCTCTGCTCGACCAAGTGAAGATTCGAATGCTCTTTATCGCTCCCAATGATCTCCCTTGATTCAAAAATCCTTCAACCTTTGTTTTTGGTTTGGGGAGCCCATTTTACAGGGAACCGATGGCGGTTACGTAACCGACGGCGGTCGAGTAGGAACCGGCATCGGTAAGGAAAAAGTAGGCTATTTTTAGTAAAATAGCCCACCTTCCCTACTTTTCTCCCGAGGGATTAGTTGCGGGCTTGGTCAAGTGACTAGAATGTCGGTTTTGGGTGCGAGAAAGGGGTCCTTAATCATGGGTGTAGGTGTAGACCAAGTTATAGGTCTTAATTAGGTTAGTTTAGGGTTAGGGCTAGGTCATGATGAGGTGGCAAAATGAGGTGGCAGGTGAGGTGATGGGGATTTATCAATTACAAGGTAATTAATAAATAATTGTGTAAGGTTTAGGTGATGAGGTTAGGTTGCGAAATGGGATGCGGGTCACAAGGGGTCGTAAGACACGAATTTGGTGTCTACATTAGCCCCTTATTGTCGTGTGGCTTGTTTTGTAAAGCTGCACGGACAATAATATGAAGTGGTTTCTCCTGTTAAGGGTATAGGTAATCCCCCTCAAATCTATCACAGATTGAGGTAGCGTGAAATCAGGGATAGGGTTGATAAAGGGTAAATGGTGTAGAGATAATGGTGAGAGGGTGGGGTAGGTCCAAGAAAGCAGGCGCACGTTGAAATGCAATAGTGCGACTAGGGTACATGATTTGACGATCAAACCAGCAATGCATAGGCAAAGGTCGATAGTTTATCCAAACAAGGGTGATATAATCCTGGTATCCAAGGCATAGGAAGTAGCCCCAGGGTATATAATGGGTAAGGTACAGGAACGTTTAGGCTTGTTCGGCAGTACCAAATGGTTGGTTTGGTTGAGATAAACATCACGGTCTAGGTCTAGGCAAAGTTGGTCGACAGAGCAAGTCAAGGACCCGAATCATGCTAAAACACGAACAGGTGAGCTCAATTGAACAAGAAGGTACATGATGGGTGGAGAAAAGTGTATGTTGTTGATGTTGGGTGAGGTATTGAAGTGGTACGGCCTTGGGTCGGGCCAAGTTGTTGGGTTGCGGCCTTGGGTCGGGCCAAATGGTTGGGGTGAGGCCTTGGGTCAGGCCAAATGGTTAGGTTGAGGCCTTGGGTTGGGCCAAGTTGTTGGGTTGCGGCCTTGGGTCGGGCCCTTGGGTCGGGCCAAATGGTTGGTTGTCGGGCCTTGGGTCGGGCCAAATGGTTGGTTGCGGCCTTGGGTCGGGGGATTAGTTGGTTACGGCCTTGGGTCGGGCCAAATGGTTGGGTTGAGGCCTTGGGTCAGGCCAAATGGGTAGGTTGAGGTCTTGGGTCAGGCCAAAGTAGTTGGTTGCGGCCTTGGGTCGGGCCGGATTAGTTGGTTGCGGCCTTGGGTCGGGCCAAATGGGTAAAATGTTTGCATGAAAGGTTGATATAGGCGATGTTGGTGAAAAAGGGCAAATAGTAAATAAGGGCAAAAATTGGGGGAAAGGTGGAATACAACCGATGTCGATTGTAAATGACCGATATCGGTTAGGGGACCGATACCGGTTTCTTAGGGCAGAATAAAACTGATATCGGTTAGGGGCGAAAAACCTATAAAAAGAAAAATATGGCCTGTCATTGTTACTTTTGCAATTTGGAAGCCAATTTGAATTGTCTGACGTGGAGAGTGGAGTTTGGAGCATTTGTTGCGTGAGGTGGCGTTATTTGACTGGAGGAGTGAGTTGTTAGCGGGCCCGAGTGAGGAGGAGGCAGTAGTTGATTGGTGGAGGACCCAGAAGAGGACATTTGGAGCCATGGCCCAGCCAGGAGGAGCAGGAGGGGCTGGACCAGCTGGACCACCACCACCCATCCCACCACGACGACGTGTCATCGTACGGGTAGGTTCGAAACCCCTCATTGTGTTCATTTTATTGCATTATGCTAAATTGGGGGTTTTGGGTATGAATCCAAGTTTTTGATAAAATAATGAATAAATGGAAGTTGTTTGGAAAATAGAGAGGGTAGGTAGGGTAGTTAGGCTAAAACGGTAGGGTGGGTAGGTTTGTAGGGCTTTTCAATGGGTAAAAGGGTAGTAATAGGCAAAAAATAGGTTTGGGGGGGCCGCGTCGGGTTCGGCTCCGCGTTTTTACAGCGACCGATGTCGGTTGCTAAGCGACCGGCAGCGGTCGCAAATTTTAGGGGCAGGGTGTTTTGTTGCTGACCGGCGCCGGTCGTATATCGGCCGGCGTCGGTGGGGTGGTTTTGGGTATTGTGGGTTGGTTTGGGGTTTGTGTGGGTTTGGGTGGGTTATGGGTTGGGCTTGGGGTGGGTATGGTTTGGGGTTTGTGTGGGTTTGGGTGGGTTATGGGTTGGGATTGGGGTGGGTATGGTTTGGGTTTGGGTTGGGTTGGTTATGGTATGGGTTTGGGTTGGGTTGGTTATGGTATGGGTTTGGGTTGGGTATGGTATGGGTTTGGGTTGGGTTGGTTATGGTATGGGTTTGGGTTGGGGTTTGGGTTGGGAAGAGGGAGGGGGATAGTGGAGAAGATAGGTGGCTAGAGGGGGGTGTTAGAGAGTTGGGGTGTGGTCGGGGGGATAAAAGGGGGTATAGAGGGGTGGGTTAGAGAGTCAGGATGTGGTCGGGGGGATAAAAGGGGGTATAGGTAGATATCGTGATGAAGAGTAGGGCTAATGTAGTGGGTGGGTTTTGCAGGCACGTCAGCAGCTGACGATGCGGGACAGGATGCCTCCGCTGTTGGTGCGGATGCGACCACATGTGTCCGCAGCGCACTGGGCTATCATGCGCGAGGTGGGACTCGGCGGAGTCCAGCGATATAGAGCGATCGACAGAGATCATAGTTTGATGGTTGCCCTCATCGAGAGATGGGATCCGGTGACCAATGTGTTCCATCTCCCGACTGGAGAGATGACCATCACATTGGAGGATGTATATCACATCCTTCGATTACCTATTGATGGAGAGGCCATTTTTTAGGTGGATGCAGAGACAGCCATGGACAGCATCCTACAGGTTTTCGGGGATGCAGCTGCGCTAGTGACATATCACAGCGCGAGCATCGGGTATGGTGATATGTACCGTGCGCACCGACATGAGACACGGCTTGCCATGTTGATGATGATCGGGATCACCTGCTTCACCCTCCCGGACTCAGAGGGAGGCCGCTTTCCACGGGCATTGATGGGGGTGCTTCATGAGATGGTGGAGGAGCACACCTGTTATGCTTGGGCACCAGTATATCTGGTGCAGTTATACAGGGAGCTGTGGGGCTATCGCCGGATGAGGTGATTCGGGATTTGTTCGACATTTTTACTTCACTGTTGGGCATATGAGCACATCATATGCATCAGACCAGTAGGGTTACCCCAGCAGCCAGGGCCACAGGTCATATACAGATACGGCTTTCAGAGGTGGTTGGGGGTCGTGGGGCAGCCACGAGCAGTGCTTGCAGGTCGGGACGTTGCTTATTATAGACATTTGTTAGAGGGCCTGACAGTGGTAGATATCGTATGGAGACCTTACAGAGGTCATCACCCTCGCAGAGGAGCCCGCTTACAGTTGCGCCTGATCTAGTACACATTCTGGATAGCAGGACGGAGGCCGGGAGAGTATGAGAGGATACCCCTAGAGAGGGTACGCAGGCAGATGGGGCTACGACAGGACGAGCCACCTCCCTTCCCTCAGTACAGGAGGGATGATGTAGAGGCCCCACTGCCTGCACCACAGCCCTTGGACCCAGATTGGGTTGCTGAGAGGCCAGCAGGTGATGGTGTAGATGATGCTGGTTGTACGGGAGCATACATGGTGTGGTGGGCTGGTCAGAGAGCAGCTAAGATAGCACCGCCTGCACAGCCAGACTTGGCAGCGGTGATGGCAAAGCGAGATCAGCTCAGGGGTCAGGTGTAGCTATTACAGGGGCAGCTGGCTGCTGCACAGGCACAGATAGGTGTTTTACAGGGGCAGCTAGCCCAGGCGCAGGTACAGGCACAGGCACAGGCACAGGCACAGGCACCACCACCAGCAGCGGCACAGCCACAGCCCCAGGCACAGGCACAGATACCACCACGGCCACAGGCACCACCAGCGGCACCATCACAGGCACAGGGGGCACTGGTAGTAGGAGTCCGGGGACCAGCCCCAGCACCTACGGTGGCACGAGACAGATATATGGAGGCGAGAGCGGAGGCCCGGTACTATCAAGATGTTCTTGATGGTACCGGAGCTGAGTATCAGCCATATGCAGCTTATAGAGCAGAGACCTCCCATAGTCAGAGATCGCAGGGAGGTGCAGCCACAGCCGGCGTGTCTGTTACAGGCAGGAGGCGAGAGGCACCACAGGGACCAGCAGGGAGAGGTGCTGAGGGCGGTGGGGAGAGCTGAGGGATCCCTGCATTGTTTTTGTATATGGACATGGGCACCGGTCTGCGCACCGGTTGTGTTGATAGAGGCCTGTGTGCCTACATTTATTCATTTATTCATTCATTTATTGTATACCGGCCTGCGAGCCGAGTACGGGTTGTATAGTTGATACCGGCCTGCGAGCCGAGTATATTTTTGATATGAGGGACCGGCCTGCGAGCCGAGTCGAGGTTATTAACATTTATTGCGGCCTGCATGCCGGCTTTGTTGTTATATTATGAGATCACAGAGGCCCCGATGTAGGGCACGTTGTATATTTGAAACCTTGTATATATATATATATATAGATATGATGATTTGACCCACATGCTGTGTTCAAAATGTTTTTAAGTATTTCGTCAATGGTTTGTGATATAGGTTGTATGATGAGTTTAATTGACATGTTGATATATTGATGATGTTGATGTCTTTTGCACGTATATATGGATGACATGTTATATGATGAAATGTGGCATGTTTTGTTGTTGGTTTGGTGACATTGTTATATATGTATCTGATGAGTTGGATCCAAATGGTGTATAGATTGATAGTTTTTTGATATCCTTAGATGATGGCATGTTTGTTTTGGGTAATGTAGATAGATGATATGGATGAAATCGTAATGAGAAGTGGATTGGATGGACAAATATGGATAATGGTGTTGTTATGCAGGAAAAGAGGCGGGCGCGATAAAAAATTAGGTAGAAAATGAAGAAAAGAATTATGTTTCAAAAAGGCAGGTGTGTAACCGATATCGGTTAGGTAACCGATGCCGGTAGTTAGTAGACCGATATCGGTTACGTAACCGATACCGGTTATTTAGGTATGAGCTTTTCTAAAAATAGAAAAGCTAGGGTGGCAACTTAAGTTCTAATTTTGAGAGCCATGCAAGAAGTTAAATATGCGAACGCGACGCTTTTTGACGACTGAGACAGGTAATTGCATGAGAGATTTGAGTGATAAGGAGAAAAGAGACAGGGAAAGTGAATGTGTTCTAAGATTCAGAAGGCAGAAAGGTGAATTTGAAAAGGGTGGTGATCATGGCAGAACGAGGAGAAGCATCCAGCAGGCAGGGACGAGAGGGAAGACAAGGGCCACCTCAAGCTGCTGCAACTCAAGAGGTAAACGTTTTGGTTGTGATTTGATTACTGCATGTTTTGTGAATAAGATGGGGGAGAGTAGGTGGGTAGATATGAGAAAGAAAACATGATAACAAGGGTTATAAATGAGGTGAGTGTTACGTGGTAGGTAATCAAGGGTTTTGGGTATGTTTGTGTATACAGAGAGGAATAAACGAGAAATTTATTGTCGTAGGTGGTTGTTTAGGCAAGGTGTATGTAATTGACAGTGACCGATAGCGGTTAGGGATAACCGGTATCGGTTACTGAACCAGTACTGGTTATTTATAACCGATACCGGTTACTGGAGGAATTTCCAGAATGTGAGAAAAACCCTTAGGGATTTGATGGATTGAATGGTTGTTTGTTGTTTTGATGTATGCAGGCAGAGGCAGGGTTTGAGGATGAATGATAGTGTACCAGTGCTTTTGTCACGAATCTGAGCGGATGTAACACCAGCGGAATGGACATTGATAAATCATTTGGGGTTAAGTGGAATCCGCTATTATTCATGAATCGCACGTAACCATGCTATGTTGCAGGCGTTGATTGAAATATGGAATCCATGAGAAGAATACGTTCTATCTGCCAACAAGGGAGATGACAGTAACATTGGAAGATGTGTTCTGTATTTTGAGGCTCCCTATTACAGGAAAACTAGTATATCAGGCATTACCTAGTGTGGCGCGGGGAGCAATAACAGTAGTATTTGGTCCATACGCACAAGATTTGACACAACGAGGTTTTTCATTCACATATGGGATAATGTGATGTAGCACACCCTGAGGAGACAAGGTTAGTAGTGATATTAATGATAGCGGTAGGGTATTATGCATTACCGAGGGCAAGATAAAGGGGAAGATTTCTAAAGGCATTGATGTGTGTTATCTGGGAGATGATAGAAAGGAACGTGACTTTTGCATGGGCACCTGCATATTTGACGTAGTTCTACAGGGGTTTATGGGCTTGTAGGTGAAATCACAGGATGACACTGGATTGTTCATACTTATTACACTATTGGGCCTATGAGCACATTGTTTGTGTGCGACCAGTAGGCCGATCCATCCAGTCAGGAGAGACCGGAGTACAGAGGTTGGGATTCAGACGATGGGTCTAGACAGAACAAGAGGCAAGATCTCAGGCCGTGACGGGTGACATTGAGTATTACAGGTAGGTATGGGAGAGGGTGACGATTGCTGATATCTGTTGGAGGCCTTACGGGAACTATATGGTAACAGAGAATATAGCTGAGGAGTTGAGGGGTGTAGAGTGATTGAGGTGGATCGCAGGGCACAGGCCAGGTGAGTAAGAGAGGATTCCTCTAGATCGCGTACGGCAACAATTCGGATTTGTGCAGGATATACCCCTGGCTTATAGACCATATATGAGGATCGACGCCGAGGCAACATTCTCACCTCCCCAGCCAACACCTCTAGAAGGGCCAGAGGAGATAGCAGCCGATCGCAGTGTAATGGATGCAGGAACGACAGAGGCCTATAGGTTATGGTGGGTAGTAGAGCTGCGAGGTGTACGTGATCGCCCTGACATAGCTGTGATTACAGCGGAGAGAGATCGTCTGCAGAGTTTAGTTCAGCAGCTCCAAACGCAGGTGAATGAGGCAAGAGGATTGTTAGCGGTTGCGGAGTCACGGGCGGAGAGACTAGAGGCTGGATTCCTCCATGCGAGAGGGCGTATTCATATGTTACAGGAGAGATTGGCAGATCAGTGGGCGGTACCAATAGCCGTGGTACCTTTGAGGACGGAGAGGCCCGGCGAGAGGCGTCGACGATCACGATCATCTCCTGGGTCGGGATGAATCGTGAGGGTCTAAGTAAATGTTAGCAAGGTATAAGAATAAATAAGGATGCCGACCTACGTGTCGATGATAGAGAAGATGTATTTGTTTAACATCTAGATAAGACTGAATATGTATGTTGATTTGATAATAATAAGAATGTTTGCGTTGTGATTTTTGGTGTTTTGAAAAAGGATAAAGAGGAATGTGATTAAATAGAAATACACAAAAAATATTTATACTTACCACACATGATAGGTTATGGTAGGGGGTGGTCGAGCTAACCTTGGGAGACCCCATGTCTCCTAAGTGCTGCCTACATAGCCCATTGCACAAAGCAAGGAAGGGCCTCAGACCGATGTAGTTCTCCCTTAGGATCAGGGAGAGGTGAATTCAGGCAATTTGGTACGGTTTAGGCAATTGGTTGGTTGGTAAAAATATTGATATTAATATTGGTAAGGGAAGGTTGTTGGTGTTGGTAATGAATTGGTGATGTTGTAAAAGGTATAAGGGAAGCGAAAGTTAGCCTACCCAAGTCGAGGGGAACCATGTCCTGATTAAGATCAACACACAATCCTAGATGCGAGGCAAAAAGGAAAGAGTGCTCCGTAGGTGAAAAGAGCTAAACAAACCACACAACGTAGAACGAGCTTGAAGCCCTAGGTACCGTGCATAGACGAGAAGTCAATAGGTGAAAAGAGTTGTATGATCACAATATATCGGGTGTACGTTACGTCCCTTGAGTGGAAACAAATGGTGAGGTGAGGTGGATGGTATAGCTGAGGTACAGAGAACTTGTTACAAAGTGAGTGTTCTGACGAAAGAGAACCTACCCTAAATAGACAAGTCCATGACCCAAAAAGTTCTTTTGAATGAGGATTTTATTTTACTGAATATAGACTGATCGATGCGGGAAGTCTACAAGGGATATTGATTGTACTATTCTTGAGGTCTTCACAAAGCTGATCCATGCGAGAAGCTTCTGATAAAGGCTGACTGTGTATAGCTGTCCTTCGAGGGAGCAGTCTATTTATAGTAGCAGATATGATTTTAGTGCATAGCTGTCCTTCGGGGGAGCAGTCTATATATAATAGCAGCAATAATTTGGCATATAGCTGTCCTTCGAGGGAGCAGTCTATATATAATTTAGATAGCTAGATGTTCTTTTGGCGTGAAGCATCTAGTTTGGTAGGAAGTTTGACTCAAGAAAATCCCATAAGAAGGTGTTATTTTAATACTTTGAAGTCATGGACTAGACTAAAAAGGGGAAGGCATCGTTGAGGGGAGGTGAGAAGTGAGCTTGATTTTATTTGGAGATGTAGGAAACAAAGTGTATGTAGCGGTAAATGAGCTCAAGGGACGAGCAGTAGGTAGATAAGAAGTGATATAACACTAAATTCAACAGTAGAATGGTCGAAGATGCAAGGCATTAAGGGGTTCAGGCTCAGGTTTACCATTAAGCGAAGCTAAACGATAAGTGCCTGATCCATAAGTGTGAGTGATTATATAAGGCCCAATCCAATTAGGAGCAAATTTTCCACGTTTGCTCTTTTCTAGTTTGGTTACATGTTGATTCTCTTTGAGGACAAGATCACCAACCTTAAAGGTACGCTCCTGAAGTCGCTTATCATAAGCACACTTGATGCGTTTTTGATAGATTTGAAGGTGATCGAGAGCTGTAAGACGACGTTCGTCAAGAAGCTCCAATTGGGCTAACCGCTCTTGGCGGAAATCATCGTTGGTGAGAATATCCTGAAGAGATATCCTGAGGGAGGGTATTTGTATTTCAAGAGGCAAGACAGCCTCGGTACCATATACCAAAGAAAAAGGTGTAGCATTAGTGGAGGTATGAATGCTAGTACGATAAGCCCAAAGGGCAAAGGGAATGTGCTCGTGCCAATTTCTTCCGGACTCATTGACAACTTTCATGAGGATTTTGGTTAGGGTTTTATTAGAAGATTCAGCCTGACCATTGGCCTGCGGATAGTAAGGTGATGAGAAACTAAGTTTGATACCAAAGTTGTCACAAAGGTCTTGTAACAACTTATTTTTAAAAGATTTACCATTATATGTTATTAGGCGATGAGGAATACCAAAACGACAGATAATGTGATGGTTAATGAATTCGACAATTTTTTATTTTTTAACTTGAAATGAGTGGAATGGCCTCCACCCATTTTGTGTAATATTCGGTTGCTGTGATAATCCATCGGTGACCTTGCGAAGAGGACGGATGAATCTCACCAATAAGGTCTAAACCCCATTGTGAGAAAGGCCAAAGATCTCGGGCGACCTGTAGCGGGTGGCTAGGAGTATGTTGAAGGTTGGCATGTTGTTGACACCATAACACCAACGCTTAACATATTCGTAGCAGTCATTGTTAAGAGTAGGCCAATAATATCCTAGGTGAAGGATTCGTTTAGCCATGGCAAGGCCACTAAAATGTCCACCACAAATTCCATCGTGGACTTGTTGGATGGTATAGGTGACCTCCACGCCGGTTAGGCAGCGAAGGAGGATGCCATCAAAGCCACGTTTATAGAGGAGTCCCCCCATGATAACATAATGAGAAACAATTTTAAGGAAAGCACGTTTGCTGTTACTAGTAAGGTTAGGTGGGAGAACAGAGGTTGTAAGGTAGTCATGGAATTGGTCGTACCAAGTATCTTGCGAATTAGCAGACACATTATTTATCATACAAACTACCGGGGCTGAGTAGGATGGGGCAAAGAGTTGGTTGGACCAAGACGAATAATGTCAGAGTCAGTTGATGAAGCTGGAATTTGCGAGGCTAAGCAAGCCATAGTATCCGAAAATTTTTCAGTGGAGCGGGCAATGGTTTGGATAGAATCGCGAGTAACATAGGGATAGAAGTGAATCCACGTAGTGTTTGTACCTTTGAAGTTCCTCATTTTTGCATTGGTAGATGCCCATAACTTGATTGACTACCAATTGAGAGTCGCCAAAAATATTGAGTTTCAGATGGTAAGGTGTATTCCGTTGAATATAGGGAAATCGAGTCGTCCGCACCAAGGTAAGTGAGGATGGAGTCGGCTCATCCTGGCACTCAACAACATTAATCGAAGGTGAATCCTCTTCGATCATGTCTGGATACAGAAGGGGGAGAGAAGATGGGTCCTCATTATCGCGTTGATAAGTGAGAGGACCTATGAAGATAGCATTTATGAAAAAAAAAAAGTTAGGAGGGATAGATTCAGGGTCTATCGACTCTGTGGGTGATGATGGCAAAGTGGGTGATGATGGTTTGGTAGGGGTGATGTCGTCTTCTTCCAAGATACAGCTGACACGAGGTGTCTCCTGTGTAGGTGTTTCAGGAAAACCAAGACCACTGCGATCATTGTGTTTGCGATGTAGTAACAGGAATGAGTGTATGTCGGCCTTGTTCGTAAAGACCAAAACCAAAGCCTTTCCAAGCACAGCGAGTCAAGAAGGTGAGGGTGAAACGACGATTTGTCAAGTATTGAAAATCGGATTGGAAGGGAACCACACCAAGAGGAGGTTCAGGGGTAATGGAAGATGCGTCAACACCCCCATACGTTAGGTTGGTGCGGCAATGGGGTGGTCCGTAAGAGATTACCTCCCCCACACGACGGTCGTAGGTGGGATGTGCATGTAATTGTCCGTACTCCTGCGGGGTAGGGAAAGAACTAACGTTATATAGGCGGTACTCCCCCAGCGTAAGGCGTTGAAAAACATCTACTAAGGGGTCTGGAGGTTGGGATGTTATCTGCAGGAAAAGAAGTAATATTTGTAACAGCGGTTTCATTGGTTGAAGGTGTAGGTTCGTCGGAAGTAGATGGCTGGGTTGGATGAATGGGTGTCTTGACTGGTACAAGTACATCATTAGGGCGATATAACATATTGCAAGTTTTGAAGGGGGGAGGATCAGCTTTTACGGTGTAGGACTTCCCCTCATACTCAAATTTTATGCATCTATGTAAGGTGGAGGGAACGCATCCCATAGCCCGGATCCAAGGGCGAGCCTAACAACATATTGTATTGGAACTCTCCCTCAAGGACATAGAAGAGTTCGGGTAAAGTACGTGGTCCTACACGAATGTTAAGGATCACGGTGCCTAAAGTAGAAGTAATAGCATCATTGAATGATCGCAACATGATGGGGTTGGCACACATGCAACTAGAAGGGATATTCATTTGTTGGAAGGCTTTTGAAGAGATGATGTTTAGGCTAGCGCCCCCGTCGATCATAACACGACGTACCCAGATATCCCGAACGTACGCTGAGATGAAAAGAGCAGGGTCAGGATCTTCGGCACCAAAGTCGATAATTTCATCTTCGGAGAAACTGACAGCAGCGGCTTGTTGTACCAGAGACAGAAGTGGTTGGGGAGATAGGTTGTTTAGTGAGTGAAGCAACGTGATTGGGTGTTAGAATAGAGGTAACAGGCAAGGTTTCATTAGGTAAAACCTCTATCCCTTGAAGGATCTCAACGAGAGCTTGTCGATGAGATTCAGAAGTCTGAATGAGATCATACAGTGTCATTTTTATGGGTGATTGGTGAAGCTGTTTGATCATAGTTCGGTGGGCAATGCCATTAGAGACGGGATAGGCGGGTCCGCGAATAACCACTTTAGGTGGTGGTGCAATCGGGATGGTTGATGGAGAAAGAGATGCCGCAGGTGTGTTTTCTTTCGCTTTCCCATTGTTTTTCTGCCCTCGAGTAGCAACACTAATCATATTGATCTCATGAATACGAGAGGAGGAAGATGGTAGGGATAGGTCATGGTCTTCGAGAGGTGGGGCTGTAATAATGATAGATCTTGGTGAGGCGGGGAAAGGTGGTATAGGAGAGGGAATTGAAGCTAAAGGTCTCTCTCTTCGTAAGTTGTCTTTCTTAGCTTTTCTGTCTGAGAGAGGTGACGGACGAAGTATGGCTTTCAATGCTTTGCATCCCTCTACGTCATGTCCTGGTGTGCGGTGGTAAGCGCAGATTTTAGACTCATCGTAACCTATAGGTCGAGGTTTAGATGGATCATAAGGTCTAAGTGGGGGTAGGGAAATGGTCGCATTCTCCACCAACATAGCAAGGATTTTGGCGTAAGACCCTTTGAGTGGGTCCAAAGTCAGAGGAAAATGAGGCTATTGACTGGGTCGATTTGGTGATGACGTGGTGTGGTTGGTTTGTACGAGGGGGTGGTTTAGCCAAGGAGTTTTGATAATGGGTTTTCCCTAACCGTGGTTTCTTTGACGTAGAAGCTATGTTGGATGATGAGGCCACAGATGATGTGGTATCAGAAAACAACCATGGTGGAAATAGGAGTGACTGAAAACAAATCTTTTGATGATGGAATTTGTTTAGGGTTGATAGGTGGACAGGATACGCGGGGTGACAGTGTTGCTATACCCTTGGATTTCTGTATGGGTGCAGAAGGCGTAGGTCACTTTAAAGAAAACGCAGGAGGTATGATATATTGATGTAAGGTAGAGGGATGGGGTCCCAATATGGAAGGTAGGTGTGACGATGATGGTTTTAGTTGTGATAGAGGCATAGGATTGAGGAGATTGAGTCTGTCTCCTAAGTGGGGTGGATGGCTTTATTTTTGGATAAATCTAGCCGCTTAGGTGGGTGTGTTAGACTAGGTATTGGTGAGGTCCCAAGTGTAGGGGAAGATTTGGTTAGGTTAATAGAGGTGGATGAGATACTTGGTAGAGATGAGGGGGGTGAAGGTGAGGACATAGGCATTTTGAGTTTCTGTAAACACTTCGGGTATATGGTAGAGGCATCTGGATCGGTCATCTGCATTTGAGTAGAATACGGGGTACTCAAACGCTCCCATAGGACTCGTCTATCTTCTGGGGAATAACAGTCTTCAGGTGTGAATTGGAACTTTTGTATGGAAGAAAGGTGGGTTGTGATCCCGGTCCACTGTGGGTGTGATACAAGGGGTAGATGAGGCACTGTATCAATAGGTGTTAAAAGGTCAACCGGTCACTGAAAAGATTTAGGTGATGAAGAACTAATAGGTAGGAGGGCATGTTTGAGAGGATCTGTCATGGTTAAAGAATGTGGTGATGTCGGTGCAAGAGGTTTCTCATCTAAGGATGACAAAAGGAGTGGCGAGCCTTCCTCTTGTGTAGCAAGAATGGTAGAAGGAGACGTTTGGGAAATAGATAAGTTAGATAACATCCGCTCACAGTCTTGTAGGGATGTGGTATAAGAAGACTCATTTGTGAGAAGGGAACTCTGGGCAGTTAACTCCTTTATGGGTAACGGAAGGCAATGATTTCAGTTTGTCTTGATGGTGAGTGAAGGAGGTTCGGGCCCCTGCGTTAGTGAAGAGGCTTGATTCAGAAATTTTCTCGATAGAGGCTCTTTGGCTGGGAATCGAAGACTGCATGGATCTCATGAACACTTTCCTCGGCTAAGATATCTTGATTTAGATTACTGTTAGAAGAATGATTCGGGAATGGTTTGTTGAATATTTTCAAATTTTGGTTAGCAGGGGCGTTAGGATTATCAAGGGTTATATCCCCTGCATCAACCATTTCCTGCACTATGTTTTTCAACATCTTGCAGTTTTCATGACTATGTCCTTTTACGCGGTGAAAGTTACAGAAGTCATTTTCTTTGTACCAGGAAGGTATGGCGCGAGTGGAATCAAACCCGGAATGAGGTTTAATAGGAGGTAAGGTAATGGCTCCTGCTTTGAGCAATTTTTCCAATATCACACCATATGTTTCTCCCAAGGGAGTGTAGTTGATGGGTTCTGCTTTATACTTATAGGTGGTTTTTGGTGGGGTATTAGACGGTGGTTGGGATTTGACCATCACCGCGTGCATGGCCCCTTTTGATTTCGAAGCGGTCGATGGGTGAGGATTGGTGGTGTTAGGTTTTTTGGTGGAATCTGGAGTTCGGAAATTGGGGTTTTTGTTGCGCAACCGCAATTTCTCTTCTTCTAAGGCTCGAATCTCTAGTTTTCGAGCCATGGTAAAGGCCTCGTCAAATGTACGGAAAGTTTGAATTTGGAGGGTAGGAGAGATGTGCTTAGCGCAGGCCCACGTAAACAGTTCGATAAGTTCGGTTTGAGGCAAGGCATATGTAAGTTGGTTGATAAGGCCCCGCCATCGTCCAACGAAATCTGCGATAGATTCGTCCTCAAATTGTCGGATGGCATAGAGGTCGGTGATAGATACTTTCTTGGCAATGTTAATGGAGAAATGATCCAAGAAAGATTGGGCTAGCTGGTTAAAAGAGAAGATCAAGTGCTGGGTTAAAGCACTGTACCACTCCAAGGCAGGTCCTGATAAGGACATGGGAAAGGTGTGGAGTAACAAGGCATCATCATGAGCAATCAAATAACAAGCATGTCTAAATGATCACAAGTGTTGTTGAGGATCCTCTTTACTATTAAAACGAGTAAATTTTGGCAACTCCCATTGAGGAGGATATGAATGAAGGGGGACAGAAGGGTGAATAGGCTCCCGACAAACTTGCTCGTATGTCAAGGCGCTACGACTTCCTGAAACAGAAGCCTCCAGGTTTTGCATTTTGTCCATCATTTTTTTAATTAAATCAGTAGTTGGATGAGATGATGGTGTGGTTGTGGTAAACGGAGGCAAATTGGGCCAAGGACCACCGCTAGACAATGGTGGGGTTAAGTGTTGATAAGGTATGGAGGATGAATATGTTGAGGCGACCGAATAGGGATGTCCCATATAGGATGTTGAGGTCACTGGATACGTGTATGGGAATGAAAAGGTAGGCGGAGCTTGAGAAGGAAAGCTCGTGTGGATAGGTGGCAGAGAGCAAGTCATGAACGGAGCGGTCTGCAAGAGAGATGAGGTAGGGGCAGTCGGTGGTAGTGATATGTGGGGTCCAAGATTAACCAAAGGAAAGCTAATCTGTGTCGTATGAACCTCTGAAGTAATCGGGTTGGGAGACGGGGCTAAAGATGCAGGAAGCAAGGCGGTGTCATCAGGCGGAGTGGGAGCTAAATGAGCAGCTATACTAATAGGCATACCAACAAGGAGCTGACCATCGGGCGTACGATCAGGGGCATGAGACAAATAGTATTGTACAGCACTAGGATTAGCATCCAGAAACTTGGCAAAGTCCTTATCTCCCACAGGAATTTTAGGAACCTCGCTGGTATCCGTAGGATTCCCCACAGAATGTGAAGGGGGTGATTCAGGAAAAGAAACAGAGCAAGCATGTGAAACCATGGCGGCGGCTTGCTTTCGAGTGATAACAACCATGGACAGGAGTTCACAGTAGGGTTTCAATCTATTCAGGAACAGAAACAAACTCAGACTGGTAAAATTGGTAGGTTGCTGGTTTGTCAGGAACTGGAAAAGACAGTAACCGATATCGGTCTAGTAACCGATGTCGGTTATACTATAGCCGACGTCGGTCAGGTAACCGATGTCGGTGTAATAAGACTGGTATAAGAAAATATAAGAAGCTACTGATTTGATTTTTAACAACATTTAGTATGCTTTATCAATTGTTCTTAGGTGATGACAGAAGACAGTGTATAATAGAGAAAACAGAACTAAAAACAAGCAAGATGCACACGCAAATCCAGAGATTAACCCTAGGGTTAATTTTAATTATTGTGGGCTTATGCCTTTAGATGTAGAATGATGTCAGAATCCTAAACAAAAGACTTAGGGGAAATGTCAAGTTTGTTTTGGCTTATAAGGTTACCTCAATCGGGCGGAGGAATACCGCGGAAAAAGGGGGGATGTTTGAGCTGTTGTGTTAATTGTGAAGTGATTCGGTATGTGTTGTGCAGTGAAAGTAAGATTAATTTCTTGTCAATACCGTGGATATCACCCCCACGTGTACGACCTGTTACTTAATCTATGTTCACTAGAATTGAAAACAGCAAGCAGAATGCAATGCACGTGTTTTAAACCCAAATCAAAAATGATATTCGATGAAGCAAAAGAGATGACTTTCACTAATGCGAGATGTAAAAGCAAAGCAAGTTCTTTTATCTAAATATATACAAAACCTTGTGAATATCTTTTAGAAGAAGAAAACAGCAAGTATGCTCCCTATATGAAAGAAAGCAAGAAAGAAAGAAACCCAAAATGGGTCCCACCGGGCGTGCCAAAATGTTTCGCTCGGAATGTTTCCTTTGGGAATAGAGTTGCTTCTATCCTTTCATTCCTTTTAGAAATAGATAAGGGTTAGGGCTAGGAGGAATACCTGTTGAATGTCAAGATGGTGTGCGTGTACCGTAGAGAAAGATCAGGCTGACTGCGAAGAACTCCTTTTTGTCTTGGAAGGACTACCTGCAAATAAGAACACAAGACCACAAGATTTTGATTAGACAATAAATGAGGGAACTGCCTTGGGCCCAGGAAATATAAAACTTCCTTTCGAAGGTGGTCAGTTCCCCTGCTAATATGAATTAACACCAAAGACTGAAAATATCAATTAAATTGCTTCGTTGAAACAGGTAGGGGAAAGGCTGGTTTCTGGTTTTGAGTCACAATAACCGATACCGGTTACTGATAACCGATATCGGTAGGGTCTAGGATCTGAAGGTTAGTTGTTTTGTGGGGTGGTGGTTGTAGGGTAGTTGTGTTGTTTGTAAGGCTAGTATATGGGTGATATTAGGTAATGAGGTGATGAGAGGTAAATGAATGATAGTTAGATGCAATATGTTGCTGGGTAGTGGATCTAGGAATGGATTCATGAGGACTGTGCTTCAAAAGTCTAAGAAATATTATTAAAGAGGACATGCAAGATGTAACTTACTGGTTATTGACGAAGATGCAGGTCCAAGAACTCTGATGACAAAGGCAGAACTCTGAGGTAGGATGGCCTGACACACAGAAGATGAGATATCTCCCTCCCGATGATCAGCTGAGTATCACAGGGCTCTGGCTATTCAGTTGCAGTCTTGGGCTTGATCTCCTTTTTCTGCAAACTCTTCTTGTCTCTTCACTTGTCTCTGCTCAGCCAAGTGAAGATCCGAATTCTCTTGATCGCTCCTGATGATCTCCCTTGATCCAAAAATCCTTCGACCTTTGTTTTTGGTTTGGGGAGCCCATTTTACAGGGAACCGATGGCGGTTACGTAACCGACGGCGGTCGAGTAGGAACCGGTATTGGTTAAGGAAAAAGTAGGCTATTTTTAGTAAAATAGCCCACTTTCCCTACTTTTCTCCCAAGGGATTAGTTGCGGGCTTGGTCAAGTGACTAGAAGGTCGGTTTTGGGTGCGAGAAAGGGGTCATTAGTCATGGGTGTAGGTGTAGACCAAGTTATAGGTCTTAATTAGGTTAGTTTAGGGTTAGGACTAGGTCATGATGAGGTGGCAAAATGAGGTGGCAGGTAAGGTGATGTGGATTTATCAATTACAAGATAATTAATAAATAATTGTGTAAGGTTTAGGTGATGAGGTTAGGTTGCGAAATGAGATGCGGGTCACAAGGGGTCGTAAGACACAAATTTGGTGTCTACATCTTCGACTATTTTCTCTGTAATATAGCCTGCAATGTTGTAGATTGTCCCTTCTGACATCTTACGTGCCACATGTAACCACATAGTGTTTACATGCAACCACCACTCCTAATCATTTAAATTGGTAACAAGGTGTGTTACAACTTGTACAGTTGGACAGTTCTTTAATTTATCTATGAACATTTTGCATGGACCCTTCAGGTATCCCAACTCCTGTTTGGTCTTTACAATCACAGCTTTATCTGCAGGGTCACCTTTTATGTCTTCCCCTATGGCCTTCAGACCTATCACTGATGATACAAGTGTAAATGAAATTCTAGCTCTGCATCCTACAAAGTAGAAGAAGTCTTCATGTACCCTACTCATGAGCCACTGATACAAGGGCTCATACTTCCCAAAATATGGAAGCTCATACAACTGATAGACCCCAATTCTCTTTAAAATATTTTCACCCGCATCATCATATACTGGCATGTCATCTACCATGTGCTTGTTTGTTCTATCCATGAGTAAGGAATCAAGATCGTTCTTGTTCTCCAAAGTCATGTGATTATATTCACTCACTTTTCTCTTTCTAATGGGTGAATCCCACTCTTGGCCGATGATGACTCCTTCTAGGTATTGCATTTCTAAAAAATGTCTTTCGGGTGCCATCTCTTCTTCCTCAATGAATAACTTCTTCTTTCCTTTTACCACTGATATAGATGCCTTCTTTGGTTTCATTTCTACCTTACAGTTGTATCCTCTTCGACCCTACAACTCTGTGAATCAAACCCTAGCTCGATTCAATTATGCCCTAGGTGGAAACTTCGTAACCTAACTCTTTTCTATCTCCCTACTTCACTCAAACCCTTCACCACTGGGGATGCAAGCTTCTTGTCACACAAATCTAGTTATCACTCTTGGTTTCACACCTTTCACACCTTAACTCGATCACTCAGTTCTTCACACTTGGCTCTTATCTCAAATACTCTTAGTCGCAACGGTACAATTGAATCCACATCCCATCCTTATATAATTTTTTCAAATTTTGATGCATTTATTTCTCCTAACCTACCAAATATCCCTTCACTCATTGACCAAATCCCTTCATTCTGCATGGTACATCTTCGTGCCCAGATATAACCTTCTAGTGCACCTTCCTACCCTCTTGTCACAGACTTCTCTTCAGCGTGTGCTCTTGCACCTGAGTACCTCATCATTATACCTTCTCCTGGTAGCTATCATGGCCTCTGCTTACCTTGTGTTATATTGTTCTTTCATTCATCTCCATCCTTGGTCAATTTTGAGAAACAATCTTCTTTTGACTTAAAACACACCCGTAGCAGCTTATTCCTTTCATCTTTCAAATCCCACTGTATTTTTCTTGGACAACTACAACCACCCCACATGAAAATTATGTGCAGTCCTCTGTGCATAAACATTCTTCATACAATAATTAGCTTCAGGCACACAAGCGCACTTATTACATAAAAACAACAACTAAATTTACAAAGCATAGTGACAATGAAGGAAATATAGGATTGAAAACCTAAACTAAATGGCAATATTGCCTTATTACAAACACCAAGAAGACTTATTTATAGTAGGGCTTTAGCTTACTCCAGTTAAAGTAACTGGGTAGCCATGTTCCATCAAGTGCTTCTAACTATCAAGCACCTGATTCAAGTATAGAAGTGATAACATATGGCCACAACCAATGTAATTTGAGCTTGCTTGGATGGTGCAAGAATTTTGAGTCATAAAGAAGTACCATTTGTCCAATCTCAAACTTCTTATCCCTTATGTTTCTGTCATGCCATGCCTTTTTCCTGGCCTTTTCCTGCTTCTGACTCCATCATTCTATGGCTCAACGCTCATCCAATTGAATCATCTTTTCAATACATTCTTCTAAAGCATGTACATCAGCTAGACCTCAAGCACACACAATGCGCAAAGAAGGTAACACAAATTCTATAGGAAGAACAACTTCCGCATCAAACACCAAGTGAAATAGTGTGGCCTTGTTCAATCTCTTGTAAGTTGTTTTATATGCCCAAAGCACACCTGATACTTTGTCATCCCAATATTTTCTTCCAATATCACATATTTTTGTCAAATTCTGGCCCAAAATTTTGTTGAAAGCCTCAGCAATTCCATTTTCCTGAGGATGGTAAGGTGTAGTTTTATGGTGTGCAACCATAAACTCATCTAATAGGATCTTGATTATCTCATTCAGAAAGTGTGTACCTCTATCACTTTTCAAGCTTAAAGGACACCCATATCATGTAAGAACATTCTCCCATAGAAACCTAGTTGTTGTAGTTGTCGTACAGTCTTTGGTAGGTGTTGTTTCTACCCACCGTATGAGAAAAATTGTGCAAGTAATGATATAGCGTGATCCAATCCTACGCGCGGGTGGTGAAATAGGGCATACAAAATCAATGGCCATTTCTCAAATGGTTCAGCACTAGTAATCAGTCTCAAAGGAAACTCATCTCTCTGTCCTGGTTTTCCTAGGTGTTGACAATGATCACATGCCTTACAATAATCTTTACAGTCTTTATACAGTGTCTCCCACCATAATCTAGCAATTAGGATCTTCCAGGTAGTCATATCACCTGCATAATGGCCTCCTGCAATACCACCATGAGATTCTTCCATGATATCCTTGTGCTTATGCTCTAACACACAACAATGTAATACTTCATCTTTGCCTAGCTTGTAAAGGTCACCACTGACTAACATAAATGGTGTCACGCATATAGCAAGCTACTTCTTTTCCAATAATTTCATTCCTTCTAGTGTCATACCTATTCGTAGAAAGAAAGCAATGTCTTGTAATTTCATGGGCGCACATTGTAACCTGTATAACTGTGCATCCGACATTGTTTCTTCAATTGTCTATGCATCCTCTCCTGAATTGATTCTAGATAAATGGTCTGGTCCAGAATTTCTTTTCCCTGGCTTCACCACAACTGTGAAGTCAAAATCTTGAAATAGGAGCACCCATCTGTATATGTGCCCCTGTAATATGGGCTTTTTTACCAAGTACTTCAATGCCATATGATTTGTATAAAACACAAATGGTGTTGCTAACAAGTACTTTCGAAACTTGTACAATGCATAGATCATTGACAAACATTCGCGCTCTATAGTTTTATAATTCCTTTCAGTAGGAGTGAACTTTATACTAGTAAAATAGATTAGATGATCTATAATACCTTCACCAAGTTGAGATAACACAGCACTAATGGCCATACTAGAAGTGTCCACATGTATATGAAATGGTTTATCCCATGAGGGAAAGTGCAAGATGGGAGCGATAGTAAGTTTCTCTTTTAATATCTCAAATGCACGTTGCTATGGTTCTCCCCAATAAAATGTACATTTCCCCTTCAGTAAGTCTTCCAAGGGTGAAACAATTCTGGTATACCCTTTGATGAATTTTCTATAATATCATGTATGGACTAAAAATCTGTTCACCTCACTTTGATTAGTAGGCACTTCCAGGCCTAAAATGACTGCAACCTTGGCTGGATCAACTAGCAAACCTTCCTTGCAGATTATATGTCCTAATTGTATCCCAAATGGCATAGAAAAAATGCACTTCTTGATATTCAAAGAGATACTCAATTGTCTACATCGTTCAAACATTAAGCATGGATTGTCACAATGATCTTTCACAAGTCCATATACTATCCAATCATCTAGGTAGACCTATAAGAATTTGTGAATAAAATCCTTGAATGCTTGAATAACTATGCGTGAGAATACAGTAGGCACGTTTTTTAATCCAAATGGCATCATAGTATAGGAAAAACTCCCCCATTCAGTAGTAAATGTTGTCTTGTCTTGAGCCTCCTGAGTGATCCTAACCTGATGATACCTGGAAAATCCGTCTGTGAAAGAATATATTTCGCACCCTGCAACTCTTTCTAGTATTTCCTCAGTGAATGGCATAGGGAATGGATTTGTGATGAATGCAACATTCATCTCCCTATAGTCCACGCATATCCCAATTTGTCCATCCTTCTTAATACTGGTCACTATTGGGCTAACCCATTCTAACTCATCAAGGGGCTTAATAAATCAATATTTCAACATTTATCAATTTCTTCTTTCACCTTTTCATATAAATTAGGATTCATTTTGTAAGGCCTCTTTCTAACTGGTTGTGCACCATCCTTAACTTTGATCTTCATTTCCCCAAATGATTCATGTACGCCTTTAAGTTCATGATATCCTTAAGGGAATAAGTCCTGATAATCCCTAAGTAACTTGATGATCATTACTACCTCTGAGTCTTACCAGTAATCTCAAATGATGGCCTCCTTAGGCTCAACCTTTGAACCTATATTCACCTTCATTTTCTTCATGGGTTCATGCTAGGTGTGTGCATCCTTGTTTGCACTGTCCAAGACCTCGTGCACCCCATGTGAATGTTCAATATCTAGATTCTCAACTTCCTCATCGTCCATGACATAAACCATCTTTCCTTTCTCTTTCTTAAGGAAAACATGTTCAAGTAGTATGGAGTCCATTTCTTCTTCCTTTTCAAAACATGCTCCAAAATTTGTCTCACTGAATAATTCTTGAATATGCTCTTCTACTTTTGCACTATCTCCCATAGTTAAGTGCTTGAAAATTTTTAAAGCCTCTACTACAGGAGCTTTAGTTGAGAAGTAGTCAAATGTCTAGATCATACCTACAGTCAAATCTTGTTAATTCCTAGTTTCTCTATGTATTTCTGCATATACATACCAAGCGCATGCACATCATTGGAGCATGGATTACAATATATGCACCTATAGTGAAGGTGGTAATGCTTCATGTCCTACTATCCAGATTCTCTCACACTACTGAAAGTGATGCTGAACAGGTTGATCACCATTATAAGTGTAGATTTACATAGGTGCATTGTTCTTTATAAACCTAATAGACAAGGTTATCCCAATTTCTTCCCAGTTTATAAGATTATCTCTGTGGAATACCCACCAGCGCGATGTTGTCCTGTGCAGTGTATATACTAACATATCTCTCCTTGTAACTTGGTCTTCCCACTATGTTTCCATGGCCTTCAGAAAGGTAGGAATATCTTCTATCCTTGTATACTAAGTTATTATGTTGCCTATCCGTCGAATTGAATGGAATCCATTCTTGTGTGCAACCATGCTTTTCACCTCACGCTTGATTAATTCATATATACCATGAGCCAAACTATCACAAGAAATACTCATAGTATCACTAATAGAATGAGAATCCTCCCACTATAGGATGCCTTCTTTTGATGGCTCATTGACCTCTGGGTCCTGAATAGTGTATACATAGACTCTGTTTAAATCCTCTTCACTTAGAGACTCAACATAGGGTGTAGACTTCCCATATGTCAAAGTTATCACAACCCTTTCCTCCTTTTTTCAAAGCTGATATACCCCTTATTGAATCTCAAGTCAACATTATTCGCATAACACCAAGGGCGTCCAATCAAGGCTGGAAAATTGTCTACTTCTGCAAGTGCTAATACCTCAAAATCCCCAGTGAACTTGGCCCCTTGTATAGTGATAGATGCATCTTTCAAAACTCCTATGGGAGTGGCCTTAGTCTGATTTGCCATAAATAACACATTAGATGATGTCTGTATTGGAGGCCTCTCCATTTGCACCCATGCATTTAATGTCAGCACATTTACTTCCACACCTGTATCGATCAATATGTTGCTCAACAGCCACCCATCCACAACAGCATTCAGAGTAATTTCTTTTCATAGTCAATGCTATCAGGGGGAAGATTTGCATGCAAAATCTATCATCCGGTCTCAAGACTTGCGTGCGGAGTGTTCCCTTTCAACCAACTTCCCAATAGTGGAATAATTTTCTCCTTGTGCAACATCTTGCACACCTCCCACTGATCATTGATATTAGTTTGGACTATCTCCAATGATTTCTTCTGCTCCTTTAGGTATTGTATCTCACCTTGAAGATTCCTTAGCACTTCCATGGTATCCTAGTAAACTTCCTTCTGATGAGAAAGATCTGGGTACCTCACATACAAAACCTCCTCTTGGTGATCATAGGCTTCTGGTGTAATGCCTCTCTCATGTGTGTTGCTTCAGCATGTGTAGTAATATTCACTGTCAATGCCTCAGGGGCTTCTTTTATCTTTGGCATCCATTGGTCATCTATTGTGCGCTAGATTCTAACCATCCTGATGCCTTTGTTTTCTTACTTATGTTGCTTACTCAGATGCTCATATAAGTTCACGCACTCTTCATAGCTATGGCTCTTTCTGCAGAAAGAACATGCAATATTCTGAGGACATTCACCCCTGTAGTGGTCGGGAGATCCACACATATAACATGTTCCATGAGGGAGCTCTCCTCTTCCTCCACCTTGGCCTCATCCTCCATATCCACCATGATATCCACGTCCCCTTCCATGACCTCCTTCAAAATTCCCCTCATTCTTTGCATAGCGTGTTTGATTATGATCCCGATCCTGGTGCTCGTTCTTACCCTTAAACTATATGTTACTCTAATGTCTATAGAATCCTGGATCTAACCAATCAATTGACAATCCTAAGTATCATGGGTTGTGGACCTGCAAATCTTGCAAAAGCAAGATACATTCTTCCTTATCATGCATTGTAACAAGGGATAGTGACTAGCATCATGATTCAAATGACAAATTTCACAGTCCAACAGTAACAAGCATATAGATTTCTGAGGGAAACTATCCTTGGTGTGACCTTCCACTTCACAATCTGTATACCAAATTCCTGAGTGTGTTTCATGGGTAGAATTTGCTAATAGATTCTCTAACTTCTTTGCCATAGCTGTAATCTATACCTCTAGAAATGGGCTAACGTCGGTGTCAATGCTTCTAACTACCTCAGCATGCAAAGCTACTTCCAGTGCTTCATGTAGATCCATTTATGTCCTATGTGACAGTGCCCTTTTAAAAGGTGTAATCAATCCTCTAATGAACCATTATACATGTTTACTAGCGTGAATATCATAAGACAACTTAGCTAGAAGTGTCTTAAAATGAGCATCATACTCACATACACTCTCAGTAGTGCCTTGCTTGATATCTTTGAGTGCACTTATACTCTTCTGCTCAAACTCAAGAATATGGAACTCTTTCAAGAAAGCATCCCTCAGTGCTACATAATCCACACAATTTTGATCAAGGTCAAACTTCCTATACCATCTGTGTGCGCTCCCCTGTAATGTAGTGGTGAATTGACTTGCCTTTTGCTCAGTAGATGTAATCTCTTTAGCATGCCACAAGATTTCACACATATTCACATGTTAGGTGGTATCCTCTATACCTCTATACTTTGGGAGACAAAGATACATCTCCATATAGATATTATGTGGTTGTTGCGGACCTTGACCACCTGATCCGGAACCTCTTGTGTTCCCTCTACCTCTAGAACCATTAGATCCACCAGAAATAGAACCACCTATACCTCCTGATCTACCACCTGCAGGTGGAATAGGACCGGTACATGTACTCCCCTGTGCTCCGACAGTAGTACTATACAGAACCCCTATAGTTTGTGAGGTAGTTCCACTTCCAGAGGTGAATCCAACATTCTGCGTGCTCACATTCTATGTGGATGATGCACCTAAGAATGCTCCTCTAAATGAAATTGAATCTGACTATCCTACCATTGATGTACTTGATCCCTGACTTATTTCTACTTTCCTACTTCCCAAGTTAGTTTTTTGGTTACTTATCATACTAGATATTGAAAAACCAAGCACAAAGGCTAGGTCACTAGGTGGATTAAGATGCGTGCCTATGGCCCAAGTAGTCTCTGCTGGCACACTTCTGTGTGAGTCTGAGAATGGATCTCTATCATGATTTCCAAGATGGGGGAGCTCCTGTTGCACTGGCTCCACATCTTATATGCGAGATGTAAATCCTTCATGAGCCATCTCTCTCCTCCATGCCATACTCTCTGTAATGGAACATTGTTTCTCTATCTCCCTCTCATGCACCTCATTATACCTAAGCTACCTATCCTCTCTATGTTTCTCTACCGCTAGGTCTACCATCTTAAACTGAACATGTACCTACCTTTGCGCATGGTGAAGTTTAGTTAGCCATCGATTTACTCTACAGGTTCAAAGTTACCATAAAGATCTTGATTTCTAGTGGAATACCATGCAAATATGTTCCTCTTAGATACTGCAAAAAACTGGAATTTAGCTACCTCTAGGAAAGAGTAATTTGAAATTGAATATTCCAAAATATAACTATTTAGAACACCACAAAACCACCTATCCACCATGCAAGTCCAGATCAGATCAACATTATAGAGGGCCTGAAATTCTTCCTGTGTCCAGACAAGTACACGATACCTCCAATTCTGCTGGGATGCATAAGCAGTAAGCCACTCGTATAGTTCTACTAGAAAGATAGCGAAAAATATCTCATATAAACTGTCATACAGGTTCTATTCTACCCAAGTGCGTGCGTTAAACTCAGATCCACTACTAAACCACCATGCATATTCTTCCTCTAGATCATGTATCCATTCCTCAATACTTGCTAGGGTTAACTGGTACGTCTTCATTGCAAACCATCCTGAAAACAACTGAAAAAGAGGTCTCAGCAATGGAACCAATGATGTAACCTAGAATTTGTAAGATGACACCCTAGTTGTGCTGGCACATCACTCAGCCTAGACTGAGCACTCACCCGAAGTACACAAAGGTACCAGGTCCTTCTTTAGGGTTTCTGTAACAGGATGTTAACATGATGAAGGAAGAAACATATAGATTCATAACTAATCCATCATTCTATAATGGATGATATCCTCATATCTATGAAAGAATAGTAATCATGATTTAACCATTAACATGCACTACGCAATTATGTGGAATGACACTTAGATTCAACCAATATCTTCCATCTATTAGTAAATACAAAAGATCCTTACAGTATTTTCAATCTATATCAATGCGCATATGGATATGATACACACATTCATACATCCATAATCATACATACACCACTCTCTGTGATACATATATCTACTATGCACCTAACATCATATATATAGGGTGGGGACTTGCCCTTCACCGCTTAACTATTCTAGAAATAGGTCACATTCTATTATTATCCACACATTGTTTTACAATCATAGCCACACATGCAAGTGCACTATCTATAGTCCTCTTGCAGTTAACTGAAGTGTCAATTCTATTCTTATCTTGTCTCCATGTATAGACCCTTTGAACCACTTCTCCAAATATAGACAATTCATGTCGTGCGTGTCTCTACATCGTTGATGTGGTCCGCACGCCATCTCCCAAAAATAGATCCAAATGCTCAAAATCAGTTAAGTCTTGAAATATGAACTTTCCTTCTACGTGCGGGTCCTTCCTGTCCTTCCGCGCCCTTGGTTCTGGGCCTTCTATCCTGCGTGGACTCCTCATGTGATTTTAGACAAGTATTCTTTAATCAACATTTGATGAGATAAGAAAATTTAAAATCACTTCACTATCATTTGTTGATAAATATTGTCTATAAGCCTTTGAGTGTATCTTAGGCATGAGGAACCAGGGGTCTTTGATGTTTTATTGATTCTTTAGCTCAAGATTTTGTGTTAAATTGTTGGAGATTGTGTGAAACTGTGCTAATCTGGGCCTCCATTGAAGCACACCTTCTGGTTGAAGGAATATCTTAGCTATTCCAAATATTTCTATCATTTAGTTTTCCAATTGTTGTGTAGTCTCTCAAAGATCTTGTATAATCAATTTTATCCTATTTAATCTCCCACCAAAATTATTCAAAAACCATGAATTCATCCTGAACTACCCCTATTTTCCCTATGTGTCCACAAATGTATAAATTCTACTGCTAAAATATGCAAAAGCAATCAGGATCCGATAATGTCTTAAGTAACCTTAGCCTTGTTTTGAAAGTATCTCCATCTTTTAGAAGTGACACCTCTTGAGAGTTTAAATTATGGAGTATTGATCATACTTTCCCAAGGTTTTCTTCATAAAATTTGTGCAAAAGAAGGATATCTCCATCTCGTTCATCAAATAGAGGTTACACTAAGGGTCCTCTCACCCTAGTTGAAGAGGCACAACCTAAAGTAGTGAGGATAGGTCAAATCCTCATGAAAGTGCTATCCATCTCTCCACAATTTGTGTGATAAAGGGATAGTTAGATCTCATCCCCGACTACAAAACAACATACATTATGATCTATCTATCTCTACGCTCCATGCCAAATTTGGATGTTGATCATCTTGAAAAGGAGAAAAAAATTGGATACCAACAAGACTAACTCAGAAAAATGCACTATCACTAGTTATGGTGGTGATAACTTTAGATATAAATGTTGGAGTATTAAGGACAAGAAAATCATTCAATTTATGGATGTGGTCTTTAATGAGAAATTTATGTACATGCAATAGTTATAGGAAAATAGGGAAGAATACAAGAAATAATATGTAGTGGTAGAGGATCTTCTGAATGGGAAAGTGACACATGAATCAGTTCAGGAACCTACTCAACAAGAACCCCAAACACATATATTGACGAGGTCTTCTAGGGTGATAAGAGAACCTGAAAATTTTTCTCCTTCTCTTTATTATTTATTACTCAATGACAATAGAGATCCAGAGAGCTTTGATGAAGTAATGCAGGTAGATTCCAAGAAGAAGTAGGAGCAAGCCATGGATGAGGAGCATCAGGCTCTCATGGAGAACCAGACTTGGGATTTCTTGAAGCTACCTGAAGGCAAAAGAGCATTGTAGAACAAGTGGGTGTATAGAGTTAATGAGGAAGCAGGAGGAAAGAAATGATAGAAGTCCCGATTGATATTGAAGGGGTTTGCACATAAAAAAAGGTATAGATTTTGATGAGATTTTTTCTCCTGTAATAAAAATGACTTCTATTAGAATTGTTATTAGAATAGTGGCAACAGAAGACTTGCACTTAGAGTAGATAGATGTAAATATTGTATTTCTCCATTGTTATTTAGAGGAAGATCTATATATGCAAAAGCTAGAGGGATATGAGGTCAAAGGTAAAGAGGTGATGGTGTGCAAAATGAAGAAGAGCTTGTATGGTCTAAAATAAGCTCCATGTCAATGGTATAAGAAATTTGATATCATCATGATGGAGAAAGGTTATATTAGATGTCATTCTGACCATTGCGTGTATGTAAATAAATGTGAATATGGCATCTATATTATCATGTTCTTGTACGTGGATAACATGTTGGTTGCAGGTAAAAACATGCATGAAATAAAAATACTCAAAAAGCAGCTAAGTGACTCCTTTGCTATGAAGGATTTGGGCACAGCCAAAAAAATCCTTTGTATGAGGATATCTCATTATAGGAAGGAAAGTAAGATCACTTTATCTTAGGAAGAGTATATTAAGAAGGTCTTAGAGAGGTTTAAGATGTCCCAAGGTAAAGAATTTTTGTCCCAAGATAGAGAAGGAGATAAAGAGGATGTCCAAGGTACCTTACTCATCAGAAGTTAGTAGTTTGATGTATTTCATGGTGTGCACTAGGCTTGATATTACGCATGCAGTGGGAGAAGTTAGTAGATTTATGAGTGATCTAGGTAAAGATCATTGGCAGGAAGTAAAGTGGATCCTTCGGTACTTGAGAGGGACCATGGGGAAAATTTTGTGCTATAGTGGATTAGACACCACTTTGCATGGCTATGTAGATTCATATATGGCTAGAGATGTAGACAGTAGGAGGAACATGACATGTTATATTTTCATTGTAGGAGCAACAACAATGAGCAGGATTTCATGACTACATAAGCTTGTGGCTTTGTCAACTATGGAGGCTAAGTATATTTCTGCCATAGATGAAAGAAAAGAGATGATTTGGTTACATAAATTACTTGAGAATTTGGGGCATAAGCAGGAGGAAGGGAAGCTGCATAGTGATAGTCAAAGTGTTATACGCCTAACTAAGAAATCTTTTTTCCACTCTATGACGAAGCATATACAAATTAGGTACCATTTAATTAGGACAACTTTGGAGGAAGAGAAGTTAAAGCTGGAAAAGATTCATACCAATCAAAATCTTGCAGATATGATGACCAAGGTGGTCACAAGGGAGAAGATGAAGTTTTGTTCAGATTTGGTTGGTCTTGACAGAGGATAGTGAAGGGTTAAGAATCTTTCTCAAATGAAAACTAGTCTCCAAGTGGGAGATTGTTATTTTTTGGATCCTTTTTTCGTGTTTGGAAGTGTTGAAGACTTTACACTAAGAGTATTATACACTTTCCATGGGTTTATCGGGAAACATGCTCTTCTCATGTGGGCGGGATTTTTGACCCATAGGTTTATGAGATGGTTTTGACCCATGGTTTTGGTACCCATGGTATTGTAAAACTACTTAATTAGTTTCCTATTTATGTGGTTTTGTGCATAGGATAGGGTTGATGTAACATTTCAGATGTTTGTGAGTTCAAGTGTGAATTTTGTAGAGTTTGTTAAGCATAACTCCAAAAAGATCTAGGTATTATATTGAGAGAGAGGTGGCTTGTAATAACATTCGAGCAAGTGATTCTTAGTGGACCTAGCCAAAATTGGGTGAACCACATTAAATATTGTCTCTTTTTGTTGTGTGCTTTTTTATTCTACACTTTTTTAGATCCGTAATATTTTTTGCATATTAGTTTCTACTGTTTTGATTCTGCGAGGGATTGTTCCACATATTTTATCCCTTATTTCCTAATTTATAATAATTTCAAAGTGAATATACTAGCCAATTATTTCTCAGGAACCACGCAAGGAAAGCAGCTAGCTAACCCTCGCCACCGCTGTAAGAAACTAACAAAGGTTTAATTTGGTATTTGCTTAATGCTACATAAATCTAACATGGTTACATCATTCTCCATATTTAATGATAATTTACATACACATTTCTCTACTAGCATGGGCCATGTGACTATCGTCCCCTTTGGTATATGAAGGAACCATTCTAATTATTGTCCTCCTAAGCTACGAGGGAACAAAGATATTAGGTAATTGTCACTAAAAGCTACTTCTTGCAAGCCATATAGAAGTCTTTGATGTGATCACGAGGATCGCCTTTGCCTTTATATTTCTCAAATTTAGGAAAATTGAAGTTCTTTGGGAATGGTGTCCATAACATGTCCCTTTCGAAAGGATAAGGACATAGCTCCTCATACAGATACTTTTTTATATGGCCTTTGTTACTTTCTTGAAGGGTCATAAACATGTTCTTCATTGATTGTAACTCTTGCATAAATAGTTTCTCTTTTATAGGAGAATATGGTATGTAAATTCAAATTTTCTGCAAGGCTTCATCTTCTTGAGGTTCAGTATAAATTTCACTAACTTTAGTCCTAAGTCTCTCCTGACATGCACCTTTTTTGGGGTTCTTAATTAAAGAGGAAGCCAATTTTTCTACATGTTGGCTAAGGGTTTGTATTTGATTTTGTATAGTGACTTATTCATTGTGAGGGTCTTCTTTTTTGTCATTTTGAGGACGTACCTCCTGATTTTCACATTCTACCTTAGCCTTGCAACATATTTTAATGGGTGGTAACTAAGAACTACCTTTTTGTTTTGATGTTTCACCTTCAATGTTGGTACCAAAGGTAGAAGCATGTTTTTCCTCAATGTTGTCATCCATGCTAGTGAGGGGAGGTTTCCGTGTTTCTTCTTATTCCTTATTAATATCTTGACTAGGGGCATCTTGTTCTTACAACACTATAAAACCTAGTTATAAAACTTGTGCAAGCACTCGATCTATATTACGGAATAGGAAGTCGTCAAAGGGAATGACATCAAAGTTGTCGATATCTTGAAATGAATCACTCTCGTCTCCACTATGATCAATCAACCCATCTGTATCTTTTTCCTTAGAGAAGAGGGGACTTAGATTGTGATCAAGAAAAGGATTTAACTTTCATTTTTTGGATTCCATCCTCATGATAGGCAGCATTATGAGTTATGTTTACACAAGCTTTTGTCTAGTGTAATCAAGGATATAACAACCCTAAGTGTAATGTGTAACAATGTGTTTTTAGGGTCTCAAATCATGTCAATAATGGGATAACGAATAATGAATCAATAAAATCTATGAGTTTGATAAGGAATAATCGTGTAATTTTTAGTAAACCACTCAATCAACAAGAAACTATGCCTTACGCTAATGTTCTTCAAAGATAGTTTGATGTTATATGGTCAACACAATGTCAATACTTAATTCAATTTCAAGATGAACAAGGCGTAATTATTAGTAAAGGGTTAACATGGTCTCTAATCAAAGGATACTCATGATCAGTTTAGAGGAAAGCAATACCTATACCCTAAAACAAGTGGAGGTTACGCATGTGACCTACGTAACAATACTACTAGGATATCTTATCCAAGATTTGTGAGAAAGAAAGGTATTAGTATAAAACTAGTATCAATATGACGTAAACAATGTAATCAACACTCTTTCAAGATTGAGGTAATGTTTGAAATAATAACACACCAAAGTATGCTAAGGATGTGCTAAGATGTGGGCAGCATAATGTCACAATATAGGCACTTAGATTACATTTTCTAGAAACGAGATGTAAGTATCATAATTGTGGTGAGGTAATGCAAACAACATAACAATTTTAAGGAAGATCAATGATGACTCAAGCCTAACTATGACGATGATGCATTTCAATATGGCTTTGAGACAAAGTACCTACTAGAACATGAAGACATACCATTCACACTTTCAACACTTGCATTCCAGCATTGCCACCTAGTCATGCAAGTAGACTACAAAAGTGGTGAACACAACTATTTCTAGTGGAATCCGCGCATGTTGTTCTCTTTTATCCCAAAATGGACAACAATATAAAAAAGGTGTAGATCAAGTGAGATTGAAAGATACTTGGCGTCACTCTGGTAGAGTTTCACCTTGCCTTAGGGTGAGTCAGAAACAAAGACAAGGTAATGCTTTTTAGTTTTTTTTATGAATGACACTTAGTTCAAACTTGGATGGATTATCTCCTTATTCGATAAATAATGTTTTGACTCTAAACAAGTTATTACTTTGTGAAAGATTTATAAAACATGATTGGTTTAATACGATAAAGTTGGCTCCAAGACGATATAGCTTCCTATTTATTTCTCTTAACTAGGTGTCATAAAATACCTCTACGAGTGCATTTTTCCAAGAAATTCACATCGACTAATCTTGGAGCATATCGGATTTACTTTAACCCCTTCGATACAATGAGCATAAAATGTGTTCAATTGTAATTTCACTTAGGTCACAATGGATATATTTTTGACACTAAACTCAAAAGTGTAAGATAATCAAATAGGTAAGCGGAATTCTTCCCGTTTCATCCACAAGGTTCCCTCTTGTGTGGACTACTTTGGGGTTCCTAGGAGAATCCCTCTTTTTATCTTAAGGCTTATGCCAAAGGGATTTTCTGATGCAGGAGCATCAAGACCTTAGAATTCTATAGGGATAGAGGAGACCTATTATAGCATGTTGATCTCATATAAATGATTGTTTTACTTGAGTAGGTGAATGTGAAAGTTGAAAAATATTGTAAAATTTAGTTTCAGTGTATGAACTGGTTGTTTTATGGCTAATTAACGCCATGTAGATATGTAGTGAGTTGTCATAGAGGTTTGGATCGAGTGGAGAGAGTCTTGTGATGTATTATCATCCTTTATCTAAGCTTGGAAATTTGTTGAGTCACCTAGGAAAGTGTGACAGTAGAAAAATTTCTTAGAGGAGAGAAGAGGAATAAAGGACATGGAAGATATTCCTTGAATATATTATGTAATATCTAAGAGAAGAACAAAATGAGAAGACATGAGAAGGTGTCATGGAAAGAGTGGAAGTAGAAAGGTCACTTAAAGACCAAATTAAAGAAAGTGAAGGACATTCAGTCCTTGTAAAGAAACTAATCCAAGAAGAGGGCATGTCAGCAAGAAGAAATGATGAAGAATAGATAGGAATGAAGGATGATTCTTAGAAAAAACATAAATTTCTTGAGGAAGACACCATGGGTGATGAAGAGCGGCAGATAAGGATGAAGAAACAAGGCTTACAAACCATCCTAGAAGAGGATATGAGTGATAACCAAGTTGAAAGCACGCATGGAGCAACCAAAAAAGAAAGTGGAACTTTTATTTTTGAATCTAATTGTGTGTAAGCATGTGTGAATGTAGGTTTTAGAGATCATTTTCCAAGAATTTTCATGAAGGGATCAAGGAAAAGTGAATTTAGTGAGAGATGGAACCATGAAATCTTCCTAGAGACCTTAAAGGGTCTACAGATACCTATTCAAGAGGATAAACTATCAAATATGAAGAGTAAATTAAGTCAAGGAATAATGGATTCAAAGGAAGAAGAAGACTCAAATGAAATGATCTTGTGGAGTATGACGCTAGACCAAGAAGTAATGAGCAAGATTGGAGAGATTAGGCAATCTACATGGTTGCAGGCAAACCAAAACAAGCTTTTAAGAGTAAAGGAACTATACATAGAACCATGGAGCACTAAGGGGAGCTTAGCACAACTTCTAATACAGTCTCTCAGATATTTGACACAGCCAAGAGGTATAGGGGGTATTTCTTATGAGCATGTTCGTAGATATCATGAAGAATTTAGAGGTTGGAATGTTGATGTTAAAGTGTTAGTTACTCCAAGAACAGTGCAAATGAACAAAAATAACAAGTGTGGACAGGAACTCGGCCTATATAATGAGTCTTCTAGACCAATATCAAGTAAGAAAGAGAAATTTTGGGAAATGAGAATCAAGCTTATGAAGACAGAGTATGAGGAAACCATGAAGAGTGTTATTATACCACAAAGAGTAACCACATGCAAGGATGAACATATGAGAGAGAAAACAAAGAAATTTGAGAAAAACTCAGTTGGGGAAGAGGATATTACAGTGAAGGAATCAGTCCTTAGGACTAAAGAAGATCCTAATTTAGAGTAAATCCTATGGAACCTTTATCTTTGCAATAAATCACAATTGGCTAATATAGAGGAACCTCAAAGAGAAGCTAAAAAAATCTCAAGAACTTAAGTTTCAGTCAAGGAAATCATCATTTGGAGAGCATGCTTGTTTCAATGGGAAGTCAAAACTAGAGGAAGAAGATCAATGAAACTCTCATGTTGCATCAGTCAAGACTGAGTAAGTGAGTTGTTGAGTGTATAAGGAAAGAGTGTATTCTTGAAGAAAAATAATTTGTGTGTTATAAGAAACCTAAAGAGAGCCTTAACAAAAACATGGAAGGACATAATAAGGCTATTCTCAAGTCAAAAATGGTTGAAGGTATAAAGAAACCGCGAGATGAGCTTGATATTGGTAGTAGAGAAGTTCATGGTAACTTGAATACAAGAAAGAATTAGGCAAAATGATTAAGTGCGGTAGAAAGTGTTTGTGGACATCTAGAAGTCCATTGTGGCAATACAAAAGAAGAAACTCATGCAAGGAAATGGAGTAAAGAAGATAGTGAAGAAGAGGACAAACAGTTACATTGCTATAAAATGAAGTCTAAGGAGGCATGCGAACTTTCAAGGCATAAAAAGAAGTTTGATTTCAGTATTGAGGACCCTCATTTCATTAGCAAAATGAAACAAACCTATCAAGCAACCGGATGCAAACATGAGAAGAGAGTGGTGATAGAGCAGGTCAAGAAGACACTTGAGCCTTGGAAATTGGTATCTAATACAATCCTAGAAGCTATGAATGCAAGAAACTATGAAGAATGCAGACCAAATTTGGAATACATGATGGAAGAAGAAAAAGAAACAAACAATAAGACAAAGTGTGTGAAGAAGAAAGAAAACTATGAGTTTAGGGTGGTGGTTGGGAGGTAGATATTACAAGCAAGTAAAAATGTGCAAACAAGTCAAATTGTACCATTAGAAATGACAAGAAACGAAGGAAAGGAAAGGATAAAAAACTTTGTTATTGCATTGAGAAGGAGCTCAAATTCTTCATTCTAGGGCAACCGAGCATCAAGACCTTAGAATGTTATAGGGATACATCAGACCTATTATATCACGTTGATCTCATATAAATGAGTTGTTTACTTGAGTAGGTGAATGTGAAAGTTGAATAAGATTGTTAATTGTATTTTAGGTGTATGAGTTGGTTCTTTTAGGCCTAATTAATCCTATGTAGATATTTAATGAGTTTTCATAGAGGTTTGGAGCGTGTGGAGAGAATCTTGGGATGTATTATCATGGTTTGTCTAATCTTGGAAGGTTGTTGAGCTCATATATGAGCTAAAAATAAGACATTTTAATTAGGCTAGAAAATATTTGAAGGATGTGATTCGAGTGAACAGTCAAGAGAATACCATGAAAACATGTAGTAAGGATTTTCAATGAATAATGAAGGTGTGGAGATAGTGTGCATTTTAAAACTTGTGTGTAATTTATATGAATTATTGTCTTTGAATGAACTGTGTATTGGAGACCCTGACTTGGCATAATTAATGAACTATGATATTCAATAAGGAATACGTTCTAGAGAACTATAAAAGCATGAATATGTGAAGAAAGGTAGCATTAACTCCCCTGAATTTTTATTGTTCTTGAAAGTTGGTAATTTGTCATGTAGCTTCAAATTTGAGCTCTCAGGCCCTAACTAGGGCATCCCATAATTAAACTTATAACCTGTTGATGGTGAATCATAGCATCCCTAAATGTCTACAACTCGATGGGTTGAGACTCTCAGTGCGATTGCATAACATGGAGCTTTTCCCAAGTGTGGGACCTTGCGAAAACAGAAAAAGCTCTCCGGATGAAGGTCAGTTCCTATTCCTCTGTTCAAATGCACACATAAAAATGTAGAGGGTTTACTCAAAACCTAAACTAACTTTCCAAGGAGACAGGGTAAGAAGATGCATAAAATAAAACCTAAACTACAAAGGTGATGCACCGAGTCTTGCCAATAAACACAAACCATAAAAATGCAATGCAAGATCATGCACAGATAACCAGATTTGCAGTGAAAGATCAAGAGGATGCAAATGAACATAGAGAGGGTTGAGAATCATCCACATAAATGCATTATTTTCTCCAAATATTGATACAATACACTACAAAATGCCAAGAGGCAAATTTGCATTACAGTTTTAAATGGGAGGTTTGAACTTCCACAAATTCACCTGCCAAAGAGAAGAAGGGAGGGGTAAAACAAGAATTTCCAACCTTTAGAAAGAATCCCCTCCTTCAATAGGAAGAATGAAAGAGGGAAGAGAGGAAATCCAAATCTACCCCAACCACCTCCAGATTGCATTTAATTCATCTCATTATGGTGGTAGGTGAGAACCCTAGCAAACCCAAAAAGTGGCAAACTATATTTCACATTTTCAAGAACTTGTTCCCACAAAATTAAATATATCCAGTCGTAGTTGGACAGAGGACCTCGTAAGATTTCCGAAAAGTCAAACCTTGCATGAATCCGAGCTCCCTGTGAAAAGTTATGGCCATCTGAATAAGGGCCTGCTTCCTGTCAGCGCTCAAAATACTGCACCTCCTTGGTCATGTAGTGTTCATAACATCTTAGAGAACTGTCAGAATCCATTATGTAGGCATCTAAGGTAGCATCTAATGTCGACATCCATTTTCAACCTGCGCCTTGGTTATCTTCATTGTCGACACCATTTTCATGTGCCCTTTAATCTAAGACATCCATTTTCAAGTGCCCTTTACCTGCGCCTTGGCACAATCTTTTGTCATGCACCCTTTACCTGCGCCTTGGCACATCTATCTTCATGTCGACATCCATTTTCATGCGCCCTTTACCCGCGCCTTGGGTTGGCAACGCAATAAATGTCAGGGATTTGAGCTTCTTGATTTCTATATTCTTCTACTTGTCTATATCGACCCGGGGGAAAGATATATACAACATAACCATCTAAAAAAGTATGAAATTTTGTGAGCATCTCTACCCAAGAAATGTCTAGGAGTGTATAAAATTTTAGGTCTCAATTCGCACGTGTAGAGGAGATATACATTGGTGTGTATGATAGACTGTAACAATGTACATGATGAAGAGAGAATGAGTTGCATGAGTGGTCAAATCTTGGAATCAAGTTATGAAACTTGGTATACATCATTTTTTCAACATCTCAAAGGTGAATCCATTAGTAGGAAGGTGAGATAATGAAGTTAAGTACCATTGTCATGAATAAGAGCACTAAGTAGACCTAATTTACATGGTACAGTCCAAAGGAAGTGTTCTTCTATAAAAAGTAATAGCATATGAAATTTAGACATGCGTTATAGATTGATAGATGGTCTCAAAATAAATTCTAAGAGGGTAAGGGTGTTTCATGAGAAATTGAGGTATAATGGAATTTGTATGCTAAGAGGGCTAGTAGCCAATAAAACCTTAAAGAGAGATTTCATAGGAAATATAACCTGGGTATGATTGTATGAAGGGTCTAAACACCTTGATATAGGATGGATAAAGTGTTCCAAGAGTGTAGATGTGGCCTCAGAACCCTAGGCCAAGTTTTGATCATGTTGACCATTGAGACCATATACTAGCTACTCAATAGAAGTATGGAGAATATTGCATAAAGACTAGGACCAGAGAGTATGTTGTCAAGAATTGATGGACATGGAGAATGGAGGTGATAATTAGAGTAATATGACTGGTCAAGGCTAATGGATATATGACAAATAGTCACGAGTATATCTCTTTCATTTTTGTTTTCATATGAGTGTTAATCTTAATGCAAGTGTGTGTGTGTAGTAGAAGTAAGATATGTGTAAGGAAATAATATACCTCAAGCTTGAGCACATGATATAAGACTAATCAAATACAAAGGAGATCCTCAGTTGCAGTGGAGGAATAATTCAACATAAGGTAAGCTTATAGCTCTTGAAGGGAAGGAAAGGCATTCTAGAAGGTAAGCTTTCATTAAGGAAGAATATAGTGAAATTCAATAAAATCCCTTGCACCAATTTCTCTTTTAGTTTAAAACAGATAGGTTTACCTTTATCCGAACCTTCATATCAATTTGTTTGAATGTGGTGTGTTTTCTTATCTTTTAACTTAATGAGGTTTTTCACACCATTGGTAACCTACAAAAAATGTGTTAGCTTTTGTTTAGCTCCTGGTTCTTTCGCAAGCGATATGGTTCTTCACGCAAAGATTAGTAGTTCAAGGCATCATAAAAAGAGGATTTAAACGTTGTTTCTAATTCCTAAAATTGTCCTAAGATGCAAAGGAATAGCATACACAACAAGAAACCCAACTAGTTAGCAAATAATAAAGAAAACCTATAAATCAAACACACAACTCATTATTTTTATCCAACTTTGAAGTTAATTCCTGTAGAAAGTTTTGGTGAAGTGTTTTCGAAATCATGAAAGAGGTGTTGAATCATTTTTTATTCCCAAGATCACCTAAAATTCTCGAGGGAAGAGCATATGCAATCATAGCCTTATAAATGACGATGCAACTATGAAAACCACTTAATGTAACTCAAGAAGACCCTGCAAAATGTAAGAAAAATCCAAAGATTTTTTTATCAATTTAACACAGTTTTCAACTTTATACCGAAACACCTATGTGCCTTTTAGGACGTATGCTCACCCCTAGTAGCATATACGCATGTCTAGCAACGTATGCACACCCCTATCAAAACCATAGTTAGCCTTGGCTATGGGTGGGCCAAGAGGCACCTGTGTGCCCTTCATATGTGTGCATTTTTCGAAAAGCAAGATAACATAGAGGTTCGGTAAATGTATGCACATCCCAAGAGACGTATACACATCCTTTTAAGTGTGTGCGCACCCTTGCAAGAATATGTGCGCGTCTGGTAATTGTCTTCATAGATGGGCCAAAACTATAGGCTAGTATATGTGTGGGTTATGAAGCATATGCACGCCTCCGGGCATGCCCTTAGCTACAAGTGTGCGTGAGTTCAGACATATGCGCACCCCATTCTGACACATGCGCGCATGCTTGGAACAACACAGAATAAGATGGAAAAACAATGTCTAAAATTTCAAATAGGTTAAAACTTTACTTTTAAAACCAATGTATAACAAAAACCCATTAACATTGCATTCAAAAGGAAGATTTAACACACATAATGTTAACAAAATGCTTGAGACAAAACTATTCAATCTTCAAAATGCATGGGATCATTAGAAAAATTATGTAAATCACAAAGCTTGAAATCAACTTCTATGGACTATGGAGTAAGTCCCACCGGGCATGCAAAATGTGTTTATGTGTAAATTAGAAAAGTTATAAGACTTGAAACTAAACACCTAAGAGTTTCAAATCTTTAAACTAATCTAACAAGAACCATCAAGATAAGAGCTTAGGGAGACTAACTTCTTTAACATGCATATAACTTTGAAAACAATCAAACTAACATGCTTAAATCAATCTCTACTCTTTGAATTCTAACTTTCAAATGAACCTAATAAGATTCTTAGCAATCAAATATGATTGTTAGTATGATCCCAAGGTTTGAGAATAAAGTCTCACCAATAATGGCTATAAGACCATATTGGTTCTCTCCATATTGCTCAAGCTTGAGTTAATGGATGCACTATGAAGATGCTAGCTCAATATCAATGGGGAAATTCTCAAGATCCCAAATGGCTATAGTATATACTAAGGGAGAAAAAGTGTTCTAAGAAATGGTAAGGATGAGGGTTCTATTTATAGGTTTTTCATTCCAAAAATGGTATGATTTTGGTGCATGTGGGACAAAAGGTAAGTCTAAAAAACACTTTTTGCAAGTCAAAGAACTTTTTGACTAGGATTAGAAGCTAATTAATCTTTTAAGATTAATTAAGAATCCTAATTAGGCTTAGAAAGCTTTCTGGGAGCATCTGGAGGAGGTTTTGATAGATTTTGAATGTTTTGGAAGCAGGAGTTATCCAATAAGAGGGTTTATTGGTTAAATGCAAGATAGGAGACTCAATCAATGTATAGTAGTTAACTAAGAGGTTTGAGGGGAAAATAATCCTAATTGACGAAGTATCTTCAATTGTCAGGGAATAGAATAGTTAGTGTAATGTTAGTAATAAAAATTCTTTGATCAAATTATAGGTGTCTACACATCCAACCACATCTTTAACTAATAACTTTGTTATAGTACTAGGAATAGTCATTTCTAGACTATCCCAAGGTTTAGGTAAGAACACAATCGAGTAAGATATTTATCCTCTTCTTCCTTTTTGATAACAACTATAATTAAATAAATTACCACATTATTAAAGACACTAAACTATTATGTGAAAAAATCATTTTCATTAATTCTCAATAAATATAGCTTCTTCTGGAGAAACATTTTGTTCACTAAAGACTTTGTCTGACACAAAGTCCCTAGTTTATCCGATACCACATAAGGGGTTTTCTCTATTGACATAATCACTAAAATTAGATTCAAGCAACAAAATATTATAAAAATATTTTCCTTCCAATCAATCTTTTCCCAAACCTCTACCTTCATACCCACAGGAACAATTCTAGACACAAAAATCCACTAATCTCTATCCACAAGAATATCTTCCATCGTGAGATTCCATAACACAAAATATTAGCCACTATATTTTTTGACCTCAACCCTTACACTTCCATTCTTTTTTCTCTACTCAAAAACATTATCACATGCAAAAATCCTACTAAAATAAAGCTTATCAACGGGGTTTAGAAACCGCAACTCTTCACACAAAGCTAAAACCTATCTCTAATACCAAATGAAGAGAATTTGATCTAATAAAAAAATAAAAGAAGAAATAATTTGGAGATTGTTTGAGATAAACATAAAATAGGTAAGTACATTATTGTATGCTAAAACGATTGAGTTAATATAATAAGGAAGATAAGTTACTCCACTGGGTTTTTTTCCAGAAGGATTTCATTTGATAAATCTTTTGTGTTGCATTGTCTATCATATGTCATGTCTCTACTATATGTTTATGTCAAAAAAATTGCGTGGTATTTCTTCTCTTGCGTTTGTTTATTGGAACAAATTCTCTCCAATGTTTGCAATCAATGTATTGACCAATTCAATATGTTGTTTTAAGAAATTTCATTTGAAATTGATTAAGTCCTTAATTCGAGTTGGGTTATCTACATCAACGTCTTTCACATTACTATTGATTTTAGAAGATACATGAGGACCATTCTAAATATTTTCACCCACAAAGATCTCAAGGGAGGTTGGAATAAGTTCCAACTAAGCTTGGGCCTCATTGAGACTCGCCATTTTATTTTTCACGCAAACCTTAGGAAGAATCAAGGTTAATGAACTACAAGATAAATCACCTAACCCAACACTTCAATGGGTTGGAGTCTTATACATAATTAACTTAGATAACATAGAAGATAGATAATATTTGAATAACAAAGAGTAACCAATATTACACAAAAAAATATATGGTTAAAATATTTGATAAAATAAAATAAATGTTAGTATGATAAAAATTAGGTAAAAAGAACTCTTAGAATGTAACACGCAAATGAGGATCTACAAAAAGTTAAAACTTTGCATTGAATACTAGTTGAGGAACGCTTGAGTTGGGGTGGTCATGTCACGTTCAACTAAGGGTAGGTATAAATTTTGGTTTTAAAGATACACAAATACACTAACTACATGTAAAATATGATTAGATATAAATTAATAATACATACTTATGATAAGTCTAAGTTGGACAACACAAAAATGTGTACGCCAATAAATAGTTAATTTGAACTACATAAAAGAATATACATCAATAATAACTTAACTTAAACCTATAATCAATAACCACAAATAATCAACAAAACAATTAGCCCACCTTATACAAAATTAAGTATTTATTACCATACAATTTGTTCATAATTATTATTTTTTTCTAAGTTATCATTAGTTTAAAAAACAACATGTGAATAAAGAAATCTCCTACTCAATTATGTTATGTTGATTTCTTAGGTTGGATCATGCGTCAAAAAATATTGCCTAGAAATTAAATCCTAAGTCACCCTTAACCATTTAATGAGTTTTGGTATAAAACGTCAACGTAAACTATTAAGAAGTAATTTAGAAATACTCATATTACATTTGGTATTATTTTGGTAAAATAACTTCAATAAATTAAGGATGAGATTTGAATAATTTAGGTACGAGAATTGAGAATTTCCCTCACCATTGGATGAATTTTTTTTATTATTGTTAATGATGATTTGATTATTTTTTTTGGAGTGGATTATAGTAATAAGTGTATATAGTAAAATTTTCATTTGACTAAATAACGATAATTTGTGAATAATTAATCTGTTTGATTTTCCATATTAGAATCTTTATAAAATACTACGTATTTGAATTTTTCACTTGATAAGTGATAACAATAGAAGACATTGCTAGTATTACTGCTCATTTTTCATTGAGTGAACAAGTTCAATAAATATACCTTCATGAAATTGATGGTTTATACAGATATGTGCCTATCTGATGATGATGGCGGGCGAGCGCCGAGCATTATTTTAAGACGTTAAAAACGTTTAAAATGGAAAAGACAGAGTTTGTTTAAGTGGGAAGGAGCTTGTAGGGCCGTTCCCAGGCAGCTGGGGACAATTGTTTCCTTAAATCCTGAAAGCGATACCCACCGACTTCACCAGTACAAAAACAAGAGTGTTTTAGCTACAGGAAAGAAATAATACAAAAACAATAGCTTTTTAGTTACAAGAAAGAAATAAAGAGAGAATCATGTGTATAAGGGATTAGGTATTAGGTCTCCCCCATTGCAGAGAAGCTTCGTGTGCGGGCATTGAGAGTGACCAGAGACCTGCAGGCTGCACAGACTACTTTACTGGAGCAGTATACACATGTTTCTGCAGCACCTTTCAGTCTTGACAGTACATAAAACAACATCTGATTTAGGTACCACCAAGCGTTCAGTCTCTACTATCTACTGCTGGTATGACAAAGAGGCTGCTACTCCTGCGCACCCTTTTTCCAAAAAAACCATTGTTATTCTTTCCTTAACAACACTCCATATTAAGGGTTAGCATATTATTAATAATTATATATACTTTTCATGTAAATTACTTGAATGCTTAAGCCAACCCCATCGATTACTAGATCACATCAATGGTTTGGTTCAAATCTATAAACGTTGTAACTATAATGGTGTTAGGTTAGTGTTTGAGGGTGAGGTATTTTTGTTAGAATGCAAAAGAGTTGTAGTGGTTAAAAAAGGAAAAAAAAAGGTAAAGTGTTTATTTAATGAGTGAGCTTTTTGGCTTTAGCCTTTTATAATTTATTTATTTTTTTGATTTAACTCGACAAATGAAATAAGTGTGTGTTATTTATTAGACTTTGGGTAGGCCTAGAAACATGAAATATATTTAGATTAAGTATTTAATATCAATGATCAGATCAAAATCTGCTTATATTATCAATATGCAAGATAGAATGATCAAGACAAGTGCTAGATGAAACAAGACATGATAAGTGAGATGCATTTAGTCATTATGTTTCTCTATAAGTTGATTTGGATGTGGTAGAAGAGTGATAAGACTAGAAATGATTTACAGATGTTTCATTCTTGGGTTTGGGAGTGCAAATTGAATTGAGATGAAACCATCAGATGTGGTAGAAGAGTGATAAGACTAGAAATGATTTGCAGATGTTTCATTCTTGGGTTTGGGAGTGCAAATTGAACTAAGATGAAACCATCGGATATGTATGGAACCATTAAGTAGTTTTGTATGGTGCACTGCTGGTGTTCTAGAATTTTATATGCCTATATGAACCTCTTAAAAATGTCTTTTTTGAAACCCTAGTTGTTGCGCATGTGCAAAACCTTCAATAAGACCCAAAAAAGCATCAAACCTTAACCACAAGGGGTTCATAAGACAAAGGATTACTTAACACATGATTTTATATTGAGATTTTGAATATTACTCAAAATTGGCCTTAGATATTTCCCTATATTAAGGAGTATAAGGGGTTAAAATACAGAGGTTTAAAAAATTGGGGTCGTTGTAAACACTCAAATTTCATAATTTATCAATTGGCAATGATAAGTTTGTCTTATTTCCTATATTATAACGTATGCTCGCATTCTAAGCTTAATCAACACATCCTTCTATGTCTTCCATGGATTGATGATATCTACAATACTCTTTCGTTCAATCATGCAATCTCAGTAATCCAAAGCATTTCTTTTCTCCCAAAAATTATTCGTAGAATTTGGCTCGATCATCACTAGATCCATGTATGGGATCTTATAGTGTGGGACTAAGTTGTACGAGGTTCTACATCAACGTATACAATGATATCTTCCACCTTACAATGACTCTTTTCTTGATTTGGATATATATTTATGGGTCATTTCCTCTCCCCTAGGTCATCCTTAATGTGACCCCTGATCCTATATAAGAAAGTCTACTTTATTTAAGAATTCACCTAATATTCTTAAGCACTTCAATTGCAAATTTATAACTCTAAAGCACTTAAGGCTCTTCTAAATATTCCAAAAACAGAGGCATGTCCTTTAGAGAATCCACCAGACAAGCCAAAAGAACTCAAACTAGGTTCAAGATTCTAGCTTCCTCACCTACCACAAATTCGAAGGACTTAGATTTGTTTTAGCAAGTTCAAGTCACTCTAAGAATTATAAAAATTCTTAATGGACAAAGGGAATCAATTTAGCATGTGAAGCACTCACACTTTATCACTACCACATTGGGTACATCTCTATTTTATTTATAGTTACCCACTACTTGACACAAGGGCACACTGGGGAGTTGACTTAGATTGCATACATTATTTTCACCAACACTAGGGGAACTACATGAGGATAACCTTTTCTTAAGGGAATATAGTGTAGTTCCTAGATTAGTTCAACAAAGGTTGAATGTTAGGGTTAGTTCACCCATACCCACACAAGAATTTTGGCTAGTTTTATCTAATCATTTTATGAAGCTTGTTGTTGACCTATATCAAGTTTTATAGTTAATGCAAGCCATAATATGTGGTTTCAAATTTATGCATACCCTAGTGAGAGACAATGAATCTCAATTCTAGATGAGTGATAAAAACCTAAAGTCATAGAACTCCATTATTCACAGCTTTGAAATTGAACGAAATAAGACTAGACTGTAGTATAGCCCAACACGATCTCTACATTTTTGTACAAGAGTGCTTTCTAGATAAATTAGTAGGAATGATTCACTTACAGGGTTACATCAAACCTTTCAACCATTCAACATACCCATATCACTTATTTACCTATATCAAAGACACTAAGTATTCATCCCTTCTTGAATTTTATGATATTGTTTCAATGTTTTATGAATGTGTGTTGCATTAATAGCATTATTATGGATTGTATGGGTAATGTGGATTAATTTATCTAGAATATTATACCTATAACATTCTTACACCTAAGGAGAGAACTATTTTCAAACCCTTACCTATATTTTATTTTAGAGCGTAAACATTTAGTAAACTCAACATTTGATCTTGGACAACCTTCTACAATCGTAGGGTTTAGATTTCTCAATCTTCTAGTTTTTGCAATCATCTTTACTTTTGATTTTCTATATTTCCATGTCCTAAATATAGTTTTCAAATGATTTGTTATGGTTCCATGTTTGGCTCTTTCTTACGACTCTTTCTAAGGTTTCCTTGTCACGCAATCACCTTTAGCGTCATATCTACAAATATATTACTCTATTTTCAAATGTCGTGGAGTTTTTTCTATTTAGGATAAATTAAACAAACACCTATTTTTGTTTGGCATTATTTTTGTAATTAAAAATCTATATTTTTAGTAATAAGAGCATAATTTATAAATTTACAAGTATTTGAATATCCCTTAGAGATTTTTATTCATAATTTTGAGATGCTAAAATTCCTCTCTTTATTTTGTAAAATTCATAATATATTTTTAGAAATGGTTGGTTTAATGATTTGATGACTATTGTTTTTTACAAAAAAATCACTTTTTTGGGCATACCTATATTACTACACTTGGGATTATTGTTGTCCATATTCAATCCTTTCAATTTTTGTTCTATATTTTATGTTGTACAATTTATTGAAATTTGGCCTTCTATTTTACTCACCCTAATTAAATTTAATATAATGTATAAGAATGACTATAATGTATCTAGTTTCTAATGCATTTAAATTCATACCTTAGGTAGATAAGAATCCTATGGATAATAGAATTCAAAATTACAATAACCCACATAAAATTTGAAGTGCAATTAGGGTTATAGGAGTGACTTAGCTATTTTAGAATACCTTTAGGCTATGTCCTTTGTAGAACTAGAACAAATTAAGAGTATGAACTTTTTGCATATCATCAACTATGTCTTTCAATAAATTTGTGCATGAATATACTGAAGTGTCAGGACTAGTTATCACTAATTGACCGAGATGTATGGTCTTGGACCTATAAATAATGGAAATGTAGAACTTTGTATGTTTATCTATTTAAAAAAATTCTACACCTTGATAAACTCAATTTCATATGTAACCTTAGATTTCACACCTATTCCTACAAAACAAACATAGTTATTCTGCAACACACTTAAGAACACATTATATCATAAAATATGTAAGTAATTGTGACCATATGATGTTAGTGCTCACCCCATTTTTGAATCACTAAGCATTGTACTAAATTTCATATTCAATGTAGTTCTCTTAGTGCTTTGTGTAGATGTGCATGCAACTATCCCTTGGCCTATCTTCACCCTCATACTTTCACACCGATAGCAGGATACACTATTTCATCCAAATAAAACTATTGTGTACAAATGAAAAAAATGATTCTTTCTTCATTAGATATTTATGTGGTAGATAGATAGATGATTGTTAGATGATAAATTATTATAGTGGACTTTTGTGTGTGTGTGTGTGTGTGTGTGTGTGTGTGTGTGTGTGTGTGTGTGTGTGTGTGTGTGTGTGTGTGTGAGTTCTTTACTTTATAATTTTGACTTTAGTGGTGAGAAAGGTCGACCCAAAAACATAAAATATGAAACATAAAAGAGTTAAAAAACACCCATGAAGAAAGAGTAACCAAAATGTGAAGAGGTCCGAGACCATACAACTGATAGTAGGACCATAGTATGGTCCTCAACCATTTCTATGGTATTGGACTAAAGTAAAATGTGAAAGAACAGTAAATTGTAATTTCCAAAGATATCTGACTCAAATCAAAAGAAGAATAAAATGGTAGAACAATCTAACTTCACACTCAAATCAAGGAATAGGAAGTAAAAAAAAAGAAATTATGCCACTAACATGATGGCTCATTTTTAAGAACTTACATATATAACATCCGATAAAAGCATATTGTAATAATTGTTTTGTGCATATTTTAGTGTCTACTTTTCCCCCATTTATGCTAGTGAATAAAGTTTACTAGTTTAAATGAGAATAAGATCACACCTGAAAAACATACTAAATCATGAAGAACCACAAGCATTCCAAGAAAACTAACCATATATGAAAATCTACACGAGTCACTAACTAGCCCACGTGGAGATAGGGGAGAACCATGTCATAGGAGTAAAAATATGTTATAGGAGAAAAGGAAGTTCTTGGAGATACAAATATTACACTTGGTGTATATAGAGTGTTAGGGGTGATAAAATCCCCAAGTGATTTTAGATATAATTAGAAAATTGGTAAGTCAACACCAAGGGAAGAGTGTCACAAAGCTTTCAATTTACTCACAATAATGTTTCCGAAAAACTGTGACCACTGTTGAGTGAAGGAACCCCCAAATGTTGACCTAAGACCCTGATAGACATGTGAGGCTTATGAGTATTCAACCTTAGTTAATGATGTACTGAGGAAATACACCACATCTACTCTAAGAATAAAAATTTAAATGGAAGAAAGTACCAGATTTCATCCCAAACTCTTATCTTTATTTAATTATCAATAATGATTACATCATACATTCTTCTCATTCTATTTCATATATTATATCTCACATAAAATATCTCAAAATGGCACTCACACATATATATTTATTGTGATGTGCCCATATACAATACATTAGTTACAAAAATACACATAAGACAATTGGTTCCAAAAGACAATTCTTTTGACTCATGCCTCTGTTGGATTCTGTCTCGTACTAGCTCGATTTTTGTTCATTCTACAGCATCATGTCAGCTTCCACAACTCTTTCCAGTGTTACGCGGCTTTCTCCGTGTATCACCGCTTCCTTATTTTATCATGGATTTCTTAGTTTATCATGACTTCCTTAGTTTATCACTGCCTGTTTCAGTGTTTGGCAACTTTTTCCTTTTATGCGCGGAACCATTCTTTATTTGTGGCTATCTTTTATCCTTTGTGGTTAGCTCTATCTCTTCGCAGCTATCTACAGACTTTGGCAGCTTTATATCTATCTTCGCGGCTTATGCAAAATTGATGAACACCCCTGTCAACAACCACACCACTATAGATAGATCTACGTCCCAAATACTTCTAAACCCCTACAAATTCTAAAGTGAATGAAATCTCATTTCCCCCATTGTGCATTATATGGGTGTATATTAGTAACTATAGTATTTATGATTTTGTATATTTCAATATTTGAATTTCCCCTACATTTATAATAAATTCATTGGCATGTTCATTCATAAGTTTGTGTATAAATCATCTAGTGCATTTTTATAATCAAACTTGACCACTAAGTGACGGACTTGTTTTGAATATCATTAGGAAGAGTGGGATTGCATAAGTAACTTATTTTCTTTGTGGATGATTTTCATGAAGGAGGATGGTCTTACATATCTACTCCACTTAATTTTCTTTTTTATTTTGAAAAATAAAATAAAATAAGACTTTTTGTAGTTGACTTGTATATTTTCCCCTCTTTTGGTGAAAGGGAGTGTGTGAAATATCATTTCTTGAGGTAAAATATAGTTAGTAGTAATAATGTATATAAATTATAGTGTTATAGGGGTTAATTGGTATCAATTAATATGAATCATATTATTATATAGAGTGATGGTAAAATCCAATGAAGGAGTATAGATATGATAGAAAATGATTCGAATACATCTATGAAATCTTGCACACAACCATAAAGGATATGTTTTATCAAGTTGTTACACATGGATGTGGAAGTGGGGGAAACAATGAAAACAATGCAACTAATGTTAGGAAATTTAAGGGATAAATAATGTTACAAATTATATATCCACAATATTAATTACCGAATATTATAGTTTATGAAGTGAATTGATTAAGAAGATATATTTATATGTTTATAATGCACACTAAAAAATTTAAACAATATGAACAATAAGTAAATGTACACAGAGACATAAGATATAATTCAGAAAACCATGGAAGGTAAAAAAACCCATTGAAAATCACTTATATTTATTCATATTAAACTTTCACCCAACACTCCCACTATTTCCACATGCAATTACACCTTCAAAAATGGATTACAAACTGCCTCATACATTTTCTCGTGAGTTTCATCTCATTTCAATGATGTTTCTGTAATCAGCTCGCACATATAATTTGCGTACATGTTACAACCTATGTAACTGATCTCTAATGAGATCATTTTGTATATACAAGATGGGTGGTCATGATCCACTATTAAAATCCAAACGATTTGGGTCCAGCATGCTTATATTTTAAATATAATCTATAAATAAAAAAACATATAGTCTTTGGCGGGTTTCATAAATAAGAAATTTATTTCCTAATATTATAAACCCAACACTCCCTGTTAATGTTAAGTAGAGAAACAAGTAAAAAATAAGTCAAAATTTTCTCCTTATGCCAAATCACCTTTTAGTACAAAAGGAATTACAATCGATAAATTAATGCATGATTTAGGCTAGCATCCTAAAAACACTTGTTCCATAGGTTTATAGTTTCACGGTGCACTACAATAGAGTCCCCTGTGTTTCTAACTTCCGTGGTACACTATTGTAGTGTCCCAAAGACTTATACAATCCATAAAAAAACTACAACAACATTGTGGGTTTAGAGGGAAGTCATGAGACATTTTTTTTCATGGTTCAAAGCAGTGTTCCACGAATTCCAAAAAACCACAATACAAAGGAATATTAGAAATTTTTAAGAAAAAGTGATTTAAGGATGAATACTTACATCATAATATGGAGTTAACAAACTCTTCATATTAATGCTTCATTGGGGATTACAAGTAAACTTCACATACATGACAATTTATTTAAACACCAGAGAAATAGTTTTAAGAGTGTCCACTTTGACACAATCAAGTCAGTAAGAGATCGCATTGCACAATAAAGAACATGTCAAACATGTCCATTTCTTATGTCCTCCTCAAGGGTAGTTATGAAATGCCCAAACTCTTATGATTTAGAGGTGAATATTGACTTCGTTCACATGATCAGAAGAGCCAAACAACATATGCTTTGATAATTAATATGTGGATATCAATGTCATCCACGTGATCACAAGAGCTAAAATATTAAATGCCCAACATAGCACATAACTTGCAGAACTTTTTAGCACTCAAGGAATTAGTAAAAAAAATTGTAACCTACTCATCAGTGGAATAAAACTTGATATCTATATCACAATTCAAAACACTTTCCTGGATGAATTACATATGAATCTCAATATGCTTGGTTCTTTAATGCTAGACTAGATTGTTTGTAAGAACAATATAATTTTGGCTATCACATAGAAGTAATTTTCTTACTTTTATGGACATATGAAGTTATTCCAACAATATTTTAAGTCACATGGCTTCTTTTTCTTCTTCAATAACACTTCAATACTCTTATTTAGTAGAAGAGATAGATATTGTTTGTTGCTCGAAGTTATTACACTTACACCCAACTTGAAAACATATCCATAAGTAGATCTTATATCCATAACGTTAACAACATGTTCAGAATCACAATAACCAACTAGAATTAAATTATCGTAAGAAGAATAACACAAGATATAATTTATTGTACCTTCGATATACCTTAAAATCCTTTTTTCCCATTTTCCAATAGTCCTAATAAGGATCCTGCATGAATCTACAAACAATTCTAACTGCATAGGAAATATTAAGTCTAGTGATAGTTAAATAAATAAAACTACCAACTAGTTGTCTATATAAAGTGGGATTAAAGTTAGCATAAGAAGGTTTTGGATCTAATTTAACACCAACATCCATAGGAATAGAGACATGATTACAATAAATCATATTAAATATTTTAATAATATTAACAACATATTGTGATTGAGATGTAACAATAGAATTGGGATTTTGACAAGTAACCATGCCTATAAAATTACTTAATAGTCTAAAATGAGTCATTTCAAAATGTTGTCTTTACTTCTCTTTGATTATAAGAATTATATTCTTATCACTACTAGTAATCAAAAGAAACAAGATCATCAACATATAAGACAATCATGATAACTTGATTTTTTTCACACGTGAAATATAAATCATTATCAGCAAAATAGTTAGAGAAAACAAGCTCATAAAATAAACTATTTATATTAGCATACCAAGCTCTAGGAGATTGTTTAAGACCATATAAAAATTTCTTAAGTTTACACACACATAATTATTTTCTAAGTTCTTCTAAACTTTTAGGTTGATGCATATAAATTTCTTCTTTCAAGTCACCATTTAAAAACAAAATTTTAACATCCATTTGGTGAATCTCCCTACCATGTTGAGCAGTTAAATATAGAAGAATTCTAATGGTGATGGTTTCAACATAATCCAAATGTAATGAAATTACTTAGATATATCTTAATATCAATAGAAGTAGAGCATGAAATAGCACGTAATTGTAGATAAATGATCACAATATGCAAGTAGAATAGCTTATCCACTTCAAGGGGGAAACATCCAAACCATACAATAAGAATCAAATATTCAATATGATGATTAACGAATCCTCACTACCACGTATATAAACCATTCCTATGTTATATCCAATACCATTGTTGGCCTACTAAAATATGAAATCATAAATCAATAACATATGAAAAGAAGAGAGATTATGTAAGCTACAAGTCGTCTCTGCATGTCCAATATATGCTATAGGACTAAGGGCGTAGCATGCCCCTTCCCTTTGAAATAAAATTGTCCCCAATGTTGGCCATGTTGATGTATAAATGCTTCATCTTCCCATGTTGCATTCTCAATATTCATATTCTTCCACTTGATCATATACTCAATAATGACTCTAGTTGTCAATATTTTGGTTTATATCTAAAGAATACCTTCATGTTCCAATATTATGCTTCCATCCTCATCCATTTCATGAAGAACTGACTAGGTATAAATGTGTTGTGCAATGAATTTTTTATGAAAAACACATCGAATACTAGATGTATTTTACTTCCTTAAGGGAGCTCCAGCTTATCTACCACACTACCTATTTTCTACAACACTTGGCAAAGACCATAGTATCTAGGTACAAGCTTATTATCCTTATTTTTTTGTTTTAAGGAAAATTACTTATATGGATGCAACCATATAAAAAAAATTCACCCACTTCAAAGTGTCTCTCACTACAGTGTTGATCATCTTGTTGCTTCATGCAGTTTTTAACATTACCAAATTCTCTCTAAGGCTAGATAGTACCTCCTGTTGGTGATGAATGTCATCTTCGATTTCTCTCACCTTCGGTTTAAACTTCAAGATAGAGATGAGTGATGGAGGATGATACCCACAAAGTTCTAGAAATGGAGACATTTTGGATGAAGCATTAAATGAATTATTATACAACCATTTTTCAAGTGGCAACAATTACACCCAACTTTCTTGTATATCCAAAGTAAAACATCAAAGATATGCTTCCACAAAATTATTTACCACCTCAGTTTTTCCATTCTAATTAGGGATGATAAGATGAACTCTCAACCAATTGGATACTCATACAAGAGAAAAAAAAATAGTCTAAAACTTACTTGTAAATATAAAATTTTGATCACTTACTATAATTTTGGGTGTGTCATGGAGCTTTTGAACTATTTCCATAAAAAAAATGATGAGACAAGCAAAGGAAAAAAAATATTATACTTGGTAAGTCTATCCATTACGACCATGATGATGATTTTCCCTTCTGATTTAGAAAATCTTGTGATGAAATCCATAAATACCTCTTCCCATCTCTTGTTAGGCATAAATAAGGGTTGTAGGAGACCTGATGTCTAAACAATCTCGCCCTTATTATGTTGACACACCAAACATTCTACCAAAAAAATTAACATCTTGTTTTAGCCCCTCCCAGAATAAATATCGTTTCCCTCAATGATAAGTTATCGAGAACCCACAATGGCCACCTAGTGGAGAAGAATGGAGCTCTTAGATTACATGGTTTTTAAGTGTGGATTTCTTACACAAATACAACATTTCCTTGTACTACAATGTATCACCCTTCCATATAAATTTATCCGATATGGTTTTATGCTTATGGAGATTCTGAATAAGATTTTGTGTCTCTGTATATTTCTTACATTCTTCCATTTCTTGATCCACCCGATCTTCCATTAGTATAGAGATGGTACATAACAATGCTTCTATGGACTCATCCCTCCTAGATAGTGCATCAGCTACAACATTTTCCTTTTGTTTCTTATGAATAAACTCAATGTCATAACCCAACATCTTTGTGACCCATTTTTGTTTCTCTTATGAAGATAGTCGTTGCTCTAATAATTATTTCAAACTATCATGATCATTTTTTACCTTGAAGTGTCTATCCATCAAGTATGGTCTCCATTGTTTGACTACATGTAATATTGCCATCATTTCCTTCTCATAGGTGGGTTTCAACAAATTCTTTCCTTTTAAAAAATTCTTTCCTTTTAGTTTATGAATCTCAAATTTTATGGGATGACCTTCTTACATGAGTAGTACATTGATCCCATTTCCTGAAGCATCACATTCAACTATGAAGGTATTGGAGAAATTTGGGGTTTCCAATACTTGAGTGGTGCACATCGCCGCATTCAATTTTTTAAATGCCCTAGAAGCTTCCTCATTCCAATGAAATGAGTATTTCTTCAACTATATTGTGAGTGGTGCTACTATACTTACATAGTTCTTTAAAAATATGTGATAGTACCCTATGATACCAAATAAACATCATATAGGACTTCCCATTCCACCATGGCCTTGCTTTTGCAAGAGTCCACCTTGACACCTTCGTGAGAGATAATATGGCCCAAGTATTCCACTTCTTGTACCCAAAAAGAACACTTTGAAGGCTTGGCATAGAGTTGATGTTTCTTAAGGGCTTTTAAGACTTTAATTACATGATGTAAATGCTTCTCCCAAAAAATTTTATATTATTATATCATCAAAAATTACTACGAAAAACTTTCGTAGGTTAATGGTCAAAATACAAAATTCATCAAGCTCTAAAATGTGGATGGTGCATTAGTAAGACAAAATGTCATCACTATAAATTCATAATGCCCTTGATGTGTTCTGAAGGATGTCTTATGAATATCCTCTTTCTATACTCTAATTTAGTGATACCCAAAATCAAGATCTAGTTTTGTAAAATAAAATGCACCATGTAACTCATCTAACAAATCATCAATGACATGAATAGGAAAATTATGTTTGATAGTGTACTTGTTAAGTTCTCTATAGTCCAAACACATGTTCCACCTTTCATCCTTGCAACATCATAACAGGAGTAGAATAAACACTCTGACTGTGAAGAATAATACCCATTTTAAACATATCCTCAACCATGTTCTCAATCTCACTCTTTTTAACATATGGGTATCTATAAGGCCTGATCTTGGGGGAATGGATTCCTAGAATTAACTAAATGACATGATCATGATATCTTTTAGGAGGTAATCCTCTAGGATCCTTGAAGATAACTCCACGTTTATCAATAACATTATGAGGATCAAGATGCACTATCATAATTGGTGGTTGAAATTATATGTAGAACAATCATGTTACAAATCCTTTAGCCCCCCTTTTAAGAATATTTTACATTTGGTGAGAAATAACCACCTGAGGATTTTTAGCCTATATTCCTTAAAGTTCAAACTGTCTTCCCTCATAATGAAAGCGCATGAATAACTCCTCGAAATTTATCTCTATGGTGCCTAGATTTGTGAGCCACTGAACACCTAAGATAATATTAGCTCCACCCATGGGAATAACAAACATAGTGGATTCAATTACGTAGTCACCCATCATAATTTTAATGTTATGGCATTTCCCTGAACATTGGACTTTCCACCATCTAGAATCATTACTTAAAATTCAAGATTTGGATAGATGAAATAATTTAGTCTTTCTTCCAACTTATTTTTCATGAAATTATGTGTGTTCCCCGAATCTATCAATATTATCACCTTCTACTTATTAAGGTAACCCACGACCTGAAGGGTTTATGGAGTGAAAATACCAAATAGAGTATGGCATGATATAGTTGGTTGGGGCTCTATAGAGTCTTCCTCTATTTTTTCCACTTCATCACATGATGTTTCCTCATCTTCTTCCTCCTCACAAGTCCTTTTAGTGTAAAACAATTTCTTCTCACCACATTTATGACTTGGTCCATATTTTCTATCAAATTTAAAACATAGCCATTTTGATATTTCCTCTTCAATTTGTTGAGGTTATCATGGTGGGAAGGTGCTATGATCTTTTTAATTAGTGAAAGTCGACCTACTACTGGAAATAAATTTTTCCTCTTCTTTATGTATCATGATAATAGAATTAGAAACCTTGAGTGGATTGAACAACGTACCTCATGCTCAATATGGTTGTTAATACCCCTAAAAATATGTCATTTAGATTCCCTTCCATAGAATTCTCCACACAAAAGGATATGATTTTGAACCAATGAATAAAATTCTTGATTGATCATGTTTTCCATAAGTTTTCTAATTAGCTGAAGTAATTCTCTGACACACTAGAACTATAGTGCAATTGTAGATCTTTGATAAAAAAATGTCCAATTGACATTGATACCATTAATTGTCCTTTTATAATATAACTATCATTACCATATGAATTGGATAGGTTCGACATACAAGGATGTCATGGTCATCTTTTGTTCCGATAAGATCTGATGTAGATCAAAGAAATTATCCATTTGGTTAATTCAATTAAGTGGATCCTTTCCATAAAACTTACACATTTCAAATTTTGGAAACAAGTTACAAGCCTACAGAGTATTGTTATTTGGATTAGGGAGGCTCAAATATCCACCCTAGAAATTTGGTCCATTACTTTATATTGAAGATCCTTCTTGGTCGATATGAGCATGATTGAGTTGTTCCTGGTTTGTAAGATTTATACTAATTTTATGGATGAAATCAACAAATCATTTACCAATATTTTCTACATATTATTTTCTAGCCATCTCATCCTGTAGGTTTTACATATTTTACTAAAGTTAGCTTATCCTAAGGTCCAACGGAGTAAACCCTACCCCTAAGGAAATTGTAGTTACCCCTTATGACTCTTAACACCTCAACTATTATCTCATCCTTGTCTGGAGTTTTACATAGAGTGACATGATTATTTTTACCTCTTATGGAAGGACCCACCATGATGCCCCAAAATAGTAGAATTTAGGGATGAAGGTTGAAATTTGGGATTTGTCAATTAGATAGGAATTTGAAAAAATATGAAAAACTCAAAGAAATAACTCAAACTAATTTTGTATCTTCTTTTTGAAAATGTAAAGAACTTGGAAAAATTCTAGAATTTTCTTTCGATTGAGGAAATTTATGAAAAATAAGTTAAAATTGATATAACTTTTGTAAACCAAGTCAAAATATTTTAAAATTTGGAGAGGATATTACTTGACTTATTTCTCAAAAACCAAAATACTTTTTTAGTAACCATCGCTACTAAATTGGAGATATAATGGAGTATTCACAATTAGGGTTTTGATGCACTTTTGGCCAAGATCAAGCTCTAATAACACTTGTAATGAAATTACTTGGAGAGATCTAAATGCCAGGAGTAATAGAGAATGAAAGAACATGATAATTTTTCACAATATGCAAATATAATAGCTTAGACACTTTGAGGGGTAAACCTCCAAACCATACAATGAGACTCAAATTTCCAATTTGATGATTAACTACTACTTACTACCACCTATATGTATCATTCCTTTGTTATGGACAACTCTAAGTCCGACCTACTAAACATTTGAAATAATAAAAAAATAACATACAACAACAAAACATAATATGTAAGCCATAATTTGGTTGTACATATCCAATATAAGCTATAAGACTAAGGGTGTAGCACCAAACTAGATTTTTTAGTAAACCCCCTAGTAACTAATATTTCCTTAAATTTATCAATCTTACTAGAAGATTTATATTTTAGTTTATACAACCATCTAGAGCCTACAATGATTCTTTGAGGAGGAAGAGGGACTAATTCCTATGTTTGATTCTTAATAAGATCATTGTATTTAGCTTCCATAATTGTAATCCATCTTTCATCTAGGTTGGGTTCTTAAAAAGATTAAGGTTTAACCTCATTAACAATTGACAAGGCATGATAATAATATTGACTACGGGTTATCTTTCTCAAATCATTATTCTACATCCATCATATCAGAAGAGGGATAATTATGATCTTGCAAATCAATTTCCATATTGTCTAAGAAAGGATTATCATTTAAACAATTAGTCTCAGACTCAGGAAGCTAAGAAAATGGAAGAGACACATATTTAGAAAAACCTTTCTCAAGAATATACACATTCCTTTTTTTCTAAAATCACATGTTTAACTGGATCATGCACTCTTAATTCTTTATTTTGACTACCATACCCAACAATATTACAAGAGTAAGAGTTAGGATCAAGATTTTGTCTTTTAACTTTAGGAATAAGAAGAGAAATAGGTCTTCCAAATATCTTTAACTAAGAGATATCATGTGTTTTCTTAGTTCAAACTTCATGAGGTGTGGTTTGATGCAACGATTTTTTAGGAATTCTATTTAAAATATGAGTAGTAGTGTTCATAGATTCATCCCATATAAATTTAGGTACGAAACATGAAGAATATTCCTAGCCATTTCTAAGATTGTTATAATCTTCCTTTCAGCTATGCCATTTTACTGAGGAGAATAGCGAGTTATTATCTCCATTTGAATTAAATTAGATAAAAAAAACTCATCAAAATTATTATTAACAAACTCACATCCAATATTCATTCATATTCTTTTAACTTTCAAATTATCCATATTTTCAATAAGGTATTTAAACTCTTCAAACTTAGGTAAGACATCCGACTTTTTCGTAATGTAATGAGACCAAGTCATTCTTGACAAATCATAAATAAAACTAATAGTATATAAATCATCACCAAGAGAAGGTAATTCCAAAGGAAATTCTACATAATTATGAATTAACTCAAGTAAGAAAGAGGAAATTGACTCATGATGTTTGTGAAATGGTGGTAAATGTTTCTTACCATGCAAGCACATTTCACAAGATGCATGGTATGATTTTATCTTATGAAGACCTATAACAAGGTTAAGGTGGTACATCTCATATAAAATTTTAAAGGTCACATGCCCAATCCTTTCAATCCATATTTGAAAAGTATTACAAGAAGAAAAGGAAAGACAAGATTCAATAACAAATTCTTCAAAAAGGTATAATCCATTCTTTTGTAAACCAACACCAATTACTTTAGCAAGATTATTTTTAAGATACCATTTATGTTGTAATAATACAACTTTATAATCATCTTTAGTTGATTGAGAACAACATAAAAGGTTATTATTTAAGTTAGGAACAAATAACACATTCTTAATGATTCCATTGGCAAAGATAATATTTCCATAAGATTAAGACTTGATGATAGAGTTATCTCCTAGATAAATATTTTCACAACACTCAACAATGTCATGAAGGATATCATGGATATATGTCATGTGTCTAGATGCACCACTATCTAGGATCCATTCACTATTAATGGAGACTAAAGTGCTTGTATAAAGAGCAATATAATACTCAACATTATTGGCTTGGTTATTAGTATGACTTTGATTTTTATTCATCTTCTTCCTTTTATTATTGTTGTTCTTATTCTTAGGATTGTTATAACATAAGTGAGCATGAAAATTTGTTGGTTTATGACCAAATTTACTACAATTCTTACAAGTGTCTTCAAACTTTACTTTATACTTCTAATTATTCCAATTGTGTTTTAATTTGGATCTAAAGTTTGATTCCTAATTTGTATAATTGATATACTGATTTTTAGAAGACTTCTAAAATAGAGAGAATAGTGCATGAGAGTAATTTTATTTTGAGTCAAAGTTTCATGACCAAGGATTTTTTTAGTGGCGAATATTCCATTTTAGAAAAAATTAAAAAGGTGATTTTTTTGGCATGGGTCATTGACATGTTCGCCTAAAAATGATAGTTTAATTTTTTTAGGGGTTGTCTTTGCCTACCTCTTTAAAATATCCCCTATATAATCCCATATTATTCACTGGGTAGAACACTACTTGCTAACTCATACCACATGAGGCATATCTATTATCAAGTACATAACTTGCAAAGCAACATTTTCCAGTACACAAAAGTATATTTTTTCAGACAAAAGCATTTAACTGACTCTGTTAACGGGTGACAAGAAGACTCTTTTGACGGGCAGACAAGAAGGCTCTGAGGATGGGTGACAAGAAGATTCTATTGATGGGGAAATAAGAAGGCTTTGTGGACAGGTGACAAGAAGGTTCTATGGATGGGTGACAAGCAAGATCTGTTGATGGGTGACAAGTAGGATCTGTTGAAGGGTGACAAGAAGGCTCTCTTGATAGGTGACAAGAAGGTATTTATTTGACGGGTGATAAGAATAACCTTCTGACATGTGATAAGGTACTATTTTTTACACGTAAAAATTTGCATGACAAAGGTGTGTTTTTGACAGACTGACCAGGAGCTTATCTGACTTGAATTTATCACGCTGAGAACAATGGAAGCTGCTAGTGCTCAGAACACCCAACAAGTTACAAAAAAAACTCAAAAGTTATTTGTTCAAGTATTTTGGAAAATCTGTTAGTTTAGATACCGCAACCACCAGCACCCATAGATACTCCCACTGAAATCAATCAGAGCACAGACTATGTGGAAGGTGTTATTGAAGTGGACATGCATTCTAGCTTAGTATCAAGCCAAATGACACCTATAATTATACCATGCTACAGGGCTTGAAGATATTTCAGTGGTGTAGGTAGAGCTTGAAGATATTCATGTTGATGTGCAACCAGGAGTGCAAAATGCAACACAAAATTCAAATGCAACTAGTAGTTCATGGAAAAGGAAACCTAATGATCATGATATTCCTAAAAGCTCTGTACATAAAAGTAAAATTGTGAATACGAATAAGAATATGTGGACACTTGGGAGGATATACAAGTTTTATTGGGCTACAAAATTTCCATTTATTGAACCATATACAGCCAGCTAATTCTGAAGAAATTTCATCGGAATGTACATTCCGAAATGTTCTTGGAAATTGGGAAGGAAACAAAAAAATGCAACTGAAGTTAGACACAATTGAAAAACATTGTGGAAAATAATATTTCACTATAACACGGGAAGATGGCCAGAAAATTAAAACACAAAAATGGATAACTGAAAAAAATGCATGCATGTGAAATATGCGGCAGAATATGAGGTAGATCAGAAAAGATGCAGACTTCTCGTAGAAAATGGTAGAACGATCTCATCACAAATTGGTAGGATGAATAAATCAAATTTACGTGCTAAACTCATACAGTTTTCTACTTTATTCCACATCCTTAAGAAAGGAAGACCGATTTCAGATTTCATTGATTTCAAACCTTTGTATCAATATAATGGAATGCAAAATGTTCCCCTTTCTCACTGGTCAGACAACAATGCATGGGAAATGGCTAAATGTCTTGTTATGATTGAGAAGGAAGATTTGAAAGAGTGTGTAAAAAATGCAAAGTTTATATCTTTGTCGATTGATGAAGTGACCACAGTTGACAACACCACATGGGTATGTATTTATGTTTACACTTTAGAAAATCATATGAGGACTCCGCACATGTTGGGTGTTCAGAAAATGGTTGAAAATTGCAATGCAGAAAACCTATATAAACTAGTTATTTCTCTTTTGAAAGAAATTTATGGCATGACTGTGAATGAAATTGCTACAAAGTTGGTATGCATGGGAGAAGATGGTGCATCATTCATGCAGGGTCATAGAATTGGGTTGTGTGTTCGATTGCAAACATCAGTCACCCATTATATGCTAGCAATTCACTGTATGGCTCACAGAATGAATTTAGCATATAAAATCATTAGAAAATACAAAAACGTTGCAAAAGTAGAAGACCTTATAAGAGAACTGCATGCCTATATGACAAGCAACCCAAAGAGATTTCTTGAGTTTCAAAAATTTTCCATAGGAATTACAAATGGTAAAAAACTTCTAAAGGATGTTGAGACAAGGTGGATTTCGTTGTATAAGCCTGCATGTAGAGTGTGTGAGGAGTATCCTTCGTTGGTTGGTTTCATGCACAAATATCATCATGAAATTGACAGGGAAAGGGACTTGTTGTTTCGTCTAACTGATTTGGAGACATTGCTTACATTGGTAGGCATTATTCCAATTTTGTAGGAGATCAATACATTGATGAAACATGCACAGGGCAGATTAACCTATATTGTTGATTTTATACGGATGAGAAAAATGGTATGTATGAGTCTTGATGCCTTGTACACTTCCCTAGATAGTTTTGATACACATGTATTTGATAACTAGAAAGTTTTATTGGATATTAACCATCCCAATAACTTTTTGATATTTAATATCCATGATCACCTATGTATCCATGTTAGTAGGAAAGAGATACCACTGCACATTCTGCAAAAAAGTAAAGACGTTACATCAACGGAAAAAAAAGAAGTTCATGTGACATGAAATCTGTTTGATTCTGTAGTAATTGAAACAAGAATAAAACTCAGAAAAATTACAGAATCCTTAGCATCATAAATAAGATAACATTTCAGCCAATACAAAATTCTTGAACCCATGGGTGTGATGATTCCAAATTTTTGGAATACAAAAGGTGGCCTTGCTGATTTTGTAAGTAAGCTTTTTCATAAATACATGGGTACAATATTGGATCATTTCAGCAAAACATCAGAGGTCGAGGGTATTGAAATAAAAGGTATACTGAATGTTGATTTAATAAAGACTCAATCAACTAATTTTGCAACGACAATGAGGTCACAATATAAAATCTTAGATGAACCTTCAAAGAGTGGTGTTATTACAAGGCTCTGGCTGAAAAATCTACCAAAGTAGTGTGTTACAAGAAGACATTAGTGAATATTTTCGGTTGTACGAGTTGTGCCAAACAATGATTTTGGGATCCGTGGAGGATGAAAGAGTTTCCAGTGCTTTATCTTTTATTAAATCAAAACTGAAGAAATAGGTTGGATAAAAATATCAAAAGTTGCATAAGGTGTTATGTTTCTCACTACTCTTTGGAAACCTTTCCTTTTGACAGAGCTATTGCATGCAATGGAATTCCCTTTCCAAAAGAAGAGGTGTAAATAATACTGCTACAAGTCCAAGTAATCTCAATGATGAGACTAGAAGTGGTGCATCTTCAAACTTTACCGATGCAAATATTGAATACAAAGAAGCTATTGAAAATGGATTATTTCAGCTTTAAATAGGTATCAACCTTGACATTACACTTTAATTGTTCTTATTTATTCAATTTCATATTAATAGATTCTAATTTAATTGTTTATAGTTTTACATAAATACCATTGTAATTCTACAGATGCAAATATTGACAGTGAGGAGGCTATTTTTGATCTGTAGTTATCATCCAAGATGTTACAGGTATGTATATTTACATTTATTCAAATAATATCATTTATTAAAATCAGATTTATTTCATTGGTATTTTTAATTTTCAAACCACTTAAATGGTGTATTTTGCAAGGTCTTCAAATCTCATATCTATATTCTGCCATGCTTAGTGTCTGGTACAGCAACCATCCACTCTGCAGTGCATTCTTGATATTTGTGTCACCTTTGATATGAACAGGTTCTAGTTTACTTTTATTTTCTTAGGTTAGATCTGGATTCTACATTTTAATTTCTCTTCATTTCATTGATGTTTATGAAAAACGTGAGTTGACATCCATCCAAGGAAGCTCTCACTTCTTGGGACTGAGATCATCAGGAAACTCACCCATTTTTATTCTAATCCTTATCCATTTTTCATGTTGAATTCTCAAGAATCAAAGGTCGTCTAGCTTGCTCAAGAAGATAAGAGGTACCTTAAACCCTATCTTAGTGGTTAGCCATAGTTTTAAATGTGAAGAATATTTTACCGTATTAAGATATTTGTGTCATACCACATTCTTTTTTTCTTTGAGCTTTATCGTTTCAATTCAATATAAAGGTTTGAAAATAAATGTGTAGAAACGATATACATATTAAAGAGTTTGAAATTTAAAATAGAGAGAAGAATCTTTTACTGTATTAAAATGAAAGATGTATCTGTCACACCACAATGCACATTCTTAATTTTCTTTAAAATATTATCCATTATCATCGTATAGTCACATACAATTCATCATCATCCATATCTACTCTAATTGCATTATCCACATAACACCACATTCTAAATGAATAAATGGATGATCCATTGTAATGTCTATTCTAATGTCATAAAACATATTAGATTTCATCACCAACATGTAATGAAAAATGTAATCATGACCGTTCATTGCATGCAGAGATAATATTGCATAAAGTTTAAATCCATGAATCATGATTATCCATCAAACATACACACCATATACAATATAGAAATTTTATATAAAAATATAACAACATAAAATTCATCATCATCCATATACAATATAGAAATTCTATATAAAAAAATAACAACATACAATTCATATAGTCACGTACAACTCATCATCATCTATATCTACTCTAATTTCATTATCCAGACATCCACACCTAATGTCCACATAGAACCACATTCTAAATGAATAAATTAATAATAACTATAACCACATCTACTCTAATTTCATTATCCAGACATCCACATCTAATGATAAATGTAACTATCACCATCATTGCAAGAAGAGATAATATTGCATAAAATTTAAATCCAAACTTCAAATTAAACAAATATTCAAGTATCAACTTTCATTCTTCTATATATAAAATATTTAAAGTTTCAATTTTGAGGTTCCCTAATCCTCGAGCCTCAATCATTAACATTTTCACTAGACCCTATTGTATTCCTTGCCTCAATTATCCCCGAACTAATCAGATCCTCAGCAAGTCATGTCTAGGTTCTTGACGATTGCTTCTTCTTCCTTTGTAGCATCTCCATGGGATGTCAAAGAAGGATCTGCCCCTACCTTTGCTTTAAATAAAATCTTCGGGTTGTATCCATTCTCTTTAATTATCCACTTAAGTGTATTGTTTTGTTTGTTAACCAAAACAATATTTTCTTTCATCTTAATTGTTGCGGATAAACTGTTCTTTGTTGTTTCCAAGTGAACTTGGAAGACCTTGGCTTGACTCTTTAAATTTTCATATTTCAGTTGCAACAAAAAGAGTGAAGTCAATTAAACATATTAAAAAACAATTTTTTATTGAAATTAATAAAAAATATTTTTTCAAACTGATTATACTTACGACAACTCTATCTCGTTTGGCATTTGCAATCATGACCATTTCCTTATCTTTAGACCATTTATTGAAATAGGCTTGGGCCTCTACACTAATATTCTCCAATCTGTTTAATACTTTATCTAAAATACTGTCATTATAGGTGTTGTTATATGTGACAGTCCCACTTTTAGCTCTGATGAATAATGCCTCCATCTTCTCAGGTTGATTTTTTACTGTTGCAAACAAGATCTCTCTTTACCAATGGTTATTCATAAAGACTTACTATCTCATATATTAATAAGTTTTCCCTTCTCTCCCATCAAATGAGCTCACTGATTTGAGACGTGATAAATTCATTCATGTGGGATCGAAAATCATAGCCAATAAAGTTCTCCAAAGTAAATGTTGGCAAGTCATCACTATTTGTATCAGAAGAGGATGATTTTGAAGGAGAAGAATGGATTGCTTTCAGCTCGAGAAATGTCTCCTGCATCATTTTTGCTTTTGAGAGTGTTGATCCTAATAACAATAGCTGAAATTTATATTAAAATTTAAATTTAAATGTTGAAAATTTAAATAAATATAATATTACATTGAGATGGAAATATACATGTTAGCCCTGAATCATATCACGTGTGTTGAAAAAACCAGTTGGATCAGTGTTATCAATGCCCAAATAATCTTCATCTAATGTTATTTGATTCAAAACTGATTTCCATGTTGTAGTGGGATAGCTAGGGAGAGAGAGAGGGTTGAGAATAGTGAATGATGAGGGAATGTTTAGTGTCCCAAAAGTGGCCAAAATCATAGGCATGCATTTACCAATGGTCTTTTTTCTTGAACCTCTAGTCGGCATAATTGTGAATCGTAATTACATTTGCAGGGTTTATTGAGTAGCTAGGGTTTACAGATTTTGAGTAGAAAATAAAGGATTGCTATCAACTTTAAACAACAAGATGACTAAGAATAAAATTCATTAGTAATTACTAAATAATATGTAAAAGTATTAAATAAATCACAAAATAAATGAATTCATACCTAGTTTGAGTGGAATTTTGGTGTGGTACGAATTGATTGTGTGAAATTGGGGGGCTGTGACAGACTTTGAATTATTTCAGTTGGATCTAGTGGTGGTGGTAATTATGTGTTGAGATTCAACAATTACACAAAATTGTACCAAGTGGGTTGGTGATGCTTTCTTTGAATCAAGTGAGTAGTCCAAATTCCTTGCAAGTGTAGGAAATACATTGTCAATTCAATATGGTAAATCATTAAATGGTAAAATCAAAATGTAAACAACCATACATTAAATGTTAAGGGTATTACGTCCCTTTCATTTCATTCAATAAAAATACTTGGGGATCAACTGATGAACAAACTTCAATTTTAGATTGTGATTCTCCAGAGGCATCATCATGTTGTTGGCCTCTTCCTCTTGAAGCATCTTTTTTTCGTGGAAGAGGAGTCCAAAAATCTTTTCTGCATACAGAAAATATTCAATCAAAATTACATTTTATTAATAAACAAAGATTCGATCAGAATGAGAAAAACATAAAAAAGAACAAATTTTTACCTGCTTCTCTTCAAGTGGAATTGACAAATTTTTCACTGTCTCATTTGTGCAAGTTGGAGTTGGTTCATCTTTTAAATTATAATAGGCCTCATAATAAAGAGCTAGGATATAGTTTGTTGAATGAATAACTAGTTTTTATGAAATTGATTTATTGGTAATGTCAGCCTTTATCTTGTTAGACAAAAAAGTGCACCAGTCAAATTTTTGGTTTCCAATTGTTTCAAGAATGTATGTAACAACCCAATTTGGAATGTCAGTTTGTTGACCCTGCATAATAATTCTAGCTTGAAACAATGAAATCAAGGTAGCAAGAAAGTGGTGTGCAACATCTTGCATGTCCACTCCTCATATGGATTTGCTAACATAAGCTACAAAAGTCTTTGGAATTAATATCAATTTGAATTAGTATAAAAAAACATTCAAATTTCAAACAAGAGAAAATTAAACTTACAATCAACTTTGAAACCATAACTAGATTCCAAGAAAATATTATCATTTTCAGTGAGTGTTTTCTTGGTTGTTACTATCGGCACATCTTTAAAAGGGAGGCCTATCAATCGATGGATATCAATAGGTTCGACACCGAAGGAGAATCTACGATGATCTTCCAATGTAACAGTAAAAGTATTATTTTATGTATTGTAGGATGAAAGGAGGTAGTTAAGAATATGATTGTTAACCTCAAACTGGGGCATGCTAACAAGGCCTTGGAATTTCGATGCAACTATTGAATCCATGTATTCTGCATTCATTTCCATGGCTACATTTATGTGGGGGAGCATAGCGCTTCTGTATTGAATCTTGGCCTTGGATGCTCCGGGTGTTAGATCCTGAGGTTCTGCTTGGGCAGAATAAGCCATGAATGTTTGGGCTTCCGGTGATAGAGTTGCTTCTATCCTTTTATTCCTTTTAGAAATAGATAAGGGTTGGGGCTAGGAGGAATACTTGTTGAATGTCGAGATGGTGTGCGCATACCGTAGAGAAAGATCAGGCTGACTGCGAAGAACTCCTTTTTGTCTTGGAAGGACTACCTGCAAATAAGAACACAAGACCACAAGATTTTGATTAGACAATAAATGAGGAAACTGCCTTGGGCCCAGGAAATATAAAACTTCCTTTCGAAGGTGGTCAGTTTCCCTGCTAATATGAATTAACACCAAAGACTGTAAAATATCAATTAAGTTGCTTTGTTGAAACAGGTAGGGGAAAGGCTGATTTCTGGTTTTAAACCACAATAACCGATGCCGGTTACTGATAACCGATATCGGTAGGGCCTAGGATCTGTGGGTTAGTTGTGTTGTGGAGTGGTTGTTGTTGTAGGGTAGCTGTGTTGTTTGTAAGGCTGGTATATGGGTGATATTAGGTAATGAGATGATGAGAGGTAGATGAAGGATAGTTAGATGCAATATGTTGCCGGGTAGTGGATCTAGGAATGGATTTGTGAGGACTATGATTCAAAAGTCTAAGAAGTATTATTAAAAGGACATGCAAGATGTAACTTACTAGTTATTGACGAAGATGCAGGTCCAAGAACTCTGATGACAAAGGCAGAACTGAGGTAGGATGGCCTGACACAGAGAAGATGAGATATCTCCCTCCCGATGATCAGCTGAGTATCACAGGGCTCTGGTATCCAGTTGCAGTCTTGGGCTTGATCTCCTTTGCTGCAAACTCTTCTTGTCTCTTCACTTGTCTCTGCTCAGCCAAGTCAAGATCCGGATTCTCTTGATCGCTCCTGATGCTCTCTCTCGATTCAAAAATCCTTCCACCTTTGTTTTTGGTTTGGGGAGCCCATTTACAGGGAACCGATGGCGGTTACGTAACCGACGGCGGTCGAGTAGGAACCGGTATCGGTAAGGAAAAAGCAGGCTATTTTTAGTAAAATAGCCCACTTTCCCTGCTTTTCTCCCGAGAGATTAGTTGCGGGCTTGGTCAAGTGACTAGAAGGTCGGTTTTAGGTGCGAGAAAGGGGTCCTTAGTCATGGTGTAGGTGTGGACCAAGTTATAGGTCTTAATTAGGTTAGTTTAGGGTTAGGACTAGGTCATGATGAGGTGGCAAAATGAGGTGGCAGGTAAGGTGATGTGGATTTATCAATTACAAGGTAATTAATAAATAATTGTGTAAGGTTTAGGTGATGAGGTTAGGTTGCGAAATGAGATGCGGGTCACAAGGGGTCGTAAGACACAAATTTGGTGTCTACATTAGCCCCTTATTGTCGTGTAGCTTGTTTTGTAAAGCTGCACGGACAATAATATGAAGTGGTTTCTCCTGTTAAGGGTATAGGTAATCCCCCTCAAATCTATCACAGATTGAGAGAACTTGAAATCAGGGATAGGGTTGATAAAGGGTAAATGGTGTAGAGATGATGGGGAGAAGGTGGGGTAAGTCTAAGGAAGCAGACGCACGTTGAAATGCAATAGTGCGACTAGGGTACATGATTTGACGAGCAAACCAGCAATGCATAGGCAAAGGTCGATAGTTTATCCAAACAAGGGTGATATAATCCTGGTATCCAAGGCATAGGAAGTAGCTCCAGGGTATATAACAGGTAAGGTACAGGAACGTTTAGGCATGTTCGGCAGTACCAAATGGTTGGTTTGGTTGAGATAAACATCACGGTCGAGGTCTAGGCAAAGTTGGTCGACAGATCAAGTCAGGGACACTAATCATGCTAAAACACGAACAGGTGAGCTCGATGGAACAAAAAGCTACATGATGGGTGGATAAAAGTGTATGTTGTTGATGTTGGGTAAGGTATTGAAGTGATACGGCCATGGGTCGGGCCAAGTTGTTGGGTTACGGCCTTGGGTCGGGCCGGATGGGTAGGGTGAGGCTTTGGGTCGGGCCGGATAGGTAGGTTGAGGCCTTGGGTCGGGCCAAGTTGTTGGGTTGAGGCCTTGGGTCGGGCCGGATAGGTAGGTTGAGGCCTTGGGTCGGGCCAAGTTGTTGGGTTGAGGCCTTGGGTCGGGCCAAATGGTTAGGGTGAGGCCTTGGGTCGGGCCGGATAGGTAGGTTGAGGCCTTGGGTCGGGCCAAGTTGTTGGGTTGAGGCCTTGGGTCAGGCCGGATGGTTAGGGTGAGGCCTTGGGTCGGGCCGGATAGGTAGGTTGAGGCCTTGGGTCGGGCCAAGTTGTTGGGTGGCGGCCTTGGGTCGGGCCAAATGGTTAGGGTGAGGCCTTGGGTCGGGCCGGATAGGTAGGTTGAGGCCTTGGGTCGGGCCAAGTTGTTGGGTTGCGGCCTTGGGTCGGGCCAAATGGTTAGGGTGAGGCCTTGGGTCGGGCCGGATAGGTAGGTTGAGGCCTTGGGTCAGGCCAAGTTGTTGGGTGGCGGCCTTGGGTCGGGCCGGATGGTTAGGGTGAGGCCTTGGGTCGGGCTGGATAGGTAGGTTGAGGCCTTGGGTCGGGCCAAGTTGTTGGGTGGAGGCCTTGGGTCGGGCCAAATGGTTAGGGTGAGGCCTTGGGTCGGGCCGGATAGGTGAACAAATGGTGCTCAGCAAAGGTGGATATAGGCGATGTTGGGAGAAAGGACGATTAGTAAATAGGGGCAGAAAGTTGGGTGAATAAAAACAAAACCGATATCGGTTAGCTATGACCGGTACCGGTTAGGTAACCGATGCCGGTTCCTTAGGGCACGATTTGACCGGTGTCGGTTCTATGTTAAAAACCTATAAAAAGAAAAATACGGCCTGTCATTGTCACATTTCTAATTTGAAAACCGATTTGGGGTGTCTGAGGTGGAATAGTGATATTGGTGCATTTGTTGGCTGAGGTGGCACTAGTTGAGTGGAGAAGTGAGTTGATTGGTGGGCCCGAGTGAGTAGCAGGCAGCAGTTGATTGGTAGAGGACCCAGCAAAGGAGAGTTTGAGCCATGACACAGCCAGGAGGAGCAGGAGGTGCTGGACCAGCTGGACCACCACCACCTATCCCACCACGACGACGTGTCGTCGTACCGGTAGGTTCGAAACCCTTCATTATGTGAATTTAATGGTATTATGCTGTATTTGGGATTCGGGTAGGAATCTTAGATTTGGAGAAAATAATGAATAAATGGAAGTTATATGAAAAAAGGAAAGGGTAGATAGGCTAAATAGGCCAAGGCGGTTGGGTGGGTAGGTTTTTAGGGTGTTTGGGTGGGTATGTAGGGAGAAATAGGAAAAAAAAATGAATTGGGTAGCCGCGCGGGTTCGGCTCGGTAATTTTTACAGCGACCGATGTCGGTCACTAAGCGACCGGCATCGGTCCAGAAAATCTAGGGGCAGGGTTGATCAGTGGTGACCGGTGTCGGTCGGTAGTTGACCGGCGTCGGTGGAGAGGAGACCGGGGTCGGTTATGGGTGACCGGTACCGGTTCGGAGTGATTTGTAGTTATTTTGGTTGGTTTGGGTTATGTTTTGGTGTTGAATTGTTGGTTGTGGTTTAGGTGTTGTGAGTATGGTTTTGGGATGGGGTTGGGGTGTTTTGGTATGATTTAAGTTGTGTCGATTGTTGGATTTGGTTGTTTGGGTATCGTTTCGGTTTCGTGGTAGTATGATGTGGGTTGTTTGTTTGGGTGTGAAGAGGGAGGGGGATATTGTAGAAGATAGGTGGGTAGAGGGGTGTGTTAGAGAGTCGGGGTGTGGTCGGGGGGATAAAAGGGGGTATAGAGGGTAAAGTAGATGTTGTGATAAAGAGTAGGGCTAATGTAGTGGGTTGGTTTTGCAGGCACGTCAGCAGCTGACGATGCGGGACAGGATGCCCCCACTGTTGAGCCGGATGCGACCACATGTGTCCGCAGCACACTGGGCTATCATGCGCGAGGTGGGACTCGGCGGAGTCCAGCGATACAGAGCGATCGACAGAGATCATAGTTTGATGGTTGCCCTCATCGAGAGATGGGATCCGGCGACCAATGTGTTCCATCTCCCGACTGGAGAGATGACCATCACATTGGAGGATGTGTATCGCATCCTTCGATTACCTATCGATGGAGAGGCAGTCTTTCAGGTGGATGCAGAGACAGCCATGGACAGCATCCTACAGGTTTTTGGGGATGCAGCCGCGCTATTGACATATCACAGCGCGAGTATCAGGTATGGGGATATGTACCGTGCGCACCGACATGAGACACAGCTTGCCGTGTTGATGATGATCGGGATCACCTGCTTCGCCCTCCCAGACTCAGAGGGAGGCCGCTTTCCACGGGCGCTGATGGGGGTGCTACATGAGATGGTGGAGGAGCACACATGTTATGCTTGGGCACCAGTATACCTGGTGCAGTTATATAGAGAGCTGTGGGGCTATCGCCGGATGAGGCGATTTGGGATTTGTTCGACATTTTTGCTTCATTGTTGGGCATATGAGCACATCATATGCATTAGACCAGTAGGATTACCCCAGCAGCCAGGGCCACAGGTCATATATAGATACGGCTTTCAGAGGTGGTTGGGGGTCGTGGGCCAGCCACGAGCGGTGCTGGTAGGGTGAGACGTTACTTATTACAGGCATTTATTAGAGGGCCTGACAGCGGCTGATATTGTATGGAGACCGTATAGAGGTCATCACCCCCGTGGAGGAGCCCGAGGACAGTTGCAGTGGATCCAGTACACATTCTGGATAGCGGGACGGAGGCTGGGAGAGTATGAGAGGATACCCCTGGAGAGGGTACGCAGGCAGATGGGGCTACGACAGGATGAGCCCCCTCGCTTCCCTCAGTACCGGAGGGATGATGTAGAGGCCCCACTGCCTGCACCACAGCCCGTGGATCCAGATTGGGTTGCTGAGAGGCCGGCAGATGACACTGTAGATGATGCTGGCTGTACGGGAGCATATATGGTTTGGTGGGCTGGTCAGAGAGCAGCGAGGGTAGCACAGCCTGCACAGCCAGACTTGGCAGCGGTGATAGCAGAGCGAGATCAGCTCAGGGGTCAGGTGCAGCTATTACAGGGGCAGCTGGCTGCTGCACAGGCACAGATAGGTGTTTTACAGGGGCAGCTAGCCCAGGCTCAGGTACAGGCACAGGCACCACCACCAACAGCGGTACAACCACAACCCCAGGCACAAGTACAGGTACAGGTACCACCACCACTAGCGGTACAGCCACAGCCCCAGGGTACAGGTACAGGTACCACAGCCACAGGCACCACCAGCGGCACCAGCACAGGCACAGGGGGCACTGGTAGTAGGTGTCAGGGGACCAGCCCCAGTACCTATGGTGGCTCGAGAGCGTTACATGGAGGCTAGAGCGGAGGCCCGATACTATCAGGATATTCTTGATGGTACCGGGGCTGATTATCAGCCCTATGCGGCACATAGAGCAGAGACCTCTCGGAGCCAGAGGTCTCAGGGAGGGGCAGCCACAGCTGGTGGGTCCGTCACAGGCAGGAGGCGAGAGGCAGGACAGGGACCAGCAGGCAGACAGGCAGAGGGAGGTGGAGAGAGCTGAGGGGTCCCTGCACTTTTTGTATATTGGACATGGGCACCGGTCTGCGAACCGGTTGTGTTGATAGAGGCCTGCGTGCCTACATATTATTCATTGATTCATTCATGTATTTATTATACCGGCCTGCGAGCCGAGTACGGGTTGTACAGTTGATACCGGCCTGCGAGCCGAGTCTGTTTTTGATATGAGAGACCGGCCTGCGAGCCGTGTTGAGGTTTTTGACGGTTATTGCGGCCTGCGCGTCGGCTTTGTTGTATTATGAGATCACAGAGGCCCCGATACAGGGCACATTGTATATTTGAAACCTTGTATATATATATATATAGATATGATGTTTTGATCCACATGCTGTGTTTAAAAATGCGTTAAATGTTTTGTTGATGGTTTGTGATATTTGATGTATGATGAGTTGGATTTACATGGTGTCATATATGAATGATGTTGGTGTCTTTTGTTGATGGGATGTATATAGATATAAATGATGAGTTTAATTGACATGTTATTTTATGAAATGTTGTATGTTTGGTCGCTGGTGTGTGAATATTAAATGGTTGTAGCTGTTGATTTGGATCCAAATGGTGTATAGAGTAATGGTGTTTGATATCGTTTGTTGATGATTTGTTTGTTTTGGTAATGTAGATAGATGATATGGATGAAATCGTAATGAGATGTGGATTTGATGAAAAGATTATAGCTATCGGTGTTGGTATGCAGGAAAAAGAGGCGGGCGCCTCCAAAAAATTAGATAAAAAATAAAGAAAAGGACTATGTTTTGAAAAAGGTGGGAATGTGACCGACGTCGGTTAGCTAACCGATGTCGGTATAGTATAGACCGATATCGGTTAGGTAACCGATAGCGGTTATTCCAAAAATGAGATTTTTCTAAAAATAAAAAAGCGTAGGTGGCAACTGAAGTTCTTATTTTGAGAGGCATGCAAGATGTTAAATACGCGAATGCGACGCTGTTTTAACGACTGAGACAAGTAATTGCATGAGAGATTTGAGTGATAAGGAGGAAAGAGACAGGTAACGTGATTGTGGGCTGAGATCAAGAAGACAGAAATCCAAGCTATATTTGAAGAGGGTGGTGAGCATGGCTGAACGAGGAGAAGCATCCAGCAGGCATGGACGAGAGGGAAGACAAGTTCCACCGCAAGCTGCTGCAGCCCAAGAGGTAAACGATTTGGTTGTAATTTGGTGTTTGCATGTTTTGTGAATAGGAGGAGGGAGATTAAGTGGGTAGATATGAGAAAGAAAACGTGATAGCAAGGGTTATAGGTGAGGTGAGTGTTATGGGGTAGGTAATCAGGGGTTTCGGGTATGTCTGTGTATACAGAGAGGAATAAACGATCAATTTATTGTCGTAGGTGGTTGTTTAGGCAAGGTGTATGTAATTGACAGTGACCGATAGCGGTTAGGGATAACCGGTATCGGTTACTGAACCGGTACCGGTTATTTATAACCGATACCGGTTACTGGAGGAATTTCCAGAATGTGAGAAAAAAAACCTTTAGGGATTCGATGGATTGAATGGTTATTTGTTGTTGTGACGTGTGCAGGCAGAGGCAGGGCCGAGGATGAATGATAGTGTACCAGCGCTGTTGTCACGAATCCGAGCGGATGTAACACCAGCTGAATGGACATTGATAAATCGTTTGGGGTTAAGTGGAATCCGCTATTATTCACGAATCGCACATAACCATGCTATGTTGCAGGCGTTGATTGAAAGATGGAATCCAGAGAAGAATACCTTCTATCTGCCAACAGGGGAGATGACAGTAACATTGGAAGATGTGTTCCGTATTTTGAGACTCCCTATTACAGGAAAACCAGTATATCAGGCATTACCTAGCGCGGCGCGGGGAGCGATAACAGCAGTATTTGGTCCATACGCACGAGATTTGACACAGCGAGGTTTGACATTCACATATGGGATAATGTATGCAGCACACCCTGAGGAGACAAGGTTAGCAGTGATATTAATGATAGCGGTAGGGTATTATGCATTGCCGAGGGCGGATGGGGGAAGGTTTCCAAAAGCATTGATGTGTGTTATTTGGGAGATGATAGAAAGGAACGTGACTTTTGCATGGGCACCTGCATATTTGGCGGAGCTATACAGGGGTTTATGGGCTTGTAGGCGAAATCACAGGACGACACTGGATTGTTCATACTTATTACACTGTTGGGCCTATGAGCACATTGTGTGTGTGCGACCAATAGGCCGACCCATCCAGTCAGGGGAGACCGGAGTACAAAGGTTGGGATTCAGACGATGGGTCCAGACAGAACAAGAGGCAAGATCCCAGGCCGTGACGGGTGACATTGAGTATTACAGGCAGGTATGGGAGAGGGTGACGATTGCGGATATCTGTTGGAGGCCTTACGGGAACTATATGGTAACAGAGAACATAGCTGAGGAGTTGAGGGGTGTAGAGCGATTGAGGTGGATCGCAGGGCACAGGCCAGGTGAGTATGAGAGGATTCCTCTAGATCGCGTGCGGCGACAATTTGGATTTGTGCAGGATATACCCCTGGCTTATAGACCATATATGAGGATCGACGCCGAGGCAGCATTCTCACCTCCCCGGCCAACACCTCCAGAAGGGCCAGAGGAGATAGCAGCCGATCGCAGGGTAATGGATGCAGGAACGACAGAGGCCTATAGGTTATGGTGGGTAGCAGAGCTGCGAGGTGTACGTGATCGCCCCGACATAGCTGTGATTACAGCGGAGAGAGATCGTCTGCAGAGTTTAGTTCATCAGCTCCAAACGCAGATGAATGAGACAAGAGGATTGTTAGCGGTTGCGGAGTCACGAGCAGAGAGACTAGAGGCTGGATTCCTCCATGCGAGAGGGCGTATTCATATGTTACAGGAGAGATTGGAAGATCAGTGGGTGGTACCAATAGCCGTGGTACCTTTGAGGACGGAGAGGCCTGGCGAGAGGCGTCGACGATCACGATCATCTCCTGGGTCGGGATGAGTCGTGAGGGTCTAAGTAAATGTTATCGAGGTATAAGAATAAATAAGGATGCCGACCTGCGTGTCGATGATAGAGAAGATGTATTTGTTTAACATCTAAATAAGACTGAATATGTATGTTGATTTGAGTTATGATAATAATAAGAATGTTTGCGTTGTGATTTTTGGTGTTTTGAAAAAGGATAAAGAGGAATGTGATTAAATAGAAATACACAAAAATATTTATATTTACCACACATGATAGGTTATGGTAGGGGATGGTCGAGCTAACCTTGGGAGACCCCATGTCTCCGAAGTGCTGCCTACATAGCCCATTGCACAAAGCAAGGAAGGGCCTCAAACCGATGTAGTTCTCCCTTAGGACCAGGGAGAGGTGAATTTAGGCAATTTGGTACGGTTTAGGCAATTGGTTGGTTGGTAAAAATATTGATATTAATATTGGTAAGGTAAGGTTGTTGGTGTTGGTAATGAATTGGTGATGTTGTAAAAGGTATAAGGGAAGCGAAAGTTAGCCTACCCAAGTAGAAGGGAACCATGTCCTGATTAAGATCAACACACAATCCTAGATGCGAGGCAAAGAGGAAAGAGTGCTCCGTAGGTGAAAAGAGCTAAACAAACCACACAACGTAGAACGAGCTTGAAGCCCTAGGTACCGTGCATAGACGAGAAGTCAATAGGTGAAAAGAGTTGTATGATCACAATATATCGGGTGTACGTCACGTCCCTTGAGTTGAAACAAATGGTGAGGTGAGGTGGATGATATAGCTGAGGTACAGAGAACTTGTTACAAAGCGAGTGTTCTGACGAAAGAGAACCTACCCTAAATAGACAAGTCCATGACTCAAAAGTTCTTTTGAATGAGGCTTTTATTTTACTGAATATAGACTGATCGATGCGGGAAGTCTACAAGGGATATTGATTGTACTATTCTTGAGGTCTTCACAAAGCTGATCAATGCGAGAAGCTTCTGATAAAGGCTGACTGTGTATAGCTGTCCTTCGAGGGAGCAGTCTATTTATAGTAGCAGATATGATTTTAGTGCATAGCTGTCCTTCGGGGGAGCAGTCTATATATAATAGCAGCAATAGTTTGGCATATAGCTGTCCTTCGAGGGAGCAGTCTATATATAAGGTAGATAGCTAGATGTCCTTTTGACGTGAAGCATCTAGTTTTTGTAGGAAGTTTGACTCAAGAAAATCCCATAAGAATACGGCTTATTTTAATACTTTGAAGTCATGGACTAGACTAAAAAGGGAAGGCATTGCTGAGGTGAAGTGAGAATCAAACTATGTGAGCTTGATTTTTATTATGAGGTGTAGGAAACAAAGTGTATGTGGTGGTAAGTGAGCTCAAGGGACGAGCGGCAGGTAGATAAGAAGTGATATAACACTAAATTCAACAGTAGAATGGTCGAAGATGCAAGGCATTAAGGGGTTCAGGCTCAGGTTTACCATTAAGCGAAGCTAAACGATAAGTGCCTGATCCATAAGTGTGAGTGATTATATAAGGCCCAATCCAATTAGGAGCAAATTTTCCACGTTTGCTCTTTTCTAGTTTGGTTACATGTTGATTCTCTTTGAGGACAAGATCACCAACCTTAAAGGTACGCTCATGAAGTCGCTTATCATAAGCACGCTTGATACGTTTTTGATAGATTTGGAGGTGATCAAGAGCTGTAAGACGACGCTCGTCAAGAAGCTCCAATTGGGCTAACCGCTCTTGGCGGAAATCATCGTTGGTGAGAATATCCTGAAGAGATATTCTAAGGGAGGGTATTTGTACTTCGAGAGGCAGGACAGCCTCGGTACCATATACCAAAGAAAAAGGTGTGGCATTAGTGGAGGTACGAATGCTAGTACGATAAGCCCAAAGGGCAAAGGGAATGTGATCGTGCCAATTTCTTCCGGATTCATTGACAACTTTCATGAGGATTTTGGTTAGGGTTTTATTAGAAGATTCAGCCTGACCATTGGCCTGCGGATAGTAAGGCGATGAGAAACTAAGTTTGATACCAAAGTTGTCACAAAGGTCTTGTAACAACTTATTTTTAAAAGATTTACCATTATCTGTTATTAGGCGATGAGGAATACCAAAACGACAGATAATGTGATGGTTAATGAATTCGACAATTTTTTCTTTTTTGATTGAAATGAGTGGAATGGCCTCCACCCATTTTGTGTAATATTCGGTTGCTGTGATAATCCATCGGTGACGTTGCGAAGAGGACGGATGAATCTCACCAATAAGGTCTAAACCCCATTGTGAGAAAGGCCAAAGATCTCGGGCGACCTGTAGCGGGTGGCTAGGAGTATGTTGAAGGTTGGCATGTTGTTGACACATAACACAACGCTTAACATATTCGTAGCAGTCGTTATTGAGAGTAGGCCAATAATAACCTAGGCGAAGGATTCGTTTAGCCACGGCAAGGCCACTAAAATGTCCACCACAAATCCCATCGTGGACTTGTTGGATGGTATAGGTGACCTCCGCGCCGGTTAGGCAGCGAAGGAGGATGCCATCAAAGCCACGTTTATAGAGGAGTCCCCCCATGACAACATAACGAGAAACACTTTTAAGAAAAGCACGTTTGCTGTTACTAGTAAGGTTAGGTGGGAGAACAGAGGTTGTAAGGTAGTCATGGAATTGGTGGTACCAAGTATCCTGCGAATTAGCAGACACATTATTTATCATACAAACTACCGAGGCTGAGTAGGATGGGGCAAAGAGTTGTTGGACCAAGACGAAAATGTCAGAGTCAGTTGATGAAGCTGGAATTTGCGAGGCTAAGCAAGCCATAGTATCCGCAAATTTGTTAGTGGAGCGGGGAATGGTTTGGATAGAATAGCGAGTAAATAAGGTCAGAAGTGAATCCACGTAGTGTTTGTACTTTTGAAGTTCCTCATTTTTGCATTGGTAGATGCCCATAACTTGATTGACTACCAATTGAGAGTCGCCAAAAATATTGAGAGATTTGATACCTAAGTGTAACGCAACCTGGAGACCCAGAACAAGGGCCTCGTATTCCGCTGTATTATTAGTGCAAGGGAAATCGAGTCGGAATGAGAGAGGCATAGGTTCAGCGTCGAGAGGAATGAGAACAACGCCGGCTCCTCCGCCGCGCTGGCATTTGGATCCATCGAAGAAGAGGGTCATTGGATACGACTCCTCCCTGAGGGAAAGAGTAACGATGAGTTCGTCAGGGAATGTAAAATTGGTAAATTGTTCCCCTGGTAAAGGGGCTTCCGCAAGTTGGTCTGCGATGGTTTGTCCTTTGATTGATTTCTGGTGGACAAACTCAAGGTCGAGGTCGGCGAGGAGCATGAGCCATCTGGCGATGCGTTGGTTTAGATGAGGTTTGGCATACATGTAATGGATGGGGTCTGTGTTGGTGATGACAAAAGTTTTGTGATTCAGAAGGTATGTCGGAGTTTGGTGGCCACGAATGATAGGGCTAGGCACAATTTTTCTACATGTGTATACCTAGTCTCATAATCCACCAAAGTACGACTTATATAATAAACGGCTTGTTCTCGATTCTCAGAGTCACGATGTGCAAGCATGGCCCCTACAGCATGGTCAGTGGCAGAAAGATAAAGGTAGAAAGGGCGATCGTCCTGGGGTGGGATAAGCACGGGTGGCTGCAAGAGATAAGCTTTGAGAGCCTCAAAGGCTTGGTGGCACTCTTCACTCCATTGAAAGTCAATGTCCTTTTTAAGGAGGTGATGGAAAGGTTGACATCGATCCGAGAGTTGGGAGATGAAACGTCGGATAGATTGGAGCTTACCTTGTAAACTACGCAATTGTTTAAGATTAGTAGGTGGGGGCATTTCTAGGATAGCTTTGACTTTAGATGGGTCGACCTCAATGCCACGCAGAGAGACAATAAAGCCGAGAAGTTTTCCCGAAAGGACACCAAAGACACATTTCTTTGGTTGAAGCCGGACTAGAATATTGCAACAGGCGATCGAAAATAATGGTTAAAACATCGAGATGTTCACTGCGATGTTTAGATTTGCCAAGAAGATCATCGACATAATCCTCAAGGATAGTGTGCATAATTTCATGAAAAATGTAAGTCATAGCCCGCTGATAGGTAGCACCAGCATTCTTAAGGCCAAACGGCATGACACGATAACAGAAGGTTCCCCAAGGAGTTATGAAAGCGGTTTTATGTTGATCGGCCGGGGCTACCAAAATTTGATTGTATCCCGAAAAGCCATCCATGAGAGAAAGCATTTCATGGCCCGCAGTGAGATCAACAAGTTGATCAATACTTGGGAGGGGGAAGTCATCCTTGGGGCAAGCGAGGTTAAGGTCTCAGAAATCTGTGCATATCCGAAGTCCCCCCGTCGCTTTAGTGACAGGTACGATGTTAGAAATCCATTGAGGATAGTCAATAGGCAAGATGAAGGAAACAGAAAGAAGTCGTTGAAGCTCTTCTTTGACCAAGAGGGCAATGCGTGGATGCATTTTTCTCAGTTTTTGTTTGACTGGTTTGGAATCGGGGTTTAGGGTGATGTTATGGATGGCAATGGTAGGATCAATTCCTGGCATGTCAGCGTAGGACCAAGCGAAAGCTTGGTTGCGGGTACGGAGAAAGGTAGTAAAGGCGGCTTGTTCTGATGTGTTAAGGGATTGTCCGATCTTCACAATGTGAGGATCCTCCTCCGTGTGGATGTTGATTTCTATAGTCGACTCATTCAACATGGTTTGAGTTTCAGACGGTAAGGCGCGTTGAATATAGGAGTCGTCCGCCCCAAGGTAAGTGAGGATGGAGTCGTCATCCTGGCACTCAACAACATTAATCGAAGGTGAATCCTCTTCGATCATGTCTGGATACAGAAGGGGAAGAGAAGATGGGTCCTCATTATCGCGTTGATAAGTGAGAGGACCTATGAAGATAGCATTTATGAAAAAAAAAAGTTAGGAGGGATAGATTCAGGGTCTATCGACTCTGTGGGTGATGATGACAAAGTGGGTGATGATGGTTTGGTAGGGGTGACATCGTCTTCTTCCAGGATACAGCTGACACGAGGTGTCTCCTGTGTAGGTGTTTCAGGAAAACCGAGACCACTGCGATCATTGTGTTTGCGTGTAGTCACGGGAATGAGTGTATGTCGGCCTTGTTCATAAAGACCAAAACCAAAGCCTTTCCAAGCACAGCGAGTCAAGAAGGTGAGGGCGAAACGACGATTTGTCAAGTATTGAAAATCGGATTGGAAGGGAACCACACCAAGAGGAGGTTCAGGGGTAATGGAGGATGCGTCAACACCCCCATACGTTAGGTTGGTGCGGCAATGGGGTGGTCCGTAAGAGATTACCTCCCCCACGCGACGGTCGTAGGTGGGATGTGCATGTAATTGTCCGTACTCCTGCGGGGTATGGAAAGAACTAACGTTATATAGGCGGTACTCCCCCAGCGTAAGGCGTTGAAAAACATCTACTAAGGGGTCGGAGGTTGGGATGTTATCTGCGGGAAAGGAAGTAATATTTGTAACGGCGGTTTCATTGGTTGAAGGTGTAGGTGGTGTCGGAAGTAGATGGCTGGGTTGGATGAATGGGTGTCTTGACTGGTACAAGTACATCATTAGGGCGATACAACATATTGCAAGTTTTGAAGGGGGGAGGATCAGCTTTTACGGTGTAGGACTTCCCCTCGTACTCAAATTTTATGCATCTATGTAAGGTGGAGGGAACGCATCCCATAGCCCGGATCCAAGGGCGGCCTAACAACATATTGTATTGGAACTCTCCCTCAAGGACATAGAAGAGTTCGGGTAAAGTACGTGGTCCTACACGAATGTTAAGGATCACGGTGCCTAAAGTAGAAGTAATAGCATCATTGAATGATCGCAACATGATGGGGTTTGCACACATGCAACTAGAAGGGATATTCATTTGTTGGAAGGCTTTTGAAGAGATGATGTTTAGGCTAGTGCCCCCGTCAATCATAACACGACGTACCCGGATATCCCGAACGTACGCTGAGATGAAAAGAGCAGGGTCAGGATCTTCGGCACCAAAGTCGATAATTTCATCTTCGGAGAAACTGACAGCAGCGGCTTGCTGTACAGAGACAGAAGTGGTTGGGGAGATAGATTGTTTAGTGAGTGAAGCAACGTGATTGGGTGTTAGAATAGAGGTAACAGGCAATGTTTCATTAGGTAAAACCTCTATCCCTTGAAGGATTTCAACGAGAGCTTGTCGATGAGATTCAGAAGTCTGAATGAGATCATACAGTGTCATTTTTACAGGCGATTGGTGAAGCTGTTTGATCATAGTTCGGTGGGCAATGCCATTAGAGACGGGATAGGCGGGTCCGCGAATAACCACTTTAGGTGGTGGTGCAATCGGGATGGTTGACGGAGAAAGAGATGCTGCAGGTGTGTTTTCTTTCGCTTTCCCATTGTTTTTCTGCCCTCGAGTAGCAACACTAATCATATTGATCTCGTGAATACGAGAGGAGGAAGATGGTAGGGATAGGTCTTGGTTTTCGAGAGGTGGGGCTGTAATGATGATAGATCTTGGTGAGGCGGGGATAGGTGGTATAGGAGAGGGAATTGAAGCTAAAGGTCTCTCTCTTCGTAAGTTGTCTTTCTTAACTTTTCTGTCTGAGAGAGGTGACGGACGAAGTATGGCTTTCAACGCTTTGCATCCCTCTACGTCATGTCCTGGTGTGCGGTGGTAAGCGCAGATTTTAGACTCATCGTAACCTATAGGTCGAGGTTTAGATGGATCATAAGGTCTAAGTGGGGGTAGGGAAATGGTCGCATTCTCCACCAACATAGCAAGGATTTTGGCGTAAGACCCTTTGAGTGGGTCAAAGTCAGAGGAAAATGAGGCTATTGACTGGGTCGATTCTGGTGATGACGTGGTGTGGTTGGTTTGTATAGGGGGTGGTTTAGCCAAGGAGTTTTGATAATGGGTTTTCCCTAACCGTGGTTTCTTTGACGTAGAAGCTATGTTGGATGATGAGGCCACAGATGATGTGGTATCAGAAAACAACCACGGGGAAATAGGAGTGACCGAAAACAAATCTTTTGATGATGGAATTTGTTTAGGGTTGATAGGTGGACAGGATACGCGGGGTGACGGTGTTGCTATACCCTTGGATTTCTGTATGGGTGCAGAAGGCGTAGGTTGCTTTAAAGAAAACGCAGGAGGTATGATATATTGATGTAAGGTAGAGGGATGGGGTCCCAATATGGAAGGTAGGTGTGACGATGATGGTTTTAGTTGTGATAGAGGCATAGGTTGAGGAGATTGAGTCTGTCTCCTAATGGGGTGGATGGCTTTATTTTTAGATAAATCAAGCCGCTTAGGTGGGTGTGTTAGACTAGGTATGGGTGAGGTCCCAAGCGTAGGGGAAGATTTGGCTAAGTTAATAGAAGTGGACGAGGTATTTGGTAGAGATGAGGGGGGTGAAGGTGAGAACATGGGCATTTTAAGCTTCTGTAAACACTTCGGGTATATGGTGGAGGCATCAGGATCGGTCATTTACATTTGAGTAGAATACGGCGTACTCAAACGTTCCCATAGGACCTGTCTATCTTCTGTGGAATGACAGTCCTCACGTGTGAATAGGAACTTTTTTATGGAAGAAAGACGGGTTGTGATTCCAGTCCACTGTGGGTGTGATACAGGGGGTAGATGAGGCACTGTATCAATAGGTGTTAAGAGGTCAACTGGTTGCTGAAAAGATTTAGGTGATGAAGGACTAATAGGTAGGAGGGTGTGTTTGAGAGGATCTGTCATGTTTAAAGAATGTGGTGATGTCGGTTCAAGAGGTTTCTCGTCTAAGGATGACAAAAGAAGTGGCGAGCCTTCCTCTTGTACAGCAAGAATGGTAGAAGGAGACGTTTGGGAAATAGATAAATTAGATAACATCCGCTCACAGTCTTGCAAGGATGTGGTGTAAGAAGGCTCATTTGTGAGAAGGGAACTCTGGGCAGCTAATTCCTTGATGGGTAAAGGAACGGCAAGGATTTCAGTTTGTCTTGATGGCGAGGAAGGGGGTTCGGCTTCCTGCGTTAGTGAAGAGGCTTGATTGAGAATTTGTTCGATAGAGGTCTTTGGCTGGGAATCGAAGACTGCATGGATCTCATGAACACTCTCCTCGGCTAAGATATCTTGATTTAGATTACTGTTAGAAGAATGATTCGGGAATGGTTTGTTGAATATTTTCAAATTTCGGTTAGCAGGGGCGTTAGGATTATCGAGGGCTATATCCCCCGCATCAACCATTTCCTGCACTATGTTTTTCAACATCTTGCAGTTCTCATGACTGTGTCCCTTCACGCGGTGGAAGTTACAGAAGTCATTTTCTTTGTACCAGGAAGGTATGGCACGAGTGGAATCAAACCCGGAATGAGGTTTAACAGGAGGTAAGGTAATGGCTCCTGCTTTGAGCAATTTTTCCAATATCACACCATATGTTTCTCCCAAGGGAGTGTAGTTGATGGGTTCTGCTTTATACTTATAGGTGGTTTTTGGCGGGGTATTAGACGGTGGTTGGGATTTGACCATCACCGCGTGCACGGCCCCTTTTGATTTCGAAGCGGTCGATGGGTGAGGATTGGTGGTGTTAGGTTTGTTGGTGGAATCTTGGGTTCGAAAAGTGGGGTTTTTGTTGCGCAACCGCAATTTCTCTTCTTCTAAGGCTCGAATTTCTAATTTCTGAGCCATGGTAAAGGCCTCATCAAATGTACGGAAAGTTTTAATTTGGAGGGTAGGAGAGATGTGCTTAGCGCAGGCCCATGTAAACAGTTCGATAAGTTCGGTTTGAGGCAAGGCATACGTAAGTTGGTTGATAAGGCCCCGCCATCGTCCAACGAAATCTGCGATAGATTCGTCCTCAAATTGTCAGATGGCATAAAGGTCGGTGATAGATACTTTCTTGGCAATGTTAATGGAGAAATGATCCAAGAAAGATTGGGCTAGTTGGTTAAAAGAGAAGATTGAGTGCTGGGTTAAAGCACTGTACCACTCCAAGGCGGGTCCTGATAAGGACATGGGAAAGGTGCGGAGTAACAAGGCATCATCATGAGCAATCAAATAACAAGCATGTCTAAATGATCGCAAGTGTTGTTGAGGATCCTCTTTACTATTAAAACGAGTAAATTTCGGCAACTCCCATTGAGGAGGATATGAATGAAGGGGGACAGAAGGGTGAATAGGCTCCCGACAAACTTGCTCGTATGTCAAGGCGCTACGACTTCCTGAAACAGAAGCCTCCAGGTTTTGCATTTTGTCCATCATTTGTTTAATTAAATCAGTAGTTGGATGAGATGATGGTGTGGTTGTGGTAAACGGAGGCAAATTGGGCCAAGGGCCACCGCTAGACACTGGTGGGGTTAAGTGTTGATAAGGTATGGAGGATGAATATGTTGAGGCAACCGAATAGGGATGTCCCATATAGGATGTTGAGGTCACTGGATACGTGTGTGGAAATGAAAAGGTGAGCGGAGCTTGAGAAGGAAAGCTCATGTGGATAGGTGGCAGAGAGCAAGTCATAAACGGAGCGGTCTGCAAGAGAGATGAGGTAGGGGTAGTCGGTGGTAGTGATATGTGGGGTCCAAGATTAACCAAAGGAAAGCTAATCGGGGTCGTATGAACCTCTGAAGCCATCGGATTGGGAGACGGGGCTAAAGATGCGGGAAGCAAGGCGGTGTCATCAGGTGGAGTGGGAGCTAAATGAGTAGCTATACTAATAGGCATACCAACAAGGAGCTGACCATCGGGCGTACGGTCAGGGGCATGAGACAAATAGTATTGTACAGCACTAGGATTAGCATCCAGAAACTTGGCAAAGTCCTTATCTCCCACAGGAATTTTAGGAACCTCGCTGGTATCCGTAGGATTCCCCACAGAATGTGAAGGGGGTGATTCAGGCAAAGAAACAGAGCAAGCATGTGAAACCATGGCGGCGGCTTGCTTTCGAGTGATAACAACCATGGACAGGAGTTCACAGTAGGGTTTCAATCTGTCAGGAACAGAAACAAACTCAGACTGGTAAAATTGGTAGGTTGCTGGTTTGTCAGGAACTGGAAAAGACAATAACCGATATCGGTCTAGATAACCGATGTCGGTTATACTATAGCCGACGTCGGTCAGGTAACCGATGTCGGTGTAAGAAGTCTGGTATAACAAGATATAAGAAGGCTGCTAATTTGCTTTTTAACAATGTTTATCAACTTGTTCTAAATTATTGATCACAGAAGACAGAGTATGACAAAGAAAACAGAACTGAAAACAAACAAGATGCACACGCAAATCCAGAGACTAACCCTAGGGTTAATTTTAATTATTGTGGGCTTATGCCTTTAGACGTAGAATGATGTCAATCCTAAACAAAAGACTTAGGGGAAATGTCAAGTTTGTTTTGGCTTATAAGGTTACCTCAATCGGGCGGAAGGAATACCGCGGGAAAAAGGGGGGATGTTTGAGCTGTTGTGTTAATTATGAAGTGATTCGGTATGTGTTGTGCAGTGAAAGTAAGATTAATTTCTTGTCAATACCGTGGATATCACCCCCACGTGTACGACCTGTTACTTAATCTACGTTCACTAGAATTGAAAACAGCAAGCAGGAATGCAATGCACATGTTTTAAACCCAAATCGAAAATTATGTTCGATGAAGCAAAAGAGATGACTTTCACTAATGCGAAGATGTAGGAAAGCAAAGACAAATTCTTTTACCTAAATAATACAAAGCCTTGTGAATATCTTTAGAAGAATAAAACAGCAAGTATGCTCCCTAATATGAAAATAAGCAAGAGAAAAAGAAACCCAAAATGGGTCCCACCGGGCATGCCAAAATGTTTCACTCGGAATGTTTCGGCTTCTGGTGAATAGAGTTGCTTCTATCCTTTCATTCCTTTTAGAAACAGATAAGGGTTGGGGCTAGGAGGAATACCTGTTGAATGTCGAGATGGTGTGCGCGTACCGTAGAGAAAGATCAGGCTGACTGCGAAGAACTCCTTTTTGTCTTGGAAGGACTACCTGCAAATAAGAACACAAGACCACAAGATTTTGATTAGACAATAAATGAGGAAACTGCCTTGGGCCCAGGAAATATAAAACTTCCTTTCGAAGGTGGTCAGTTTCCCTGCTAATATGAATTAACGCCAAAGACTGTAAAATATCAATTAAGTTTCTTTGTTGAAACAGGTAGGGGAAAGGCTGATTTCTGGTTTTAAACCACAGTAACCGATGCCGGTTACTGATAACCGATATCGGTAGGGTCTAGGATCTGTGGGTTAGTTGTGTTGTGGGGTGGTTGTGTTGTAGGGTAGCTGTGTTGTTTGTAAGGCTGGTATATGGGTGATATTAGGTAATGAGATGATGAGAGGTAAATGAAGGATAGTTAGATGCAATATGTTGCACATTGGGTAGTGGATCTAGGAATGGATTTGTGAGGACTATGATTCAAAAGTCTAAGAAGTATTATTAAAAGGACATGCAAGATGTAACTTACTAGTTATTGACGAAGATGCAGGTCCAAGAACTCTGATGACAAAGGCAGAACTTAGGTAAGATGGCTTGACACACAGAAGATGAGAGATCTCCCTCCCGATGATCAGCTGAGTATCACAGGTTTTCTGGCTATTCCAGTTGCAGTTTTGGGCTTGATCTCCTTTGCTGCAAACTCTTCTGGTTTCTTCACTCATCTCTGCTTAGCCAAGTAAAGATCCGGATTCTCTTGATCGCTCCTGCTGAGCTCTGTCTCGATCCAAAAATCCTTCCACCTTTGTTTTTGGCTTGGGGAGACCATTTTATAGGGAATCGATGGCGGTTACGTAACCGACGGCGGTCGAGTAGGAACCGGTATCGGTAAGGAAAAAGTAGGCTATTTTTAGTAAAATAGCCCACTTTCCCTACTTTTCTCCTGAGAGATTAGTTGCGGGCTTGGTCAAGTGACTAGAAGGTCGGTTTTAGGTGCGAGAAAGGGGTCATTAGTCATGGGTGTAGGTGTGGACCAAGTTATAGGTCTTAATTAGGTTAGTTTAGCGTTAGGACTAGGTCATGATGAGGTGGCAAAATGAGGTGGCAGGTAAGGTGATGTGGATTTATCAATTACAAGGTAATTAATAAATAATTGTGTAAGGTTTAGGTGATGAGGTTACGTTACAAAATGAGATGCGGGTCACAAGGGGTCGTAAGACACAAATTTGGTGTCTACAACGTCGACGTACGGTACCTGTAATAAGAAGTGCTCAGAGAAGGAAAAAATCTTGTATCCGGAAAACAAGAATGTGAAAATGAGGGGTTGTGTTGGTATTTATAGGGCAAATTAGGGTTTCTTGTTGTTATCACATGACAACAAAGCTTTGTTGTCACATGACAATAAGGGTCTGTTGACGCCCGTCAAAGGATTTTTTCTGTTGCGCGACAGCAAGATGTTGTTGTCATACGATAACAAGGGTATGTTGACGCCTATCAATATTTTTTCCCTGTCAGGCGATAGCAAGATGTTTTTGGTGCACGCCAACAAGACCTTGCTGTCACACGACAACAAGATGTTGCTGACACCCGTCAATAACTTTTTGTTGTCACGCGACAGCAAGGTCCAGTTGACGCACGTCAACAACATTTTGTTGCCGTGTGATAGCAATATGTTATTGACGTGCATCAATTGGACCTTGTTGTCACGCGACATCGAAAATTTGTTGACAGGCGTCAGCTCTCTTAAAATTGCCAAGCGAATATTTCGTGCAAAAACCTACGAAAATTCACCTTTGTGGCGAATGCAGCCAAATAAATATTCGTCAGGGATTTTCCACCTCCATTTTTTCTAGAGGCTTCTTAAATTGAACCATGTTCATGACACTCTCTTCTTTAATAAGGAGAGAAGACAAGGTGTATAGATAAGGTAAATCATCTTCATTTTGATATTTAGAATTTAAAATATAAATGATTTTTCTAAAATTTTCATGAATGCTAATTTGAATAATGAATTGAAGAAGCTTATCATGAAACAATTCACAATTACATGTCTAATTGAGCTTTAATATCCTTAATTTTAGTTGGATAACTAACAACCTTTTCATTAACTTTTATAGTGGTTGTAAACAATTCCATGATTAATTTGATTATCTTAGAGAGACAATTACCCTCATGCATAGTTTTCAAATGCTCCCATGCATCCACTGGAGATTTCATATGTATAATATGCATCTAGAACTCATCTTTGATACTTTGTAATTATATGGGCATAACCTCCTGGGATTTAAGAGAGAAAACACTTAGGTTATCAAGAGTATATTGTCTCCCAGTGGGTTTATTATCAATACCACTGATTAAATCCCATAGCTTTCTAGCTACAAGGATAACCTTGATATAAATTCTCCAGATATTATTATTATATTCACTTGAATTGTTTTATTTAACCATGGAAAAACTAGAAGATCCAATTATTTTAAGGAAAACTTAGCAAAATTTTGAAAACAGAGAGTTAGGCGGGTATTTACAGAAATCCGAGGTACAAAGAGAAGAATACATTGGATTAAAACTTGAACAAAATATTTTTAATTTTGATTGAAACACTCGAAAAAGGTACTAGAACCAAGGAAAAATCCCATGAAACATGAAAAAACCTGTCACAGGAGTCTGTGATGCAGTAAGCAAAAGTTATTAAATTTTGAAATTTTGAAATTTGTGGAACAAATAAATAGTGTTCTACGTATTCTTGGAATCTTAGAGTTCCATGGAATTCTTAGGAAAATATTCGTGGAACAAAGGAGTAATACTGAATAACAAAGAAAAGTCTGTAGATCAAAGAAACTCGCACAAGAAAGAAAAATTCCACCTATCACAATAAAGTTTGTATAACACAATGGTCCATGTAACATAGAAAAAAGACCACAAAAGACTTAAAGAAGGCCACGTAAGTCAAAAATTCATGGAAGACTTGGAGAAGCTGCGGAATATTATGGATGAATAAAAATGTGAAACATTCAATTAAGTCACCCAATAGCTATAAAATGACTATTAAAGGTTTGAATTAATTCAATAAGCCGTAGAAGACTAGAAAAACCATAGAGGGCATAGAAATTGTCGCGAATTCCTGATAATCTTAGAAAAATATTGTGAATGGTGAAAAATGTATATCTATGCACACAAATGGTTATGGAGGCTAAAAACACATACACAAGAAACATATGATAACCTAAACTTATTAATTATTATAGATCATCCAATATTCTTATTATTTTTATGGGAATTACAATTTTGAATTTGATAATATTGAAGCATGCCACAAAGCAAGCTAGGGTTTCGCAGTTTCAAAAAACTTCAAGACTCTTCACACATGTAAATAAAAAACATCCACATCTATCCTGCACTTGCATAACCACCATATATGATACCATGTTAGGAAATTTAAGGGATGAATAAGGTTATAAATCATAAATCAACAATATTAATTACCGAAGATTATAGTTTATGAAGTGAAATAATTAAGAGCATAAATTTAGATATTTAAAATGTAGATTACATGATGTAAACAACATGAACAGAAAGTAAATATATATAGAGACACACGATATAAGTGGGAAAAACATGGAAGGTAAAAAAAACCCACTAAAAATCACTTATCTTTATTCATAATAACATTTCATCCATCGCTCCCACTATTTCCACATGCAGTTACACATTAAAAGGGATTAAAAACTACCTCATATATTTTTTATGAGTTCCACCTCATTCGCATCATGTATCTATAATCATATCATATATATAGCTCGCATATATGTTACAACATGTGTAACCAGTCTCTATTGAGATCACCTTAATATATACAAAAGGGATGGTCATGATCCACTATTAAAATACTTGGGGCCAACATGTTTACATTTTAAATATAATCTATATACCAAAGACATAAAAGTCTTTGGAAGGTTTCTTAAATAAGTTATGTCTAGCTTAATTTTATAAACCCAACAACTAATGGTGAATAAACTAGATAAAAAAGGCTTAATACATGGAACATAACAACTTGAAGAATTAATTAAGTAAAGAAAGTTAGTAACAAATTAGGTTGATTAGGGTAAAACATGGATTTTATATAAATACTAAGGTAAAAAAGTAAAAAATGCCTTTCATTTGTTACAAATATTGATAGAAGTAGGAGTTATGAGCTAGAGAGGATGTCATGTCACACGGAGGTGATTTGGTAATGTTTTGAGAATGCGGTAGATGTTATTTACACCCTTATTTAAATTATGTGAAATCTATGAATTATTTAATCAAGAAAACTAAACAATGTAAGGGGAGATACAACTGGGTTATTATTTTTTACGAGTAAGTTTTCAAAAGGTTTCAAGAGCCATGAAAGCTCACAGGGAACAAAAAAAAACAATAGCATACTTGACTCGAAAAAATAGAAGACCTGCTAGAACGAGCTCAAAATAGAGAAGAACCAAAGAAAAACATCCACCAAGGGAGGAACCGTCACCGAAATATCAGCAAAAAATATGCTAAAGAGAAGATAGCTTTGAATTTAGCCCTCGGCCCTTCCTTTCTATCATGTTTCTGAATGTAAGAACTAATTTTAATTTCTTCCATTTAATCTCACCTTCATCCACTTGTCCTAAAGCACGTCCAGCCGCTGACCAATATAGACTTTTGAATTTTTACTCATTCAAAGCAATTTATTATTCTCCTCCATCAAAGATTCCACCAAATGTTTCAAAGACCCCATTCTATGTAACATCAAATCTCAATACCTATCCTCAAAATCCTAACTATACTTCGACCACCCATATCCATGTTATGTAAAATTGAGGCCGCAAGAAAATTTATATATTTATCACATTTAAACAGCTCTTTTAACTTCTTGCTCCTCTCCAACAAAGGGAAAAAATCATTTGTTTCATCACCAGAGAAAATATCATGTTGAATTAAGTTTACCGTAGTACCTATTACAGGATTACCTGACTTAAAAAGAAAGAGAATGAGCCTTTGATGTAGAAGATCTACTACCTTCTCGGCCTGAAAATCATAACGGATTTTTTTAGAGAATACAAAAGATAAAATGGAATACCCATGCGCTTGATGTGTCTGAAATGGTTAAGAAGGGAGAAATGATGGGTGTGTAATTTACAAAATTTACCATTCGAAGTAATGTTGGCCAACTAGACATTTAGTAAATATGGGGATGTTTGTGTGATTTTTAGAAGGGGATCTAAGGAAAAAAAACGTCGTAATGACACAATTTTTTACAATCCATCAAGGTTTGGAAAACGAGTTGCAAGTATGAATAATCAAAATGGTTGATTAGAAGTATAACAACACAATTGCAACACTTAAATCAATTTTTGAGAAAACAAGTTTTAAGTATTAAAAAGGTTTTGATATGATTTTGACAATGTAATAATACAATTTCAACATGTAAATCAAGTTTAAGACAATAAGGTTTAAGTATTGAAAATAATCGATAAAATTCGAGCAATGTAACAACACAATTTCAACACTTAAATCAAGTTTAAGAAAATAAGATGTAAGTATCAAAATTGGATTGATAATATGTGGGAAATGTAAAGATTACAAAGTGAAAATTCTCCTAGAAATGAAAATTCTCATTTCAATACAACTACCAAATTTTGAATAGTATATCAACAACCTTTCAACACTTAAATCATTTTTTCAAGGAAAAATGGATTTAAGTGGGTACAAAAGAGGTTAACACAAGATAGTCATAAAAACGTGCACTTTAGACATTATTTAGTCCCGGTCTCATACTACTATTCATATGGTTTTTGAGTGAAGAAAGTACTAACAAACCCATGTCTTTTGGCCATTTTACTTAGCTTTCAGTCGTCACTACCGACCTTCATCGCATACTTTCCCAGTCTATTTTTTTCATTTGGCATCATTTTACCTTTGACTAGGGCATCCAGCCCAATACTATGGTGCCCCGGGCACCCTGGTTCCATTTGGGGAGCCCTTATACTTTCTACACTTTTCCGCTACTTTTTGGGCTCTTTCTAACCATTTGAGCTTCTCATATTTTTAGTGGTCGGTCTTTTCACAGTTAATTATTAAATTAGAACAAGAGAACCATATAAATATAAAATTATTAGACCATAATGATGGACCAAGCACTAAGCACTGTTATTATCACCTAAGGTTGCATCCATCAAAGGCTACATTCGCATCCATATATCTCCATCACAAGGCACAAGGTTGGTTCATCTGCATCACATTGCATAAGAGGGAATTTTATTCTATTCCATCCACCATTCTATTACATTTCTACACATAGTTATTGCTCACTACTTTCACAAAGTGTGAATAACACAAGAGCACCTAGGGCATGATTGCATATACAAGCACATAGAACTACATTGGGTTTTAGACGTAGTGCAACACTCAGTTAATAAGTCAACCATTGTGGTAGCTGAGGTCAGTCTGACCTCTTCATATACATATTTATTTTATAGGGGTTAGATGCTCTTTTTGGGGTTTTGCAGGTATTTCCTTCATCAGTAATTAGTAGCAACATACAACCAAGAATAATGAATCTAGTGCAACAGGAATCGAAGGCAAGTTACCTTCAAGAGACACCTCGAAGGAAGGTTACAGAGATTTTTATAGACTAGGGTGTCCATATCTCAGAGTAGGGTGCCCACAGGTGCCTTTGTACCTATCCAAGCATCCCAGTCCACTCAAATTGCCTAGATCTACACTTTTCTGGACCTCAACATAGTCGTTTCCTCCTCTTGTTTCTCTAGCCATCTCTGCGACACAGTCTAGAAAGCTCATCAAATTAGTTAAGATCTTTCTAACCCTACTTGCTAATTAGGATTTCACATTTTCTTTTACTTAGTTGCTTGGGTCATTTTCCTTTATCTATTATTTACTGTTGTCCTTAATGTTAGATTAACTATAGAATTATCTATAATTCCACATTTTAAGTTAATCATTTTGGTGAACCTGACTCGACCTACACACTCCTAGAATCCTCATCCTTCTTAGGGTTCCTTCATCATGACTATCTCCATTAATGAATTTTTACTTATTCATCCTAAATTGTGAGCTAAAATCATTAATCTTATACTCACTACTCATATCCGTGACAATAATCATCGAGATATAGCCTATAATACCTTTGTGGACTCCTCTCAATATATTTCTTTCTCTTCTAATCGTCATGTTGACCTCACTACTTTTGACAATGACCCACCTTTGCATATCATATGTTGTACTCAAAATGTAGGTCAAGCGCACTTTAATTGATAACGGATCTAAACTCAACTTATGTCCCATGTCATTCCATGAGAAGCTTGGTCTTTCGGCCCACGATGTTAGTCCATATTTTCTTTCACTACATGCGTATGATGGTTCTATTTTTCCATGTGTTGGTCACATTACATTATCTATCACTGTAGGACCAAAAACTATCAACAATGTATTCTTTGTCATTGATTTCCTAGTTTCTTATAATTGTTTGCTTGATCATCCATGGCTTCATCCCATGCAAGCAGTTGCATCTACTTTGCATCACTATGTCAAATTCCTACATGAGGGTATTGAGCATACTTTTTTTAAGAACGCAACCCATTTTAATACTATGATCGTGCTCCTAATAATAGTCTTCCTATTCCACGTACTGATACTAAAAATGATCCACAACCTATGGTCGAACCACCTCACTTACCACAACTTGAAGGTTCTATTTGAGTGGTATATGCAGTTTCTTCTATGCCACCTATTATTACTACTGTTATGATTCATTATCAAAAGAATTTCTATTCTATGAATGTTTCTCTATCACTTACACTTTCACATATACCACTTCCATTATCACGCATAGCATTTACTTTCACACTTTTCATGAATGATTCATATTGGGAACATATTCCATTTGATCCTACTTGTGATGACACCATATGCACACATGAGGGTTTAGCTCAACTAGGATTTTCTATTAAGGAGATTTGTCCCACATCATATGCTTCTCAACTTTATTATGGATTTGTTCGCATCACTGCCACTTATGGTATTCATGTGTTTCTCCTCACAATTTTCCTTTCCCACGATCCCCAATCTGCACAACTTACATTTGGGAAATTATGGCTTGATTACATTGGGGGCTCTCTTGATCCTGACCATATAGACATCTCTTTCCCCATGCCTTTTGGTCGGGTCGTTATTTGCAATAGTTCTTTTCTTGGTTATACGTAAAATCTCACTTGTTGGTATGTGCATGGTTGTCCACTTCCTCCATTTACTGATGAGGAATACACCATGGGTATGTACAACTTATGCCTCAATGGATCATTACGTAATCAACTAGACAACATTTATTATCAAGTAACTAATGCTTATCCATTCGACTATGAAACTGAAAGCGGTGATCTTTTAGATAACATTATGTGATTTCATCTTTCATTTGACATACATGGGGGGCATATCATCTAGCACATCCCCCCACACCATATTATCATTAGTGCATCTGTCATCTTGGCATTATCATACATCAATCTCCTTACATCGGCATACTCATCACACACTTTAGCATCTTCATTACTCGATGACACTCTCTAGTCTCACTATCCATACTATATTGTTGATGGTATACAACACAAATGGACCATATCATACTCACACATTCATCAGTAAACCTTATATCATGTGACATTACTAGGATAGTGACATACATTATAGGTTAAATGGTCACCTATTCCTTCATCTTGTAGTGGTACACGCTTTAGGTTATATCACCACTCCTTCTATTCATCTCATAGTGTTATACACTTTTAGTTACATCGTCATGCATTCATTTCTAGGTTGCATATCACCAACACACATACACATTCATCACAATGCACTACACACAACACACTATTAGATTATTTCCCAATGATGCAGTCTTGTCTATGGTTCATTCTTGACTACTGAGGGCACAAACCAAATGAACCAAACTGCATACACTTTCATTCACTTAGGAGGCACACAGATCCTATCATCCATATTGTATTCCATCCCATCCATCCATAGCACATTGCATATCTTGGTTTCTTTTAATATTTCTTTCTTTTTTTATATATGGTCACTTTATTACACATGCTAGTTATTTTTCTTGTATGTCATTATATTTACCATCAACACGTGTGTGTTCACTTATTTTTCTAGTTGTGATCGCAGATACATATCCCTTACATGTATCATGGATGTTCGCCTTCTACCCCTCCTACAACAGTCGCTGGGGGCATCCACATTCGTCTCTTCCACATGTTATTGTTTAATTTTGTTTCATAGCACACTAATTTACTTTCCCATACACACTTTTGAAATATGGGTTATCTTTCTAACATGCTAACGGGTGCTTCATGTGTAGCATTTGTATTGCAAGATTACTTGCTTCCATGGTTATCTAATTTTTGTTTACTATTGTATATGGGCCTTGCCATTTTGTTTGGTGTGAACACTTGTTTATTTGTATGTGGCCATTGTGGCCTTAAGTTTCTTGTGACATTGTAAGTGATGTCCCATGTTTGAGTCTTGTTTTGGCGGTCTATATTTGTCTTCTTTTGTGTTTACTTGCATTCTAACTTCTATATTGTTTGTGTAGCATACACTTGTCTACATTCTAGATTCTACTTTCTTTTACATGCATGTTTGTTCATACCGACACTTATTTCTAGCCACTTTTTTATGTGTGCCTTGGTTTCTACCAAGCACATTCCCTTTCCCCTGTAGGGCACAGTTTATATGTTTGGTCCTCTTTTGGGGCCACATTCTCCTATCAACGACTTCACATGCATCCCTAAAGAGGGGGGAATCATTTGGGGTTTTACACATTACACAGAGCTCTCTAACGGTACAATTCAGTCTAGTTTTACATCCTTGATATTATGGTTTATACAGTGAGTGGGTTCAGACTAGTCTATGAACCTTGTACACAGTGGATTTTATATGGAAGGTTTCCCTTAGCATTCTGGGGAGAAGTTATAGGTTGGAGGATACAACGGATTTCCACCCTACAATGCTTTGGCCATTGGCATCAAATCACCCAAAAAAATAAGCAGTACAAAGATCTCTTCATACAACTTCAAGGAAGTAGTTACAGGTTGGAGAATAATGTAGCTTTCTCCCTACACTTCTTTGGCCAGGGTGGCATGAGATAACCCAAAAAAATCACAGTATAGGATATCCTTTCTACACTCTCTCTCTCTCTCTCTCATCACAGATCAAGTGCACATGTTCCTTTCACACTTTTTCATATTTCCATTATAGTCTTTTTTACTATATGCATGATTTGTTACATGTGTTTTTGACATATATACTTGTTTATTTGACTACTTGATTGTCTTCTCATTTTAGGTCCGACCATATGAGAATAAAATAGTCAACAACAAAAAGCAACTACAACAAATGGCATCAACAACAACATTTTACAGAAGTACACATGATACTAGTCATGTAGGTACATCACACACATTAGCAAATACACACGTGTTTCCTACCTAGGTTCACTCTCAACATCTTTTTGCACTTTTGCATATTTAGTTTCCACGCTCCACTATTTTCTCATTCCACGCTTTTTCTAGTCCATCGGCACGTTTTCTACATCACTCTACATGGACATCAGGTACACATCTCTATCCACATTATGTCACTGAGCTTTCCGCTCACTAACATAAAGTGGGGGGGAATGTAGTCACAACATCACACACTTTAGACATTATTTAGTCTCGGTCTCATACTACTATTCATATGTTTTTTGAGTGAAGAAAGTACTAATTAACCCACGTCTTTTGTCTATTTTACTTTGCTTTTTATCATCATTGTTGACTTTCAACACATACTTACCAAGTATGTTTTTATCGTTTTGCATCATTTTACCTTTAATTGGGGCTTCCATCCCAATACTAGGGTGCCCTAGGTGCCCTGGTTCTATTCCAGGAGCCCTTATAATTTCTACACTTTCCTACCACTTTTTGGGAACTTTCTAACTCTTTTATATTCTCATCTTTTTAGTGGTTGACCTTTTAAAAGTTAATTACAAAATTAAAAAAAGAGAACCATGTAAATATTAAGTTATGAGACCATAGTAAGGGATCAAGCACTAAGCATTATTATCATCACCTGAGGTTGCATCCATCTATCTCCATCACGAGGCACAAGGATGGTTCATCTAAATCACACTGCATATGAGGGAATTTTATTCTATTCCATCCACCATTCTATTACATTTCTACACATAGTTAATGCTCGTTACTTTCACAAAGTGTAACTGGCACAAGAGCACCTAGGGCATGATTGCACATACAAGCACGTATTACTACATTGGGTTTGAGATGTATTATAATGCTTAGTTCGTAAGTCCACCATTGTGGTAATTGAGGTCAGTCTAACCCCTTCATATGCATCTTTCATTTTTAGGGATTTGATGCTCGTCTTAGGGTTGTACAAGTCTTTCCTTCATCATTGATTACTAGCAACATAAAACTGAGTACAACAAAGTTGGTGCGACAGGAAATGAAGGCAGGAAACCATCAAGTGAAACTTCAAAGGAAGGTTACAAATTTTTTTACACACCAAGGCGCCCATATGTTAGACTTGGGCACCCATAGGTGCCCTTATATCTATCCAATCATCCTATTCTGGACCTCGGCAACATGTTTCTCCATCCTATTTCTCCAGCCATCTCTGCGACACAGTTCAAATAGATCGTCAAATCTACTAAGATATTTCTAACCCTACTTACTAATTAGGGTTTCACATTTTCATTTACTTAGTAGCTTGGGTCATTTTCCTTTATATATTATTTATTGTTGTCCTTAATGTTAAATTAACTATAGAATTAGCTATAATTCCACATTTTTATTTAATCACACAATTTAGGAAACAATTCAGGTTGCTCTCTTTTAACCAATAATACCAAAAAAATATAAGGGAAGTTATGACTAAGGATTAAAAGTATGCGGTGTAACTTTGGAAGAGTTTCTCTTTGTTCGTATAATAAGGTAAACACTTGACAATACTTTTGCAATGTAAAATTCGTGATGAATTATACGAAGTGCAACTTCAATGGACTTTTGCCTTAATTGAAAAACAAGTTTTTAACTCCGAGGAAGTATTTCTTTGTAATGGATATCTGAAATTATTGAACTTGGATATGCTAAAGTTGGCCCCAATTCCAAATGGATCCCTGGGATTTTTTTCTCAACACTTGCCAATATCTCATCTAATATGGGTATTCTTTTCTAGAATAAATTCTAAATAAAAGAGCACTACCCCACAGTCAAATTAATGAAAGAGGCTTCATACGGACAAATTTTAGCACTCATCACTATGTTTTCTAGTTATGTAGGATATGGGGCACTTATCGTTTCATCAACCAGTTCCCTTAATGCATCTACTACTGTGGGGTTCCTGTGGTAATCCTCATAATGTGTTTAATGTATTAAGCCAAGATACTTCCCTTAGTTTAAATAAGATGAGTGTTAACCCTTATCCAAACATGGAAATATAGTATGAATGAATTATTTGTTATAATCTTGATTTAAAATGTGTTTTTGAATGCCTTTGGCAACCTACATACAATGTAACAATAATTGTTTCCATTTTCACTTTGAAGAGCAAAAGGTCTTGTACTCAAAATATTAGCAATTTTCCATCAAAACCAAAAAATTTAGAATTAGGGTCAAGGTCTCTTTTAATTCTCAAGATCACTCAAAAGCATAAGAGAAGAGCAAACACGAATTTTGATCCAACTTAATGAAATTAGAAAACTTTAATAAAAATCAATCAATTACTTTGAAAAATAGATTTTTAAACAACTCAAATGATTAGTTTTTCCATGTAAACCATAATGTTAGAATGGGGATCATGGTTGTTTTTGATTCTCAAGATTGCTCAAAACGGAAAGAGAAGAGCATACATGACTTTTGATCCAACATAAGTAAATGGAAAAAACGTAATCAAATCATTTAAGTGTGTAAAAAATGATTTTTAATTAAAAACTCAAATGATTAGTTTTTCATACAAAATATTAAAATATCAAGTGTTATCCATATTTCTAAATGACAATCAAGATGTTAGAAAAGCATCCAAAATTGTTTTCGTTTCTGATTCTCAAGATCAATCGAAAGCGTAAGAGAAGAGCTACACGGTTTCAATGAATTTATAGTGAAAAGGAGATTTCCAACAAATATTAAAAAATTTAACACCACTTCTAAACTAATAACAACCATAATGTTAGAAAAATATCCATAATCATATTCATTTATGATTCTCAAGGCTTCTTGAAAAAAAAAAGAGCATACGTGGTGTTGATCAAATTAAAAGGAATCTAACATGTAAAGAAAATGACCAGTTTTATAAGAAAGTAAACCCTACATTTTATGTAATGTTAAATCCTAAATTTATGTGTTCATTGCATATTTCACCTCAAGACCTTTCTGTCGTGAAAAAAACAAATTCATTTCAAGTTCGAGAGCAAACATTATGGCCTCCAGAATATAGATTACGCATATGCTCTTATAGTCACAGGAACGCACTTAACCTTTACCCAAAAAAATGTCAAAAAAAATCCTAAAAACTATGAAAAGCTTAAATTTTTCCCACCAAGATTCAATTTTGACAGTAACCCATCTCCTTGATATGTGAAAATAAGACTCAACACTATCAAACACTAACATACATGCTCAATAACTAATAAATTATAACAAACTGAAAGAACTAACATATAAAATGATGAAAAATGAAGCTCTAAAAATGAAAACATAAAGAAAGCTTGGATTTTTCTCATCAAGATCGCATTTTGACACAAACCCATCTCCTTAATATGTGCAAAGGACACTCGACACTATCAAACACTAACATACATGCTCAAAAAACAAGAGATTCTAGAAAATTGAAAGAACTAGCATGTAAAATGATGAAAAATAAAGCTATGAAAATGAAAAGATGAAGAAAGGTTGAATGTTTCTCATGAAAATCCCATTTTGACAGCACTTCACATCATTTATACCTAAAATTAATACTCAACACATGCAAAATCAACAAAACATGCTTAAAAACACAAGTTATGTCAATATATTCAAAAAAGGGTTAGTATGGAAATGAGCAAAATGAAACTTTAAAAGAATCAAAGAATGCACACAAGATAAATGAATCTCCCACCATGTGTGCCAAATGTATGGATGTAATTGAACTAACCCAAGATAATGAAAGGAAACTAACACCAAGTATATTCCTAACTTAGTTAATTAAAAACATAAACATCATGATAAATCTAAAAAGGAAAAGCTTAACTAATGAGCATAAAGCATGAAAAAAATAAATGCAAAACCATCCTTTGATATTTAGATATGATCTGTAATTGTATATGTCTCCTATAGTGATCCAAACGTAGCTACATGCGATCAAATGAATTATCCAAGGAAGAGAAAGAGATCTCACCAATATGGCTTAATTTTCATGTTTGTTTCTTCTTTTATTACTCTTTTCCAAGTAGAAGATGGAAAAGGTTCATTAATCAATAATCCTTCCAAGATTCAAATGCTCTTATCATATGTATATGTCTTATAAGGACATGGTCATGTGATACCAATTACGTCATATTACAATAATCCTTACCCAGGATAATTTATGTAATTTCAAGATACTTCACATAATAATCATGGATCTACCTCACCTAATTATAGTCTCAAAACCTCTTTGGCACACATTGGACTAATACTACATCATTTGCATCTAAGTCACAATTGAGTCCTACGCCTCCATCTTTCTTGACAGTTGCTCCTCATCTTCAGGAGGTGCTCATTGGATAGATTTCATGCTACCCATATTTCTTCTACATAGATACACATTTACAAAATATAAAACATTAACATAGCTTAAAAATACACAAATATTCATATGTTTGTAATAATACAAAATCAGGAATTATACACTTAGCTTGAGATGTTTACCTTTTACATTACACGTGTCATTTGTCAATATGAACTTGATATTTAACATATCTCTTTACAAAAAAAAGACTAATTTATATTTCCAACTCAAATCAGATAGAAATAATTTACACACACCAATCAACCTATATAAAATCAAAAGCAAAAAAAAACTATGTATATAATCACTAGCTGATTTCTACTAATTACTGGAAAGATTTGGGATTTTGAAATAGAGAAACTAGAAAACCTAAACCTGATAAACCCTCACAAACTGGGATGGAACTGTGTTTTCACCTATGTCAAAAACGTACCATAATTTTAGGACCATACCGTATATTCTAACCCCTTTTATACGGTCTTCAACCTGCTCTGAACCTGACTCTTTAAATTTTTGGGTGAGTCACCTTCCTGAATTAATCCATTGTTTTAAAACCCTAGTTGTCGCACATGCATCAATCCTATATAAATGGACTAAAAACATCTCAAACTGTATCCATGGATGAATTTCCAAGGAGATATTGACATGTTAATTGAATGCAACCTAATACATATATGTGTAATAGAAAGAATAGGTAAAAATTCACCCATGAAAAATAAAGAAGACCATGTATCAAAGTTATTCAGAAGCTATGATGTATTCCCCTTAATTTGTAATATGAGAGGAAATATTTCTCATAAAAATCTTAATTGATTTGATGTCTTCCATAACCCCATGGATCACATTATTGCATACATATCTAGACCTAGCATTGAAAATAAAGATAAAAAGTACAAAAGATAATAGGTTCCCCCAAAGTCTCCCCATATTCCAAACAACTAGGTATACACATAAGTAAACACTAAAATATGCTAAAAATGTACTAACAATGTTGAACTAGGAAGGAGAGCCACATCCCCAATATTCCTACTACTAAAACTAAAATAGAGTATTGGTGCAAAGAAAGAATTAAAAATTCCATCCCCCATTTTATTGATATGAACTAAGTAATCTAAGTGTGAGATATTACAGAAAACATGTGTATATTGAAAAATATAAAAATGTTGAAAATCCCATTGAAATTTCCCCTATCAAAAACATATGGGGGTTAGGAATGTATTGTATGGTCTTCACCAGAGTGTACAGTTTTGACCATGTGCTATTATTTCCAAAAAAATATGTGTATTATTACAAATATTGGTGCTTATACCCTATCTATACTTGGATCTACCCCTAGAATTTTGGCTTTGACTATTCACGATGTAGAATAAACCTTGATAGGTGTCTCCTCTTTTCAAGCATGTGCGATAACTATGTTTGAGCTTATGGTTCAAAATAATTAGGTATATACTACTTAACAAGATTTCTAAAAATCTATGTGAAGTGTTGCAGAGGTGACGACCTTAGGGAATTTACAAAAGGAAAGGTGTTTGTCTGTGGTGGAAACTATGGCACATAGAAACAACACTACTAGCAACAAATAAGGATAGTAGTAACAAAATAAACTAGTAGAACTAATGCATGTAGAGAAACACAAAAAATAGATATGTATTCAATTTACAAATAATGACATACAAGACAATACAAAAGGATTTAAGGTCCTACAAACGTGGGATGCCTATAGAATTGTAAGACATTCAAGGCCAATGGGTTTAGAAATAAGAGAAAGCAATTACAAATAAGATAGGTTTGATGCCATAAACATGGAAACCTATGGTGTTATAATAAAAACAAGGAAAATAGGCCAAAAGTAAGGAAAATAATCAAGCACTAACACACACAAGCATGTATACATGAAACAAGAATGACTAAACATGATATTATTATGTAGTATTCTACATAGATGAGACTATGAAAAAGATATGACAACGTTACACAGGACACATGTGTTAATCATGTTAGTTTAAAAAGTAACTAATATATATATATAATTGAGCATAAATGAGGAAGTGGAAAAGAACTATAGTATAATAATAACATCTTTAGGATGTGGAGTGATTTCCACCAAATGACAAGAATGCAAGAAGACATAAGTGTTCCTATAAGTGTGTACCAATCTATGTTTCATATATCCATCTTAATATACCAATTTAATGCATGCGTGTAAATAGATAAAGTTTGATATATATCAAACCAAAGTGATAAAAAAAACACTTCTAATGTAAAGTTCTAACAAATCAAGTAAAATATACAACTCTCGATTCTATATTTTTTACGAATATATGATTTTTTGTATTATCATAATTCGTAGCTATGTACAAAAGAGGTGGGCTACCAAGTGTTATCCAAGGGTATTTTATGAGAGACCGGGAGGCCCAGGGTACAATATTATATCACAAAAGTGGAATACTAGAGGGAGTTGATGGGACCAAGAAGTGGCTAAGCTCTTATGGACTTAGCATATTGTTGTAGGATATAGATTAGAATGTGGATTATAATATTTGTCTTAGTAGTTGGTAGGTGGTAGATCAATATAAGTACGAGGTGTATCATTGAAAAATGTATCTTCACTTGGAACTTGAGGCAGAGCGGTATTATAGAAAATTTTGGGCTCAGCATTAGTGGTAGTTAGTTATAACTAGTAAGTAGGTTCATCCCATTCAATAGCATTAGAATCAATAAGATCTTAAATAAGGTGACAAAAATGTTAAGCTTTTATTAGTAGAGTGCTCAACACATTGATGATAATCACATTGGTCATTGGAATTGAACTTCTTTTCATGGGGTCTTGATCTAAAATACATGTGTGACTCACATAAAAACAATTTCTCAATTTCCCATAATTAATTAAAATTATCTAAATAACTTTTAAAAATATTAAACTGTTAAAAATAGGAATCAAAAAGAAAGTAAAATGCACAACACAAGAAAAACCACTTCAGAACAAAGTTAACTCGATACAAAATATTACTATGGGTTTAGAAAATCTCCTGATTCAGTCTAATATGATGATAAAACACATTTTATAATTATAAATTCATCAAAATGCTTTAATGGTCTACTAATAATCTATGCAAAGTCTTTAGGGATGCTCTATTTTAGTCCCATAAAATACCCCTACAATGAATGTCCGTAACACTTTCTTTATGGATCTCTAATAGGATCTGGATATTTTAGAATTAATATTTTAATTTTTTTTATACTATTGGTAAATGGTTTTGGAGGGACCATATCTTGTAGTACAAAAGTCTCAAAATCCAGATAGAACAATAACAATATAGTGGTTTTTTGATACGTGAAGGCCACACCTCAGCCAAAAGCCTAAAAGAAAGATAAACAAAAAATAACCAAAGGTGGGGGCCATCTTCCTACAAGGATCCAAAAAACAATGCAAAACAGCATAACAGAAGCACTATAACAACAAAACAGAAGAAATAATATAACAATAGAACAAAAAACTTAACTAGCTCAGGGATTTTTCATATGCTTTCAGAGCAATCTTCATGCTTCTGTAGAGATTACTTGCAGTTTGCATGACTGGGTCCTAGCTTCTCTCCATGAGTGCCTTCTTCTTTAGTTTACTGTTATTATAAGCAGACTCTGGAATGCCACAAGCATCACAAACATGTTTAGCATTAACATGTATATATTCCAACATTTCCCTGTGTATAGCAAGATGGTTAGATTTTATTTCTTCCATCTATATAAATTTTTCCTCTAATTCCATAAGGTGAGTGGAGAGGTTGTTCAAATTCTTCTCCAAGTTAGAGAGAATGGAGGGATCCACAGTGGAATTAATGCCTTCCTTGGTTAGCAATTCTATATTTTCTTTAATTCATGTAAGGGCCTCAGCATGTTGTTTGACCTGAGCCAATAAACCTGAGCTAGAAGGAGGGGCATGTGTGGATTGGATTATTTTTTTAAAACTCTCTACTCGTATAGTATCCTTACCTTTTGAGCTACTACGAAAGACACATTTAGCTGAGGGATCATAAATGGGATCACGAACATTAGGGTTCTTAGACGTAATTGTTGATTGTTGAGGGGGAGGGGGGATTAGAGAGAGGGCAGGGTAAATAGTGATGACATCAAGAAAATAGTGATGCAATAGGAAGATAACACCTTGGTGCAAGGGAAGGAAACATGTATGTGTTTGAACCTCCTTAATTGAATTTTCAAGTGAGTGTAAGATATAAAAGGGGAAACTCACCTTGGATGCATGGCGGAAGTGATTCAACAGGACTAAATGGTTATTTTGCACCTTTAATATTTTTTCTAGGCCAATGGTACATTGGTTTGGGAACATAAAGGTTTGCACAATGTTAGGGGGTCAAGTCCCCCAAACGCATTCATTTACTCTATGTTTGGGAGTTAAATCCCATATTATTTGTGTCATTAAAAAATATAGCCATTATAAAGCCTTGGGCATTGAGTTATCCTTATGGCTTTAACAAATATATGTAATGTTTTTGTTTGAGACCATAGGGTTCATTGTATAGCTCGCCTCGGTATTTGCATTAGTCATGCACCTCATTATTGGGTCCATTAGAATCTATGGACATGGTTGTTACATTAGCTACGTGGACTTAGTGGGTTTTTGTGACTCAGGTTGTGACTTGCCAATTATATATTCTCGGTTATGCTATGGAGTTTGGTCGATGAGCTCAATATGGAGCTTTGTAACTCAACGTGAAGAGGTTATTGAGATGAAAATTTATTTCTCACTAAGCTGACTATAACTCAGTATGTGGAAATTTTGATCTTTGGTAGAATATGGGGCATTATCCCACATGCATTAAAAAATGATCTTTGAAGATTTTATAACTAAAAGCTATAAAATGCAATGTGAAGATAGGCAGTAGGGTCCCCCTCCTGAAAATGTGTGGACCCTACTAGTTGTTGGGTCCTCATCTAACACATAATGTGGGCCCCACTTCGATTTTCAAAGATCAGATGATGAAACCAAATACTAAAGTTTTGTATGAGAACACATTATCACTTGTCACCACCACATTCATCCACTTATCACACTCACATCATGCCACCTCAACTCAATGAAACTTTCTCTTTATTTTTATGATTTGGAGAAATACTTTGGTGGGCCATATCTTTTCCATATGATGTACATTTTTCCTCATTCAAAGGGAATTGGAAAGATATCGGAAAGTTATTGTATATGCAAGAAATTTTATAAATTGTACAGTCCATCTACTTGATTTGGGGTGAGGATCATCCTAGATCAATTCTAATCATATCGACTTCAAATGGTGGAGAGAGAGAGAGAGAGAGAGAGAGAGAGAGATGATTTTGCAATTGAGTAATTGTTTTAATAACATGTGGAGATTACTTGGAAAATGGGTAAAGTGATTACATGCGTGATTGGAATGTAGCATCATGGGTTGTGAGATAATATGGATGGTATCATAAGAAGAAAATTTCACCTTATTATGGTTGTTATTGATTGTTGGTTTACTGGAAAATTTAGAAATGGATGTGGGAAGAGGGATAGAAATTCACTTAAAAGGTGAGGGATCCCATGAAATTATATGAAGAGACCCATGATAATACAATTTTAGTCTAATGGGGGTTATGGAAAGGTGTGTAGCACGAAACCAAGGTTGACCAAGAAGGATATTGTAATTAGGATTAATTAGGACGACATAACAAGTGGTGGTGTCAAATACTTTATAGACAAAAATTATGGGAAGAATGATCGAACTAATAAAATTTTGAGGGACATTGTTAGATCCTCTGATGGTAAAACTGGAAGGAGAAATATCCTGAACTAAAAATCTAAGAGCATGTATAAGTGATATGCTACAAACATTAAGAGTGGAATTTTTAGTGATAAAAACATGTTTGAAGAAAGTGCCTTCCACAAATACTTGTACATATTACACATGCCTATTTATAACAATAGGATAAGGTGTAGGTGTCGTAGGATGGTTAACATCATGGGATGATAGATCCTTGGGAAGGATGGAAGAAATATGGTTACTATGTATATCAGTATGTATCTGAGTAGCATGGAAGAACTCAAAGAATGAATCTTTGCATTGGGAGTGTCACTCAATATATTCAAAGAGGGATATATTCTAATCCTAGGAGGATGTTATGATGAGAACAACTAAAATTCACAATCCAAGAAAAAATCATGTATCCAAATAAAAACCTTATGTCAACTAGTGTTTAGAGATCATCGGGCCTAATATAAAATGAACTAAGAAGATCCTAGATTAGGTTAAGGGTTCGACCAATAGTGGGTTCACCAAAAGTTTCAAGTGCTAATTGAAGTTTAGGTCGATTTAATTAGGTTTAGAATATATTAGATTTTATTTACAAATCTATCAAAGATGATACAACTAAAATAATAGTTCATATTTGCAACTCATACCAGATAGAAAGAATTTGCGTACACCAATCAACCTATCATACAATAATAAAAAAAAAACAATATTATAGAAGCACGTAGCTAATTAAAACCAATTTTTGGAAAGATGTGGGACTAAAATAGAAAATATGAGAGAAATCAACTTAAGAAACCCTCAAAAACTAGGTTAGAAATATTTATGCACGTTGGTCATGACCATACCTTTAGGTCAAGAACATAACATATGGTCCAGAACATAACATATGGTCCAACCCATTCTATACGGTCTTTAGATCTACTCTGAACCTGACTCTACAAGTTTTTGGGTTTCTTTCCTTAATGGATGTTTTCATCATTTTCAAATCCTAGTTGTCGCACATGTAACAAAGCTCTCTAAATGGATTAAACGTAATATCAGACCCTAGCCATGGATAAAGAGTCCTATAAAAAATAGTATAAGGGTTGTAGGAACCTCCATGCACTTTTCATGTTAGAACTACTCTAAAGAGGCCTAAAATTGTACCTTGTTCTACATCTACCATGTAATATATAGATAGATCAATCAGATTTTCCACTTACTTTGACATGTTTTCTTTTACTTAGATCTTTCTAAAAAACTTGGAGAGAGGGTGTTTAGATACATGTAGATGAGATATATGGTTTCCCTGACCTATTTTATAGCTTCAAACATGATGTGGGTGCTTCCCTAATGACTGTATATGTGAAATTATGAGATTTAGGGAGATTTGTATGACTTTTGTAAGTGTGATAAGTGTGTGCTCTAGTGCATTACCTTAGAAGTTTTAGTTTATCAAATAAGGTAGTGTTTACTTTCTTGTATAGGGTTCCGTAGATGAGTTTTCTAAGAAAATATGACCCAGATGAATTATAAGACATAAAAAATGATTTGTTTGAAAGTGCAGTTGGAGGACATTTCAATTTAAGACCATATATAGTAGTCAAGACTATATGGTATGTCACTGAATAGACTGAATAGTTCTATACAAAATAAGGGAATATGCCAAACGAAGTTTGGAGCTGGTAAACTAATATTACTCTATAAATATTTACATTATTGTTTCAAATTTTTTCGACATGTCAATGTGCAAGGATAAATAAACTAAAAAATGAACCTTAGAAAGTACTAAGTGAGAATAAAGAAGTGGAATTTTTCATATCAATAATGTATAGTCAAAAAAAGGGCTTTCTAAAGTAAAAATTTCCATATATTTCAGTGTCTACAATTTATCAGCCCACGTGCCTTGACGGTCTTGTAAATCCATGGGTGTCTAATGTTTGTAGTCTCTACAACTTTTATGTGACATTTTTTGCATACTATTGACTCTGATATCATGATTGTTACACTTGTTTTCTTATACATGTCTCATTACTAATTTTACTATTATCTCTACTATTTCTATTTGTTTTTATTGTGTGTTATCATTGTCACCATGTGCAAAACCTTTTTATTTAAAGGTACAACTTCTTCAAGGTGGCCACCTTCATAGAATTTTACATTCTTATACATTTTCTCATACATTTGGTGCATTTGAATGCATTTATTCATTTATACCAAGTTCTAAACATGGTTTTTCTATAGGCCTCAAAAGAGGGGGCATCCATCTAGGTATATTCTACACCTACAACAAACACAAGAAGAATTTTGGGATGACGAATAGGTATAAATAGGGTACATGTACTTAGAAATATAGTCATGCACAAAAATTGTAAATAGTGGCAAAGGTTTCAAAACCATAGATTGTGGACAAGACCATATGTATTCTCCTACCCCTTTCACATGTTTACACATAGGAGAATTTACATCAACGTTTTCATCCATTTCATATTTTCACTTATAGGTAAAGGTTTTGGCATAGTTTCAAATATAGCTCACTAAGTTCCAATCAGTTTCATGGGGCATGAAATACTTCACTACTTCTTCAATACAACAATCAATTTCTACTACAGTTCAAGAATATTCTGGGCATGATTCTCCTTATTAATCTACATTTCACTACATTATAGTTTCTTCATTACATATCTCTTTTCTATTATGTGTCCTAATTTGAAAATTTTGGCCTGGATCCATTTTTAAAATAAAAGTATTTGGTTACAAAAGGTATCAAAGTGGCTAAATCATTCATAGGAATCCCTTCCTTTCCTCTTACATTTAAATAGGAAGATATCGGATATGTTGAATAACTACGATGCATGGTCTTCTTCCTTTACGGGGTGCATCGGTACATCACTCTTCTTCTATCTCTACTCTTATTCCATGTTGAGTTGCATGCACCTAATACTATGGTTCTCCTCAACATAATTGGGTATTAATCACCCCTAATTTGTCAATGCTTTTAATAACACAAATTTTTGATTATGACAAAAGCATAAGAATGTATCCCTTCCCAAAGTAAACAGGTGCATTCTTTAGTTGTTTACATCTTATCATTTCTTTTTTCATGATAATGCAAATCTTTCATGTTACAATTTACATTTGAGTTAAATTTCATTTATTTACTATGGAAATTGACTACACTCTATGTTGTAGGTTTCATCATAAAGCATGTCATCACTAAGAACAACATAATTCTATCAAAAATGATGAGTGAAGACAAAGTGTGTCTGCACACAGAGATATATTTTCCTTTAAGCTTGTAATTATCATTTTATACCTAAAAGGGGTGAAATGTAGATGCACAAATTTGGTAATTTACTATTTTGACACTATTAGTTTTGGAAATACACTCTTGCTAAGATAAACAAAAAATTCAATTCCCACTAAGCACTTTTTCAGGTTTATTTTATATCTGGTTTATCCACGCACATTGATATGATGACACATTCTATGAATACAATGTACATAAATCCATTTACTAAAATAACTTGAGAGGATGCAAACTTAATTTACCATGTTATTCATTCTCAGTCATAGTCATATAGTTTGGTCAAAAAATTATATCTGGTCCTGACATATTTATATAATTGTGCACTGGTATATCCTCCATCTTCTCTTTTAGCTCCACATTATTCGATATGTCATTTACTTCCTTTGTGTGGCCCTTTCTTTGATAATTTGTCATAGGAATCCTATATAAGAAAGAATAAACTACCTCATTTGTTAACCTGGAAATCCTATGGAAGTACATTGATACCCTTACTTTCTACACTTGTAAAATGCATCCAACGCATGGGGAGTTCACTTAGTAAAAGTATGTTATAACATGTGTGTTCAAAGAGTATTAAAGAATACCCTTAATTCTAGTTTCTACCTCTAATTATTCAATTGATAATATCCCCTCCTGTTATATTATTAGAATGAAAATACCCCATATTTTTTCCATGTACCATACTTACCCATTTTTCAATTACAATTTTATTTACCCCTTTTTATTTCTACCCTAATATATTAGACAAAATATATATTATATTTCTCACTCAATTATTCTTAATATGCATTTCCTCTCGAAAGATAGTTTGAAGCCATTGAAGACTTATTACAAATCACCTTGTATATGTTAAACTTTAATCATTTATCAATAGTTCTTCAAATAATTAAGACAGTGAAATAATATCACTTATGCTGAAAAGCATACTCAATCCTAGTTTTCTACCATCTTATTATTTCTTGGTTAAGAATCTAGATTTATTTATTAAAAAGGAGATTATAATTTAATTTATGACCACACTCATTTTACAATTTTAAGGTATTTACTTTTTAAAAATAGGGTTCAAATGTTTTAGTTTTATATTAAAATTAAACCTCCCTTTCCTTTGGCCCACCTCTCTAACCTACCCCCAATACCTGATTCAAAACATTAATAAATTAAACCCTTTCACCCCCTCATGTCTACCGGTATATTTTTGATAAAATGTTAACTTCTCCTCTTTTCAATGCAAGCGTTGACATGTGATTTTTCCTAAGAAGGTGTATTCTTTTGATTGTTGAAATCATGCCTGCCATGGATAAATTATTTCTTTTCTTGGATTCTATTGCTGAAATATTGTTGCTTGCAAGGAATCCATTTTGTTTGAGATAAGTAAGGTTGTAAACTGGTAAAGTTGTTTGCAAATTTATCTCTATATAATAATGAAACCTTGGATCAATTCCATTGATCCAAGGTATGTTTTAATTCTTCTTACCTGATCTGTATGGAAAACTGACATTCAGAGGTTGAAGGAAATAAAATACTGAACCTTTGTAGGTTTACAATTTCATTGATCTTCTTGGAAGTTCATGTTGTGCATTCTGTTGTAAGTTGTGTGCTCAGATCTTCTTGTCAACTTCTCTAGAACATTGAATGGCATAAGTTGGAAAGAGGTCTACTTCAGGACTATTGAGGGTAAAGCCTAAGTCCTAGATCTATAAGATCTATCCTAATGGGATTCTAACCTAAGGTAAACTGGATCTACCATATATCTATGCCTACTCTAATCTTGTTCATCCTAACCTAAGTTGCATGTTTTCTAAGTTAGGGATTTGAAAATAACCTATGGTGATGATAGGCATATTTCTAACCTATTACCTAATACTATATTGGTATGAAGAATGGCCTATCCTAAGGTGGAAAATTTACCTAAGGCAATATTAAGATAACCTAAGGTAAATATTTTCTAAACTAACCTAAGGTCATACCCTAAGCTAATGATATCTATCCTAAACTAATGCGAGGATAGAAGGGGACCTAAGGGGTCGTATGGCAAGTTGAAGGCATGGCGATGGTTCCTAAGTCATTTATTTGATTTGATTTTTGAATTCAATGGACAGAGTACTGCCAGTTTAGGTAGAGGCAGGAAAATTTGGTGGAATCCTATGTGGAATCATCACTAGAGATAAGTGATGCATGCAGAAGTTGAAATTGGACTCGCCAACTTTAACTAGCAGTGGCGTGGAGAAATAGGTAGGAGATTGGAAATTAATGACATTTATGGTCATCGGTTTTGGTGAACAAACACCTTGGAAACCATGCGAGTGGATTTGTTGGGGGTTTTTTGGTCTTTCAAGCATTTCAATTTTTTCTCTACATGGAGCTATCTGGTTCTTCGAACCAGCAGTTCTATTTTAAGTTTGTTACTATTTTTAACTCCCTTGGTCTATTTTCGATCCAATGGAAGTATAAGAGGCATTTGAGAAGGAAGTTTTTGGTTGTTGACTTCATTTGGAGAAGAAAGAGTTTTGGAGGCTCGGCTAGAAATATTCTTTGAATCGACAGAAGCACTATCAGGCATGATAGGCTCTATCCATTAAGTTGTTCTGCTTTTCTCTAAATGTCTTCATTGAAACAACTCTGCTCTTGTAAAACAAGTTGGTTTTTATTTTGCTATGGTTACTTGATTTCTTGCTTGAAAGAATCTTTGTGTTCTTTGATTGAGGAACTTCTGCATGATAATATTGTCATTGGGTTGTTTCCCTGAGTGAGTTAATGGTGATTCACACTTTAGAACTTGTCGTGACTTGAGTGATGTTGATAAAGTTTGTATTCTTGCTTACCTGCTTGAAAAGTGTTTAAGGAAATTTGTTGTTGCTTTGAGCTTCGAACTGGCTGTCTCTGATTGTTAATAGAAGGTAAAAGGTTACCCTTCTCTATCACATCTTGTTTTGTTGAAGTTTTAATACACCTTCTGAGACTGTATCAATATAATTTGATTCATAATTGTGTGATCTCAAACTTGTGTGGAAAACAATGAATGGGTAATTTGTTTTTAACCTGTACTGTGTAAACCTTCATTGCTTTGAACCTTGTATTCGATGGAAGCTGAGTATGTAATGGTGTTTGGATTTACTATTTTATGGTTCTAGTCCATGTGGAAACAAGAAGGAGGTATTGACTCAAAAACCTTGTTGTTTGGATTTGGTTCTCTCTCTTCTGAAACTCTGTGAAATGGCTTCTGGGTTTATTTGGTTTCAGAATTATTTGTGGAATACAGCAAGGGATGAAGTATTCTCTTCTGAATAATTATGTTTGAGTCTTCCTTTAAGATTTTGGGAGATTGAGCTATAGGTAAATAGTTGAAGTTCTTTTTGTTTGAAGATATTTTGGGAACTGGCTTTATCCGAGTCGATATTTTGATTATAATTTTGTAGCTCAGTTGAGCTTACTTGAGGTCAAATCTTCCTATCCATTTTGCTTTTGGACTTAGATGTTGTTGATTTGAACCTACCCATTCCTGATCTAGGTAGACCACTTGTTAAACTTGTTAGAGTAACTTGTGAAAGTCTGACTGTTGTAACTTCATGAAGATACGTTGAATGGATATTCGACTTTTGAATTGGAGGTTATGTTATTTGGAGCTAACCAAATTGGTGCAGTTGTTAGATTTATTTGATTCCTGTGTAAGTTGGAAGAAATTGAATGTCTTGTCGATTTCGTAGGAGTGTTCAGTTGAGCCCACCTATGGTAAAAATGAAAGGAAAACTTAATCATCTTTTAAGCTGACTGGGCACCTTTAGCTAAGTCATGTAGTCCTTTCATTTGCATCTTCTGGAATCGATTCTTGATGAATCCTTCTCTGTCCATTCAAAATATGTGTTCACTCACCTCTGTGAGGATGTGACTGTAAGTCCTCCTTATCTATTGTTGTGTTATCATCTTGTAGGAATGGACAGGTTATGATCTCTTGATTGAAACTTAGACATTTTTGGATGATTTCTAAAGGCTGTTATTTTTCCTGTATGATGTTTTACTACTTTGTTGTTGCATCTCTTGATGTGGAAAATGATGCTAAACTACTTTTGTTTGGTGATGGGTGAGCCTTTATTTTCAATCCTGACTTGAATTTGTAGTTGCATGAGTAGTGTAACAGCTCTGAGCATGATGTCTATGTTTTTAAGATTTAAGGGATGTTATGACTGGGTCGGTACTCTTTCGAATTTCTTTACTCTTTCTTTGAAATTTCTTTCAATCTTGAGGTAAACTACCCTTTTTGTAAGAGTTAAGTGTTGAATTACCTTTTCTGAGTTGTGAATGGGAATTCAGTTTAACCAAATGGGAAAGGAAGTTTTAAACTGTTTATTTTCAGTCATTCATCCTTCTTTTGTGTAAATATTGTAGTGGATTTATTTGGCTAAGTTGCATTACTTTTATGAATGCAATTATGTATTTTTTGTTACTACTTGCTTATTCACTTAACTTGTATTAAGGGTGTTTGATATCTGTTATAGTGATTGGTGTGAGATGTTGTTTATTGAATGAATACTTTTCTAATGTTAATGTGAGGCCTAACTTGAGAACTTAGGCTATGTCTTGGTTTTGGAATTAGGATGTCACATCTGAAATGTGAAACTCTTATTTATTTCATTTTTTAGATGATTCATCCTAAAATCCTTACGATGCTGGAATGAGCTTGACTGTACATGTCTCTTTATGAAACTTTGTAAAGTTGAGCAAGAAGGCCCTTGCTTCTAAAAGTAACTCTATTTGGATAAATAGTAAAGTTAGTTTCTATATTTCAAATTCAGATTGAATTATGAAGGAAATAATTATTAGTTACTTTTATTTGATATAGATAAGTAATTGGTTGGAACATTACTTATCTGATATTATGTTGTAGATTACTGATTATATCATGATCTTTTCTTAAATGTTAAATTCAGGTTGATTAATTGTTCTTCTTTTATGGTTGTTATAACTTATGATTTATTGTCTGCTCAGCTTTCTATTTCATAAAAGCAGAGTTGGTTTTATGAAACAGTTAGTTGAAGGCACTTCATTTTAATGCTTAGTGCTTATCATGCTCAGTTCAATGAACTGACCCGTGCTAGCAATTTTTGTAGATGGACTTCGTAAGTGATAAAGGAAGGCAATAAATTATATGATGTATTGGTTGATTTAAAGTCTGGATCTTTTATAGAGAATTCTGATTCATTATTGAGATGTATTGAAGGAAGGAAAGTTGTAATCTTTAATGATCTTGATGTTGTTTGACATGCAATATGTCTGAAATGCATAGTCTTGTAAAATGTGTATTTTATCATAATGAATGGAAAAAGTCTGGAAGTTACTTTAACTTGTTGTGTAAATTCTCTTGTGCATTATATGAAGGAAATTTGTAATCCTATCTTGTTGTTATCATTCATATCTGATTGGATCCTTATTTCTGTTGTCATTTAATGAATTGGATGAATGGGAAATAGTACAATTTCCCTTACTTGAATGCAACTTGCTAAGCTGCATGTATTGATGTTCTTTTACCTAAACTAGTATGGTTTATTAGGGGATGTTAAATAAACATACAATTAAACTATAAGGAAGTGTGAAAGGTAAAAGGGTATAATAAACCCTAACACTTAACCATAAAGAGGAAGGTTCTTCTCCTCTCAAAAGGATGTAAAACAAATGAATGGTGTTTGTGTTCGTAAATCATTTAGACTTCATCTCTATGAAGTCCACTCTTACCGAACCTGTTTTGATTCTTACACCTCTTTTGAATAGTTGAGTTCCTTAAGAAAATATTATGATGGATGTTGGTTCTATTTTCTAGTATCAAAACGTTAAGTAAAAATTTAATTGAACATAAAGCAATCATTAGTCTATGAAGTTCCATATTATTTAACCAACTCAAATAAGGATGGAAACCTTAAAGGTTGTTGGAATTAGGGTTATGTAAGGTTGTTGTAATCTAAATCTTAATCCTAAACTAATTAAGTGGAAATGACCTCTTGAGGTGTGTACATCGAGATGAAGTAGTTCTGTCGGATGTTGGCACATGCCAACTGCAGAACTGTACCTTCATGAAGACTTGTGTCTTGATACAGGGTTGCAGTTGACATGTTGCAACACCCTTCAACATTGATCTAGACCTTGTGAAACTTGGGTCTTCATTAGAGGATACAGTGACTCACAATGACTTAGGGTAACTAGCACATTGAGGTTGATTGGGTATGTTGCAACTACCCTTCAGGGTCATTGGTTCATCTAGACCTACCCAAATTTGGACTTGAACTTAGTTTCTCTCTAGGTCATATTAGAGTTATGATTTAGCATAGGAAGTGACTCACAATAACCTAGGATAACTAGGCACATCCAATTGACTTAGGTCGATTAGGTTTGTCTATATACCCTAGGTCATCACAAGTGATTCCCTATTCTAAATTATGTCACTAACCTGCGTTAGGGTCAAACCTTGGTTAAGTGGACTGACTGAAGTCAGTGAAGACCATTCTAGATAACATATGAGTGGGGTGAAGGACGTATTCTGATTAGACGAGTATGTCATCTAGGAATAGTAACATGAACAGTATGTTGGATATCTTTGGCCAAAGTATTGCAAGTTGCTAGTTGCGTTGTCCTATGTCACTTAGTTTAAGGAATGTGATTTCAGATGAATATTGGTAACAAATATTCAGATAGGTTTCTTAAACAGAACACTCAGTACCCAGAACAGGGTAAGAGAACCAAGTATACTTGGTATACATTAAGTATTCATTACTTCAAATTAACATGACAGATTGGTAGTTCACCGAGTCAATTACAGTTGCATATGGTTTTCTATTATGAGATTGATTGGCATGGAATGTGTGTTCTAAATTATGTGTATTTAGAATAGAGCACATTATGTATATAAAAAAAAATTCCCTTGTTTCGAAAGTCTTAAAATGGGAATGTTACATCTATAATCGTTAGGGAAACAATCTCTACAAGTCAGAAGCTTCTTACCTAGTCAAAACATCAATCTCTCTCATCTAAAATCACTCAAATGTTCCTTCTCCAAGTATTTTATAAAGATCCAAACTAAATACAAGCATTATCAAAGAGGTTTCCAAATTTATTTTTATTCATTCAAATATCACATACTAAGTGGAGAACGATGTGCAGTTTTATGTTTCTTCTAAGTAGTATTAACGTCGGTGGTACATAGAAGTGCCAAAAAACTATATAATGTTTATTTTGTAGGGTTTCCAATCCCTACGTAGGGTTTGAGATCATGCTTAGAATATTCAAATAGCTTCGTAACATGACCAAAAAACTAAGGTTTGACAGCAATAGGCTTTTCCATGAAGGTGAAAATCTCAGGAAGTTACAAAGACAAAAATAAAAAATGTTCAAAACATTATAGAAGGTTCAATATTGGAAGAAAAACTTGGCCAGAGTGCACGGTCCTTACCCATATCAATTTCTTGTCATAGTTCCTAGAACGAAGCATCACCTAGTTGAGATATCGATTTTTAGCAGTGTGCACTCCCAGAACCTTCTAAATCCAAATATAATCAACTTAGTGCACTCATTCCTTGATTTTTCAAGTTTGTAGCATATCATCTAAACATTGAATGTGTTTTTATGATATTGTATTATTAATGTTGGAAGTTAATTATTTGGAATAACCCTTGTAGCTCCCCTTATATCCTTTAGTGTACTTAATTCATTAATCTAGATCTTACATAGTCTAAATAGGGTGTAAATAATATCTATTAATGCTTTATAGACATGTCCACATCTAAATGTTGATTCTTAATTGATAATTTGAAAATATATTTTTTGTAATCCTAACCTTATTACGTGGTTAGACAACTACATCATGTTGAGATGTTCTATATTTTGATCAACTAGCATCATCTTTATCCATAATTTGGGTCTGTTTATGGACTGATTTTGTATAGGGGTAAGGAAAAATTATAAGCTTTCTTTCTTTACATGTTTAAGGTTTTACAGAAAACGCCATAAAGGTAACCCTTTATCACTCCATTCACAAAATTGTGAACATGTTAAGTCCAAATAGTATAATCCATTTTCAACAAATCAATATTGATAGGATCATGTCTACTTTCTAATTTTGCACCACATAATAAGTATTTAAATACATAGGTATTCACTTGAATATATAGCTACAAAAAATTGAATAAGAACACCTCATATAGCCACTCCTACAAATTAGAATATCTAACTCTATAAGTGCCTCCTATTTTGAAAACTCTAAGGTACTAATGTATATTAGTACATATACATTAGCTCATTACGGCCTCCAAAACATTATGTAATTTGATCAAATCATTGAATTTTCTATCAACAAAAACCAAAATATTATCTTATTCAACATTGTTTGATTAATACCTTCTAGTCAACGTCTGAGACATCACTCTACACTAACATGTTAGCTTTAATGGAGTCACATGAGATGTAAAATCGATTATTTTTACCTTCAAGACATAGATAGTTGAAAATTAAATTCTATAAGAAAAGATGAATATAAACGACAAATGAAATCAACATAATAGCATCTCTATAAGTGTATTTTAAGAAGATGTCAACCATCAACAATTCATACAAAACGGGAATATCAATATATCAGTAGGCTAAAGGATTCTAGTGTGGATGATCTCTTTCTACAATCCATCTTGGGCCCTCTTTTATAGGTGCAAGCTTAGCACAACATGGGATGTGATCTCCTTTTACTATCCATCCAATGCACATAGTACATCGCTAAGCCTTATTTAACATGTTGTGACATTTTAAGAGCATGACCCATATGATGAAAATATTGTATACATTTATCAATATTGTTAAAGACAAATATTGCAAACATTTATCAAAACCTAGACATGTTTCAAAGTGGCATAGTTTCTGGATTTTAAACTTCGCCAAAACATTACATTCAAAATTGAGTATACAATCTAGACATTCATCTCTAATCAAAGTAAAATTTATCAGTAGATATACATGTCATCTACATAACTTTTACTTCTTATATTGTTATTCTATTTATCAATTAGGCATTATTGTTATATTGTACACACATAATGAAGGTGATCTTTAAATGATCTTTGGTGAAAAATATATTTCTATTAATCATTCATAACATATATTATTATTATATTAAAAATAGGTAACATTATATCACATCTCAAAATTGACATCCACATATAAAAACTCAAGAACAATCAAATAGAGCACCAAAATCTATCAACAAACACTTTAAAAAATTAAAACAAAACCAAGGAAATGCTTTTGAATCAAAGCGAGTAGAATTTTTTTATAAAAATATAAAGTGAAAAGGCGTTTTCTTTCACATACCCGTCATGGAATTGCACGTAACATTCTCGTATCATGATGGTGAAATCTCATTGTCCCAACATAAAAGAAAGATAAAATGGTAGGTGGTGGACGTCGTTTTTTGTAAAGCAAAAGTGCCATAAAACATGAAGTTTTCCATTCTCAATCATCTTTTCAAACGTTAAGCAGATGGGTATCATTGTCAAGCTTTCCTATCAATAACACAAGTTGCAGGTCATTAATGCCCATATTAGAATCAACTAAGCATTCCTATCAATACCTTTAATGGGTGTGCTTGGATTATATCTACCTACCTCATTTTATAGGGGCCTTTTTTTTGTCCCTCGAGGAGAACAAGTGAAGGGACGCAGTGCTATCATATCAGATTTCTTTGCAAGCTGCAACAATGCCATCGATATCCGAAATATAATTATTTAGGTCAAATCATACACTTTTCCTCATGCTGAGATTATTTCCTTCAATACCTTTTTTTCTTCATTTTAATTCACATCATTATCATCTATTTCTTTTCATGCCTGATTAGCATAATCATCTTTTAACCTAAATATTCATTAGATTTAGTGGGCCTGCATTACATGATTATTTCACATTTGCTTCTGTCATCCAAAACATGATTATTTCATATCTCATTGTAGGTTGTTCCTCGTGAGCTTTTTTGTTCATACAGACATTTAACCTACAATTAGGTAGGTCAAATCATGCACTCATCCTTATGCTGAAATTATGTCCTCCAATACACTGTTTTCTAATTCACAACATTATCAGATTTCTTTTCACGATCTTCTTTTTATAGCCTGATTAGCATGATCTTCTTTTAACCTGAAAATCTTTTAGATTGCGTGGATTAGTACAAATCTTGATAGGCATTTTGAAAAAGTTTAAAACAAATGTATTTCCATATGCACGCTGCTCGACGAACGCCATACTTACAATAAAATTCAGACCTTTCATCAACTCCTTTGCTATTAGTTAATGTATTATTCTGAGATTTGTACTAACCCTTTAGTCTTTTCCTTTGCTATTAGATAATGTATTATTATGGGATTTATACTCACCTTTTATTCTTTTCTGACCAATGTTTATCAATGTTGGATTATTCTAATTATAATGTGGTCTCGTATTCTATGTGATGTTCTTATTTTTCAAGAGTAATATAATTAAATAATGTTATTTAGTGGGATTTTTTTTATTATGTGATTGTAGTCATTATCTAAATGACGGCCTCTATGAATAGTCATTACTCAAATGAAATTTTTACTTATGTATTCCCGTAATAATAACAAGGCAAGCATGACACATTAGCACACAAGCACATCAAACATTTGTTAGTAGGGGGGGGGAGTATTTCGAGCATGTTGCTGTGTCATAAATAGACTACGTAAACACAATGTTATTGTATATATTTTTCACCACACAAATCTAATACTTGGGTTATGTCCTCAACTCTACTAGTATCATGAAAACATAGATAAGGTCAAGGAGGTCCAAAATGAGTTGACTTAAACCTCATAAACCTTGTCAACTTTCATCGAATTGCAAATCACTATCAATAGTTCCCTCTTGGACTCTTTCACATTTGATAATTAACGCATCAAACCATGGATGTTAAAAATAATTTAGAATGTAAATATATAAAACACTACAATTTTGGCGAACTCAAGTGATGTCTTTGTGTTGTGGTAGTGTTGGGTGTATCAAACATTGCATTGCTCTTTGAGATTCAAAGCGAAGAATTTTTCTATCCACTCACACAATATCGCGTTAACATGGGCACCTAGTCACATATCATTTCAAGACATTCAATGACACATAACAATGTTATTCAGAGAACAATTAAGATATGTATGTCATGTTGTTCAAGCCATGAATAAATGACATCATTACACTATTATGATACCACTATTCACTTTGATCATGAGTCACTTTATATCCTACACAATGGAATATGGAGAATGCAAGCCACATGAACTAGATGAGCTACTTGTAGAAATTTCATCTACTAATAAAACATGGTAAGGGAAAGGATAATAAAGCCACAAATTTCATCATCCCTCATCTAATCACTCTACTCTTTTTTATGCATAATGATACTCAAATTCACAAATCATACATGTTACCTTTATTTTTACATATCCTTTGATAATAACGTATGCATGACTTGCACCAATTACACGTGTGGTGATTAGATTGTCAAAGTGTAAGTGTTAGACAATGTTTTTTGCAAACTTTGACATCTTTCTGTTTTACTATGCACATCTCATCAAGGAATATTTTTAAGGGAAAAAATTATTTTAAAACATTTTTCATTTCAAGGAAATAATTCACAATTTAAAAACAATTTTGATTTCCACATATACATATCTAGATATAAAAGATCCATAAGAACTCGTGTTTATTTTATGTTATATTGCAAAACTGGTGAACAATTAGAAGCTTGTTTTGTATACGCCATTGTAACTCATATCCTACAATATCTCTAAGACATTTTGGGAAAAAATCAACAAAGACAATAGTATATTTGTTGAAAAAAGTGCTCTTGACAAAGTAACACCACATGAGGCATGGTCAAATCAGAAGCCATCCATTTCACACCTTAGGGTATTCAAGTGCACAGCTAGCATGCACACACTCAAGCAAAAAAGAAAGAAGTTGGATATTAAATCAAAGAAACTCATAACATTGGCTACAGTGAAGAGGCTTTTGGGTACAAATTGATGGATCCAAAGACTAGAAAAATTTAAACGATGAGATATGTTGAATTCTTTGAGAAGAAGGAAGATGATACTCCTTCTCCAGACTAGCCTAATGTAGATAGTTCACCTATTGTAAAAGAAGAAGAATATGTTCCCATTTATGATGATAATGATGATGGTGATGATCGAACAAGACCATGACCCATGAGAATAGTTTAGTGTATGCTCAAGTGGTATACAAATATGATTCAAGATACAAAATTGGATGCTCCTTTGGATACATCCACCAATAGACCACAAATTCGCAGCAAATCTGGGGCAGACGTAAACTTTCCTTTGGTTAGTAGAGTTGAAAATTTTGAGCCCTTTACTGTTTAGGAAACCCTACAGTTCAAAGCTTGGAAAGATGTCATGGTTCCTGAGTATAAATCAGTGATGAAAAACAACACCTGACAGCTTGGTGATTTTCCACCAGGGAACAAACCCATTGGTTGCATATGGATATTCAAAACAAAGTACAAAGCGGATGTGAATATAAGCAAGTACAAAGCAAGATTGGTGGAAAAGGGGTATAAAAAAATGGAGGTTAGACCATCTTGAGTTGTTTAGAGATTTCCTTTCCTCATCCATTAAGGCAATGCAAAATTCAGGGGGAATGTTAGGTAAAGCTAGTAGTAGGTTAATGTGTGCATTGTATTTATTGTTTACCATATGTAACAATGTGTTACTTTTACTATTGGTAAATAGTTATGTTACTGTGGTAACTTAGGTAACTAGTTGTTATATTATTGTTATGTGGTTGTGTATTGTTAAAACCGTATATTTGTATTCACGTACATGTTTTGGTTGGGTTGTTATAGCCTATAAAACCTATGGGTTAACCTTATTCATCCTTTCAATACCTTTAAGTATTGCAACTCTTCATTGTATTCAACTTGTAATCTACTTGTAATACGCTATTTCATATCAATAAAATAATCATAGGTTGCCTCCCTGTTCCTAGTCCTAAGCACAAGAATTCTCACGTGTTCTCACCTTTTATTGTTAGATTCTGAATCCATTCTCACTACTCTATTTTTTGCAATCCTATTTAACAGTTTTCTCTTTCTCTAATTTCAGTCCAACTTCCATAAATGAGCGACTTGTTGCTTCCATTCTTACATATAGTTCACTCTAAATGGGAAATGACCTTATTTTTTTGTCTTGTATGATAAGGAGATTCATCACATTATCATTATAAAGTACATGGCGATCATGAATACCATCAAATATATGCTATCTGTGGAGTATGTTGAGGTCTCCAATCGCCCTCGAGTGAACTATGATATTTCCGTTGTCTTTATAGAAACAAATCTCCATATCTTTCTAAATAAACAAGTAGCCATAGGCATTTCAATGCATTTTATTTTCCCTTAGCATAGGGTCGATCTTGGGTCAATTGTTAAAGACTTTGATTTGTATTCCCTTGGGCTCTTCTCTACGCCATGTACTCTAGTAGACAAGGTAGTGGCTCAGGTTACCTTTTTGGAGCTTGTGACATAGATCTCCTGTTGAATGACAACGAATTTCTTAACATTTGTCGCATGATTGCACTTCTTGTCACACGTCTAGCTCTGCACTCCTTGTCGCTTGTTTGCACAGTACTTGATTATACTTCGGATGGTACCTTACTAGAAAGTTACTAGTATACTACTTGGCGAAATACCTATGATTATATAGGATTTTTTCAGTAGTGGGCGAAGCCGACCCCTAAAAAAGTTTTAGACTAAAAAATTTAGGCAAAATGTACACTGTCGTACTTGAAAAAAATCACCTTTTCAGATTTTCAAAACATGGAATATTCACCAAATTACGAATATTCTCCACTAAAATTTTCCCTCTATGAATCATTACCTCTAAGAGGTGTAAGAGATGTCTCGTGGTTGATCTACGATCGAGTTTTGATGGCCACAACATCTTTTCTTAATAACAATGTAATTTTAAAAAATAGGTTATAATCAACGTGGTGCGAAAGGCAACTTAAAAAACCAAAGGGAAGGTCAAACATGTCTATATTTGTTAATCAAAAAGTATCAAAGAAAGTACAAATAATTCACAATATAAAACACAAGCCTAAAGTTCCAAAATAAAGCCAAACAAAACAACAAAAGGGAGTTTGGCAGATTGATCTTTATACGAATTTGGCCTCGTATTTTATTTACTCTAGTTGATGCGGAAACCATCTAAGTTGGCGAATATTAGAAAGTTACTTGTACAATGATAAATGAATGACGTTCCAGAAAAAGCCAAAGCATCCTCATCTGTTGAAACTGGTAATTGGGAATCATATCTCTGCACACGCGATATCTATGTACTTTGTATTTTGAAAATGGAAGTACATACCTACAAATAAGAGAAGGAATAAGAAAAGTTGTTTGTTTTACCCTTGTGCTGTACTTACCATATGAAGTGCACTATCATGGCAAGTTTAGGACCACTGTCATCTGCTTTTAAATAAAATATATTGGCACATGATGAGGGTCGAGAACCCAAATCCAATAGTGCTGAAAAGAGGTTTTATATTTGACACTCTTCTATGGACATCAAGTACTATTTAAATGCCTCATAATGAATTAGTGACTCTCATGAAATGTACTGGAAAAAGAGGGGGCGATCTTGTGATAGGACATGTAATTACAAGTAGCAATCTTAAAATAATGTTCAAGCTGAGATTTGTCACCTCGACGCCTTGTTTCCAGTTTGATAGTTTTCTTTGGTAATGTTTACCTTCATGTTGATATCGGTTTAATTTGGAGACGTTGTCAATTACCTTATATGTTTTTAAGTCTCTTGTGAGTATAATAAAGAAATTGTTTTGTATCGTATTTACTATTTTTTATCTTATTATAATTTTATCAAAAATTATTTAGTAATGATTCTACCAAACTCGATACAAGTTTTAATTTCATAAAATGTTAAAGAATGACAGTGACTTGAAATCTTTGCTTCGTAATGGTACATAAGATTTATGATTGAGTAGGCGACGCTTAAGGATAACACTTACACTGATTTATTACATTCCTTTGAGTTTTTATCTTTGATTGTTATGGAGATATAAGCCTAGAAATTAGGGATATATAGGTCATTTTTGGTGATTTAGACCGTATATGACCAATAAAAATCCCGAGATACCATAGACATTTATAGCTTGAAAAATTAGTATAATGTATTTTTATAAGAATTTCTTAATAAAAGTAACTTGATAAATTAGTATATTGTTTTATTTTAAATTATGAAAAATTATAAATAATTTCTTGAAAAAGAGACTTATGGCATGTAAATTTGTATATAAAAATTTACAATATATAGCCACCTAGACGAGCTATCCATCAATACATTTTAAAATGATAAACATTGTTAAGTTAATATTCCATGTTTGGCAAAAGATCTCTCTACAGTTACACGAATATCTACTCCTTCATATGCACTATCAAAATGCTCGCATTTGGATCACATGCAATCCTATCAATATGAGGAGTTGACTAACCAATGGATAGAAGGGGGTCTTGCTCCACGTTTTCTTATGTATGTATATGATACATACCAAAATTTATCACCTCTACCTACCCTATAATAGGGTTTTCCCTGCCTGATTATGTGTTGGCTCAAAGGTAGATTTTTCCATACATGACTACGATTTTGTTGAAAGATACCAAATAATTTGTCAACTACGTCTAATTTTGATGCATTCGTGATTGAAAGTACTAATGAAGGGATGCCTTAGAAAACACGTGCCTTATTAGAGTTAGATATCCAAAGCAAGACCACAAACAAAAATCTTAATGAGAAACAACAAAGCCTCTTCTATTTATGTGAGTAAAAGAGTACAAACTCAAGCACAATGACATTACATTCCAATGATACTATTATGACAATATATTGTGATAATTCTTGTAAGAATATTAATCGTATTGGAGGCCAACTACCCTTGACCGAACAAAGAAACTATATACAATTTGTGTAGGCATATTGCCATTATTCGTAGAGAGTAGATAAAATCTCCATGCTAACCCCTCTCTATAGAACTGGAACTAGTTTCATCCTGACGGTTCCAATTCGTTCATTAGAGAGAGAGTTTAGGACCATCCCCATATATATATGGCTCCCTTGTATATGAGATGTCAATTCCTTCATCCCTTGAGTTCCTTATAAAGTTCCAAAATGGCATCTTCCTTCCCGAAATTCGTCCATTCGCAACATTAGACTCTACAAAACTTCACTCATCTTACTTTGGAAGTTCCCCTTAACAAGAAAATTCTCTTGATCTCTTAAAATGTATAGATTCCATGCACGGTTACAACTCCCTTCTACTTATAGAATATAAACGTCTCTCGAGGGATAACTAAAATGCCTTCACAAGAAAAGATACCTTACAAATATTCCTCATAATGCCACCTATAGCCATTAACTTTCCTAGCTAGCTTTAAAGTAGTTCCTCATGAAATATCGTTCATTCAATCAAGATCCACCAAGTAATTTGGTTTTTTCTTTGCCATGGAAAACATATTGAGGCCCATATGTGCCTCCCTCTAACTATATTGATGTTGACATGTGATTTTGTAAATTGAGATTCAATCATGGTAGAAAAAAGAAGTGGTCATGCACGGATGATAGACCTTACACTATTGAAATCTAATTTGTTGTATCTAATATGCATCATGCCATTAATTTATACTTCGGCACAAATCCCTAGGCTTTAGAGCTTCAATACACAAAAAATAGTGCTTTGTGATAAGGAGATGAGGCTAAAGGTTTACAAGGATCTGGTATGATCACATGGTATAGAAATATTTGTGTATATAAGTATAGCTTGCATGAACAAGATAACATTGCATGACATTAGGAGTGGTACACAATGTAGTATAAATATACCTAAAAGGTTAAGCATTCATTGATCTTGGAAGGAAGTATATATATTATACAAGAAATGACTAAGGCATTATTTTTGCATGGGATTTTTGGGTTCGCACGTGATAGCGTAAATTTTTATTTATAACCTCAAAATGTAATTATTTTATGCCATTTTTCCTATGGACCCAAATTATCTTGTATCATACACCAATGGTGGAAAGAGCTTACTCCTCTCCTTAGGTATGTCTCTAAAGGTCTTAAATGAGATGACCAACTCTAGAAAACTTTTGTTCATTAAGGAAATACACATATTTGACATCTCTACCTCTTTATTTCAATATATATTATTTATGTTACTTTCTATGGGGTTTTTGGTATGTAAAATATCTAGGCATTTTACAAGAAAAGCATACCAAATTTTTTGTTACTTCTAAATCTAGTTGGTTTAAATTGTCAAAAAGTGTCTCTTTACAAAAAAATTGACTTCTGAGAAAGGTTTCAGGAGCTTTGGGTGGTTTTAGAGGCCCAAATTATAACCATTGGAAAGGTCTCGGAGTTTACTTCATGATATATGGTTTAGGAAATATTTTGGGATCTTTAGTGTGGTATTGAGAACATATTGTCTTCTAATGTTTTTTGAGGAAAAGGTGTTTATGATCATTGGAGAAGATTCATCTTGGGTGAAAAGCTTCAGGAGCTTCAGTTGGTTTTAGAGACCGAAATCATGATCAATGGAAATATTTGAGGGTATACTACATTCTAGTATGTTTGAGATAAGAGTTTTGGAGGCATCAGAAGCGGAACCCTTTCATGAACTATAAGGCCTTATCCTTAGTGGAGTGTCAATTTGCACGGAAGGTTTCAAGAGCTTCGATGGATATGGAAGCCTTACTAGTAGTCAAAAGAGGGCTTATAGAGTTCTTTACATGTTCATGTTACTATTTTTTTTTTTGGTCATTGCAATTTTTTTATATGGCAAAAAACCATCTGCTGCCCCATTATGCCCACTGCGGTCACTTTTGGGTTTCTTCTCAAAAAACCATATGCAAGAACTTTTAGCACTTGTGAATGGTTAGAATTGATTCTTTGGATTTTTTTCTAGTCAATTTCATATATTATACAGTCTCGAAAGTCCTTCTCTTGCTCCAGGAGTGAAGGTTCTTGTTGGAGCTCAAAATTCAACCCGTCATAAATCACAAGAACCTAGGGCTTTGAGGAAACATGAGACCGTCTCCAAGTTGTGGGACTCGGAATGAGACAAACCTCCGAAGAAGGTCGGATTCCTCTACTTATTTATAATGCTAAACTACTCCTAGGAATTGAAATGCAACTATCTAACTCTACTCTAATATTCCAAGGGAGCATAGTGAGAAAGAGATTCATAAAACAAAAACCTAAACTAGAGAGATGATAACACCAAAAAATAAAGGGAAAGTTACTTCTGAAAGAAAGAAAATGGGAGAAACAATGATGAAGAGGACTGAAATGATAACCAAAGTTCAAGACAACGCTTAAACTCCCATTTCCACAACGCACAATAGATATAGATTCTATAACAACAGATACAACATACCCGCGAATGAATGAAAAGCAAAGAAGACGCAATGAAGCACTAGCTAAGGCAGAGATGAGCCACAAAACTAGTAATTTTATTGCTTTAAGATTATGCATAGATCATTACAGTGAAAGGGGAGGTGCAAACATATTTACAAAATCGTGATCCAAGCCATGCCACTATTAGAACACTTGTGCAATAATAAAAATGATGCCCTTGCATTCCCAAAGAATCCAACATTACAATTGAGCATTATTTTGTTAATATATAGAAAAATGGGGAAAAAAAAAAAAAAAAAAAATAGAGGGAAATTTGAATTCCTCCTCTCACCCACCAACCACTTTCATTAAATTATCTGAAAAAGTCTGAGCACCTCTGAAAATCCATTTCCCCACGCCTTTGCCTTGTTGGAGAAGAAATGGGTATCCATACTACATTATTTTCTAGTAGTTGGGCCACCTGGAACTGTACTTTTGCATGTTAGAGACACTTTCCTCCTTTTCGCCCACCTACCTTGATTTGAATCAAGAAGTGCAAATTTGATTGCATAGAGGAAGCAGAGATTTTCCCAACGATATAAGATTTGCAAAAATCAAATCATTGGATTAAAAGTTATATCCATTTTTCCCTCCTCGTGGAAAACTGTTGTTTTTGGCTTCTGTGGCTTTTTTTCGCTTCAAGTCTCTATGTTATATCTTTTCATAGTGTGTTGGTGAAATATAGAAAAAATGGAACATTTGTTGAACACCATTCAAATCTCCAACATAGCAAAAATCATGTCCATCCTAGTTATAACCAGCAAGAAAATACATCATTTTTGCAATATATTATTCAAGTATAAACACACCTCCACAAGTAGTTGTTCCAAAGGTTGTAGATCCTAATTCGTAATCCATTCTTGTATGAGGAATTCATATATGCATTTAAAGGAATTTATTTAGCTTCCACACAACAAAATTCAATGCACATGTGAATGTGATGCATCCAGGACCATATATAAAGCTAGCATTTGATTATTTGGAACCTTATCATGAGATGGTAAACTCCTCGAACAATAACAATATAAATGGTTGCCTTCGAGCCGGAGAAGGGACTAGTAGGTCTCAATATTTGGCACATGTAACAGAATGTCTCGTAGATACTATATGTAGTGGTTTCAATTTCACATGCACTTTTTCAACATAACTTTTATGCCACTATGGCAACTCCTTTGACAAATGAGTCGATCTCTCCTTGCTCTGTAAAACACCCAACTATGACCGGAACAAGAGGGAATTGATACATGTGCAGTCAAGGTGGAGGTGGGAATTGATACATGTGCGGTCTATTGGTATCCCTCTCGACACCTGGCAACTTCTATAGCATGCTTCCATAGGATTGTGGAAAACATCGTGTTACCTAGTTTAGCAAAGTTCTCCCAAACAACTTATCAAATATTATGTTGCTTATATAGGAAACCTCGACCATGAGATGAATGGTAGGAGATCAAATCTAACTTTATGTTGAACAAGGTTTGTATAGATTTATAAGGTTTGTATAGATTTATAATAAGTGAAGGATTGATTTTTTCAAATGGGTGATGTAAAATTGAAATCTATCAATCAAATACCGAGTTTAAGAGCATTTTTCATTCAATTTTCGTTTAAAAATTCATACACTAAAGGTAATATAGGATCGTATATTCATATCAATGTAAAAGGACATGTCGTTATTTCCTTTATTCTCATACACGTTGTTTATTGTGTATGCAATTGTATAAGTTGTTACAAAGTCACTACATTCAAATTTGTGGGGGAAAATTTTTGTAAGAAATTCATTGCTACAAAAATCAAAGATTAAATTCGACTAAAGGAAATATACTTGTAATTTCAAATTTCAAGGTATACTACAATAAATCATACTATCTTCATACCTACAATGACCTGAAATCTAAATCTGCCTAAGTCTGAACTCTGATGGGACCCTCCAAATCCTAGAATCTGCATTATAGCTCATGGATGTCCGAAACCACTCTCAAACATCCTGGAAGTATATACATAAAATATAACTTAAAGTATAAGTTGACATTTAGATATGGACAGTCCATATCTGAATGCCAACTTATACTTGAATGTTTATTTTATATACATACTGGCCGAATGTACATATAAGCAGATGAATTCTCAAATCCAAACGAACATTTTTCGGCTGCTGAGCAATCACGAATTTTGAAGTTAATGGATCAGATTCAGCAAATGTGGTGACTAAAGTTACAAGTGGTGTTGTATTATCAAGAACTGATGTAGATGTTACATAGATTATTCATTCAATCCTTGGTTTTCCTATGAATTCAACAGAAGATCACAAGCTCACATGCAATACAGCATTTTGTTGTTCAAGAAAAAAGATTCCCTTTTAATATCTTTAACGAGATCTTATTTATTTTACAAGATTCTGTCAGCTTCAAAACGCTACTAAACTCTTCAATGCTATGGATACTCTGCTTGATTTCCTTTGCATAGGACCTAAAGCACTGTAAGGAAGCATAAAGTCATTGCAGAAGAAGATGTTGGTGTTTAGCTGTTTCTTCGGGTAGAAGTCATAGTAGTGGCCACAACTTCGCCCACACAAGGGAGTAGGAATCAGTATACAAAACGTGGATGAAAACTAAAAGGAAACTTTAAAACGCAAACTAAATAAACATGGTTGGCACTAATTTTCCTAAGGTTCCATGATTGTTTCCCAGTGCAATATGTCATGGAAACTATTTGACCATGCCAAATTTCTTTTGCATCATGTTCTTTATTCAGTATTTCATTGATCCTTAATTTTAATTAACTAAAAATTGGTGCATAAAATTGAAAAACAAAAACCAATTGACATGTAATGAGAGGGCATTCGCTATAACTGTAATAAAGTCAATTGACGAGAAAGAATCAGACATGCTTATCCTGGCAGCAACAGAATGTAGATATCACCAGAAGTAGTAGGCACGGGGTTAAGCAGATGTAAAATTCACTCGTTGGTGTCCTTTATTAGGTTCGAGATCCCTTACATAGAGCCATGCTGCCTAAATTATACATTGTTGTGTCTATTCTCTTTTCGTATTTCATCCCAGGAAAAGTGATTCTCCAATTTGCTTACATGTTAATTACTTTGTAGCATATTGAAATTTTTAACTTCATAGCAAATTCATATGACAAATACGGCAAAGCCAATAATGTAAATTACATAAACTATAAAGACAACCTGAGTCATATACTAATATGTCTCATGATTTGTGGGACGCTTGATATTGTAAAGTGGCATTTGTAGGACACCTTAAGTTGGAAATTGGTATTTGTAGGATACTTTTTACTGGAAATAATAGAGTAAAGAGAGTCATGGAAGAACTTGTTACTTAAATATGTTTGAGAAAATTTGGTGTATGCAAACATCAATAATGAAATTTAATAATATGATTATGCACTGTACATCCTGCAACTTATATCATTGAAAGGAACAGAGCAAGATCTATCCTTTTAAAATGTTGCCAGTATTTGAGTGGTGTACCCTGAAGTGGTATTAATATCATCAGTCATCAAGAAATGTTCATGTTAAGCTTACATATGGGCTTGTACTAAAGTCCTTCTGTTTACAATAGTTAGTACCTAGTTTAACCTAAAGGGGCAATGTAGCATTTATTTGACAGGTGTCTTTAGCAGTGTAATAACCGTACACTATTTTTTGGACTAAATAAAAAGAAAACTGGCAGTTTTACCTGGATGTCAGAATATTACTAGGCAAACTCAAAACATTAGTATAACACGGACAGTAAGAGTTGGCCAACAAGTGAACAAAAATATTACATATGTCCAGAAAAATGATATATAGTGCTCAGTTCTTATGAAAGGATATATTTGATGCATGTTTACTCGACAAAGTATTTTTATACTATCTTTTTAGTTTCTATATGCATTATCACAAATACATTGATAAATAAGCTATAAATGGAATGAGACCTCTTCATATAAGTCTCCTATACATATTGAATTTGAAATAAGTTTGAAATGACAAAAAAAAAAGAGATTGTTTCTATCAGCAACAGTGTCATGAGATCACTGTATTTTATGATATTCTTTATACAGTTACTGATTATACAAAAAATCCGAAAAAGTGTGGGATTTATGATGCAAGCAATATTTCCCGATCTTCTTGGACTTCAGCTTTTTAGTACCATCATCGATTAACTTTTTTAATATAGTTCAAGCCAGACATTTGTAGTATATGAGTGCTTCATCTAGGTCTTGAAGCATTTGAAATGCATCAATGGTCATACTTCAAATCTTCTGGAAAACAGTTTCAATGTAAACAATATCGTTCATCTGTGTCGAATGAGAATTCTCAAGACTTATTTGACTTTAGAGCATGACCATATACAAAAAGGGAAGACTTTGCCTCACTATTTACTCTTGGGAGAATGCTTCCTCTTTAAATTGATTTGTGTGCAAAAGCTTATGAAGAGTGTCAATCCTAGAGAAAATATTGCCTGTAAAAAGACATGTTTGAACCTCTTGCTCTGATGCTAGAGACCTGGTTGTTCAGAGCAATATTCAGAATGTGAATGATGAGAGCACACATTTCCAAATAAGTCTCATTTTTACTCCATTTGGAATTGTTTACTAAGATCCAACACTGCACCAAAAGCAGAAGTTGCAACAATGCATTTAAGCTAGAATATCACAACCAACATTTGGCGCCAAAATAGCAACTGACACACAGGGTAAAATGGCTCCAGTTCTCTCAATTGTTGACTTGAAAGAGTCGTGACAGCAAGATGGGCCTTGCATTTAATGAAAAGCTACAATGGCTTTATGTTTTGGTGTCCCATATTTATCTGCAGCCTAACAGATACTGATCTTAAAGAAGATTAGTTGTTTACCATTGCAGTCTGACAGCATATCGATCTATAAATCACCTTTCCAAATCCACTTTACAGCATTCACCACCCAACAGAATAAACAAGGAGCCTTCTGCTCACTATGGATTCCTTCTTGTTGTGTCAGCTTCCTCTCTAGAGCTATCACAGGACTGGATATCCATATTATTCATATAACCAACATTGGCCTCTAACGCATTCCGTCGACCAAGACCTAAAGACGTCTGCCGAGGTCTCTCGGAATCATTTTGATCTAAATTGCTAATATCTTTGGACAAAAAATCTTCATCAAAATTATGGCTACTTTCAATATACTCCCTCATCATTTTCTCATCATCTCGGTCATTATTCTTATAATAAGTCAAGCTTGGATCAAGGGTAACCTTTCTGGGACTCAACAGTATCAACTGCACCAACTTCCTTCTGGCAAGATACAAAGGATTAGGGGCTATCAACTCTCCCTTGCTATAAGCCTCCCTGAGAAAAATAGTATGAAGCTTCCCCTGGTTTCCACGAGTAGATATATAAAATATCCCCTGATGTTGCAGAAGAAAATCCTTTAATTTATTGGGTAAATAAAAACACTCCCTAAAATGGGCAATCTTCTCCAATGTAATGTGCTTTTCAACAGTGAGAGTCAAAAATTCATGAAGCGTTGCAATCACCCTCTTCTGCAAACGCCTCTGGGCCTCTAGTGTTCTAAGATCGTGCCTACTAATGTCTTCATAGGGGGACCAATAGGGCAGTCTTTGCCACTTTATGACAAAAACTCTATAAGCCCTAGAAATCTTAAAACAAGGTGGAAAACTGATAAAAAAAGAAAACCTGGTATCCTCCTCCCTTTTGCTGCCTCGACCTCTGTACTCCTTCTCTCGAACCTTTTCTATTGCGCAGACCGCTAAACCGGGGTCTCGCTCCACAAGCTCCACGTACTTCATCAGACCATCTTTATCCCCTTGATCTGGACATGTGAGCCGAAAATACTGAGGATATTTAAGAATTATTGAAACTTCCAGGTCATCTGGTAGCCCTAAATCCTTGCGAGCATGATAAATGTGTTCCAAGCGGATCCTCCCTCCAGCAGCCATCATTATAAGCTTTTGAAGCCTGAAAGAAAGAGAACGAATTGAATCACATTAATATTTACAAGCAAGCGAATGGGACTCGGAATACATCCAGGAATAATGCACAATTGTTGACACAAACTCAAAATCGACTGTAAATCAAAAACAAGGGTTAAAGGGCAATCCAAAGTGCATTTACACTAATCCTGTGGCAAGAAGAAATAGATTGTATTAACCAAGGCAAAGGTAAACGTAGCATTTTAGGTATCACTTCCAAACAAGACACCAATTTAGTGTATGAGATCCCCCTTGTGGAAGCCTACAAGGGCATTGATTTTCCTATTTACCTTATATATTGTTCAAGTTAGTGTACAACCCTACCCCCCTCCAGATTCGAATCTCTGCCTCCTCTTGGAGTACACAAGCCTCAGACCCACTCAGGATGTACCAAAATAGGTGAATGTCTGCGAGTGACCAAAATAGGTGAATGGAAATCTTAATACACAAGCAATGTAGGCAAAGGCACCCTAACACAATTTCAAACGCTAAATTAAAACCAGACCGACAGTAGTCCAAAGCAGGTATTACCCTAACAGTGTAGCAAACAAGAAACAAAAAGAGAGGTAATATCAATGTCTCTAAAAAATCAAAACAGGAAAATGGGTTCCTAGAATAAATCTAGGTATGACACACAAATGTTAGCTACAAAAGTGCATCACTCATCAAATTATGCAAATGTCCTGCAACTCAAATTCAAACTTTGATTTTGGCCAATAAATCTAATATCCAAAGCACCCTGTTTGTGTCGCAGAGTGAGCTCCCACAGCAACCCTGTTTAATCAATAATTGAAAAAAAAAACTAAAAAGGCAGGTGTACCCTAACACTGTATCCCAAGCTCAAATTGGGTCTGCTTGACCATAATTCAACATATATAACCCCAAATATCCATAAAGAGCCATGAGGATAAGAGAGAACCAACCTGATGACAGATTCTTTTTCCTGCTCAATTAAAGCGGCCCGTTCTTCTTCGATCTGGACCATCGCTTTTGGGGTCAATCTGCACCACAGAAGTCTCTGCACTGGGTGCTCAAAAATCTCGAAGATGTGAGGAAATTTGAGCACAAAATGGCCTGATTCGTACATTTTGAGACCTAATCGCCGGCCGAGCGTGTCAAGCCTAGCTACGCAGATGGATTGTTCCGGCTGCGCCAAAATCATGCTCTGGAATTTGAGGACCTTTCGGACCTTTTTGCAGACTTCCATGTAGTCGTCAAAAGCGTGGTCTTTTGTGCGAATTTTGATGTTGGATTTACCGCTGCTCTTGAACCGCCATGTTTGGCATTGCCATTCTAATTGCAAGTATTCTTTCTTCATTTTCACAGTCATAAATATACCTCTCAATGCCCTTGTCATTAAGCTCATGATTTTGAATATGTTTGAAAGCTTGTAAAACCTTCGATTGAGGCTTAGGGTTTAAAGGGCCGTGTAGGGTTTTCTAGCAGGGTTTTGGGAGGGTTTTAGAGCATAAGCGCAGAGAGAACCAGTGGAAACATCTGAATGTAAATGGTTAAAACGTATTTTTACAATATAATGGTTTTGTTGGGCTCCATAACTCTTTTGCCATTATAACTACCTATCAATTGCCCGTGTGAATCACTCGGAGGGATCTGAATGACTTTTGTCTACCTTTTTTTTTTCCCCGAAAAAAAATTTAAGAGGATTTAATAGATATATATATATATATATATATATATATATATGGTCACGGTGTTTCTCTATCAAGCATCCTTTCACATTAAGTCTGATGCATCTATATGGTTCTAAGGTCCCGATGGGTATACATAATGACATATAATAGGTTTGAAAAATGATAAAGAAGGAACTATATGACATGGATGTATCTAGACGAACCATAGAACAAAAGGTCCTATAACCATAATTGTAAGGTTTTTCAATTAAAATCCATAATAAAATGAAAATAAGAGTAAAGAGAAATATAGGAGAAGAGAGAAGAATAGGGCAAACATGACAAAAAATGAACACTTCAATTCTTTTAAGCTAGGCAATCTATATTATATCTTACTTGCCTCAAAAGAGGGAGCATTCAGTGGGGTCATCGCAGAAATATTGTTGTTCCTGAGATTACACCCTTGTTGAATCTAGCAGATTCAAAACTTCAATGAAACATGGGATTTGAGAATGTCCCCAAGGTGTAGGAACTTGCTCCTTGGGACAAACCTCCGGAGAAGGCCCGTTAACTCTACCTATCTATTTTAATACTAACACTAGTCCTAAGCTAATTTATTGATCTGTTGGGAAAAGGGAAAGGGGAATGCATGAAATGAAACTAAGATAAGGGAATGGTGATGGCGCCAGAACATAAAGGGGATATTTCTCCATGAGGGGAAGAATAGAAAATAAAACACAGGATGAGAGGGCAGATACACGCCACAGATCAACACTACATGCACCATTCCATTCCATTCCACACATTTTAGACATAGAGAAATGAAGACACATGCAAATATAATCCACACACAATATGCCAGAAATGAATAGAGAGGTAAGAGACACAATAAATGCAAGTAAAGGGAAGATATGAGCCATAATAACAAGATTGCATTGATAAAGAAATATGCAATCCATTACATTACTAGGGAAGGATATTGAGCGCATTACATGTGACCAAATCAGAGGTCTGTAACTCATGAAAGCTCATCCACCATTTTGACATGGTGACTTTATAACAGGAGAGGATCCTTTACAAATGATATTGAGTTGTTTTTATAAAGAAGGAAGAGAAGAGAGAGGGGGAGAAGATCGTATCACACTAGAAATAAAGAGAGCCAACCACCTGTCGCCAACCAAGGACCGATCATGATTTAGTGCTTACAGACATGTATGGCTGACAGAGGTTGTTTAAAAGGCACTCTATCGAATCGTTTAAGAATGTGGACTTTGTTATACAAAGTTTTAATGTTGGTTCTTGGGACTAGTTTGCACTATTAAATTAGGAACATCTTTGTTACAATCCCTTGGTTTTAGATGATCTGCTACCTTGATTCTATCTCATACGGCTTTCCGATGTTTCCGTTGTCATCCACAGCCTTATTTTGATTTTTATTGTCTTTCACGGATTTTGGCAGCTTCTAAATGATCCACAAACTTGTTCACTTTATTCTCCTGATTTGTTACCATACTTCTACTTTATGTGGCCTCTTCTTGTTCCACGAGTCTTCTACTCGAGATTTCTCTTTTACTTCACTCTCTGCCACCCTTTCCGTGGTGTTTGAATCCTTTACATAACTTCTTTGTTACGTGGACTTTAACTTTACTTGTTCTACAGACAACCGCCCCTTCACTCTGTGAGTTTCCTTTGATACGTAGATTCTCTTTGTTCCACGGATTTTTCTTTGTATCGCGGCATTTTCCTTGTTCCACAACTTTTTCTTTATATCACGTATTTTTCCTTGTTGTGTGGACCTACAAAACATGCACGGGTTTTTCATCTAGCGCACCCTTCTAGCACTCCCACGCTCAGCCTTTCTTCTCCCATAATGTCACAAAGTCCTAAGCCTTTGTTTTGCGACATATATCACTGTGGTGATGTTCCTTTGTTATGTGGGTTAGGTAAACACATGGAACACTAAGTTCTTGATTTCCACGGAACAATAAGTACTCGATTTTCGTGGAACATTAAGTTATCAATTTCTGCAAAACATTACATTTTTCATTCGTTTACTCCACGGATTTTTTTTAGCAAGAAGCGCTTAAGTCCTTCGCTTAAATAAAGTTGTCCAAATAGAATGGGTGTTATTTTGGAAAACAAATATCAATGCAAAAAGGCATACATACAAGTTTACAAAATATAAAATACAAGAACAAGTATAGGAATAATTTTACATGGTTACAAACAAGAATAGGTACAATTTCTATATAGGGAAATTACCTTCCACTGGGACAAAATCGTGGTACATTAGTGTCCTAAATCTTGACGGTTCTATGAGCCTCAATTTCAAACAATAAAAAATACCAATTCTCAAGAAAATTTAAATGCTATAGTGGTTCAGGTAGGTGATCACATACATGAATACATATTACGATTTTACTGCATTTTATGGAAAAATACAAGAGGTGTGATTACTATGGAAATTAAAGATTGCAAATTTATCAATTTAGATATTGTTATTTTTGTTTCAAGTATTTTTAGTTCAAGAATTGTAAATTTAGATCTAGTTTAGTGACACCTATAATCCTACAACATTACATTGCGTGGGCCCATGTGGTTCCACTTTTCCTCAAAGTTAGTCATATTGCACACCAAGACTCCTAGTTTACTTTTTTATTACTCTTCTAGCTTTATGTGTTGGGACTCTACTTCCCCCAACTCTATATTGGAATTCTTCATGGTTATTGTTACAATCTACCTCTTTAAATGCCTTGACAAATGAGCATGGTCTTCGACATCTACAAGACATATTTACTACACACGTAGGTGTACTTCTTGCTCTTCTCTATTTTTTACACATTTATGTAGACACCTGAATTTGGTAATTTTGTTGCATAGCTCAAATCCATGCGCTTTTTGTCTTGTTGGAAAGTTGTTGATGTGGAATACACTCCAGAGCATTCAAAATCAAATTTTTGTGGGATTTGGTAGGTGAGAAGTATGGAAACACGTTCCAGCCATTAATGTAGACATCTAATTGACTCAACCACTAGATTTTATTCCGATCTTGCCTCATTCTTATACAAGCCAAACAGACATGGGGAGACGCATCAGATTGATTTTCAGGAAGACTTACAAGTATTCAATACTTTTTGTTGGTGGTTAGATTTAAAATCCGAGTTTCCATCTTCTTTTTCCTCCTCTTCTCTCTTTCTTCTTCTATAAATTTCACATCAAGGCTTATTGTAAAAGGTTGGACCCCTTTAGTTTGCTAAGAACTCTGCTCCTTAACATTTTGAGTCATGAGCCTTTAGATCTACTTTTTGCATGTGGATATTGGCCTCATCCACCATTGTAATCGACTGTGCATTTCTTGGAAGTAATATAAGTTTGGTTTTGTGGATATTCTTTGCCTTAGCTCATTTTTATTGTTTTTTCTTTCCTTTCTTGTACATTATCTATTTGTTGTGCTTTCTCACATCCCTTGTAGGTTCCTTTTCTTATTATGCCCCATGAAAACGAGTGTGTGATTGTGTTTTAGGTTGTGATACACGAGTTTATCCTATCTGTGCGCATTATCCTTCATTTTCAGTTGAAGCTAACTGTGTTCATCCCCTTCTTTCTAGTGTTATCACCTCCCTTTAGCTTAGTTTTCCTTTTTCCAGGCATCTCCTTCTAACCCTGGTCCCTTGGAATCATAAAATAGTGATAGATAGATGCATTTCCCTTCACATGAGTAGTTTTAGCAGTAGAAATAGGTAGAGGAACCAACCTTCTTATGTGGTTTGTCTTAAGCACGCAAGGTCCCAAAACTTGGAGACAGTGCCTCAAAATCCCAATTCATTTTGATCTAGGATGAGTTTAATTTTGAGCTCCAACAGTACCTTGATGATATCACAATTTTCTCTAAGAATGCAACTAATCATCTTCTCCATCTGAGACATGTATTTGAAAGGTGTAGGGAGTTTGGAGTTTCTCTCAATCCTAAAAAGTGCATTTTCCTAGCTCATGAAGGTAAACTCCTCAGCCATATTGTTTCTAAATAAGGGTTAAGAATTGATCACGAAAGAGTTAGTTTCATATGTGCATTGTCATTGCCTAGTCACAAGAAAGCACTCCAAAGTTTCTTGGGAAGAATTGAATTTGTCATAAGGTTGTTTCAAAAATTTCCAATCTTTTCAATCCTTTGACACTGATGTTTAAGAAGAGCATGGCCTTCAAATGGACAACTAAGGGAAAGGACAACTTTGAAGTTATAAAACAAGCAATTTCACAAGCCCCAACTCTCATTAACCTAGATTTCAGAAAGGACTTCACCTTGTATGCCTTTAGAGGTGTTGAAACAATATTTTCCATACTGATACAATTGAATGAAGAGGGATTGGAAAAACCTATTGCATTTTTCATCCAAAATATTGAGGATTATGATATGAGATACCCATTCATTGAAAATCATGTGTTAGATGTCATAAGGAGTTCAAAGAAGTTCAAACATTTGGTGTCCAACAACAAGAACCGTTTACTAGTTTCATATGTTGGTGTGAAATAATTTCTTTTGAACAAGAACCTGAATGAGAAAAGAGCTGGTTGGATAACCAAGGTGATGGAGTATGACATTGACATCAAGGTGACCAAGCTAGTTAGAGGCAAGGGACTATGAGAGTAACTAGTTTCAAGCCAACACATTGATGAAGAATCCATCCTTGTGCTTCAAGATGACCAAGAACAGCCAAATGATGTTATGTATACCCCTTGTTAGATTCATGATGTAGTCAACTTTCTCCAAACAAGCTGATATCCCCAAGGATTAAGTAAATCTAAAAGAAGGTATTTCATACTTCAATCCATTCTCCATGTACTTGTTAAGGGAAACTTAGTTAGGAAAGATGTGAATGGTGTTCTCCTAAGGTACATCAAAACAGATCAGATAGAAAAAGAGTTTCATGAGTTTCATGATGGAGAAGCAAGAGGTCACTTTTCTCTAAGGAAAACAACTCTCAGAATCATGAAGGTTGGTTATTACTGACCTAAAATTTTCAATGATTATTATGCATCGATCAAGAAATGTAAGAAGTGTTCCTTATTTATAGGTAAATAAAGGTTAACATCCCTTCCACTCCATCCCATCTCAATATATCATACATTCATACATTGGGGATTGGACTTCATTGGAGTGATCGACCCAAATTCAAGTTCGGGACATAAGTGGATCTTCACAGCCACATATTATTTCACTAAGTACAAATAAGTTGTTGCACTAAAGGAGGTAAATGAGGTTAGTAATCTAGACTTATACGAAGGTATTGTGGCTAGGTTTGGTGTTCCTTCCACAATCATTTTTGATAATGCATTGGCATTTATTGACACAAAGATCTTTGAATGGGCTATTAGGAATGGCATCTATTTGAGCACCTTTTCAAAATATTACTCCCAAGGTAATGATCAGGCTAAGTCCACAAATAAAAAATCTTCTAAGAATCATACGAAGGAATTTGGATGAGAATCAAAGGACTTGGCACACAAAGTTGAAATCAAACTTGTGGGCCTTGATATAATTACACCTAAGATATCAAATTGTAGCTCTTCTTACAATTTTTTTATGGAAAATAAGCAAGGCTTCCAATATCTTTTAAATTTCTAGCATTGGATCTCATTAAGCAACTATAATTATTTGAGTTTGAAGCCATGGAATTCATATATGTAAATAGAGGAGTTGAGAAACCAAACATTGCAAACAATGGAGAAGGATCATGCTCATATTAAGATGAAATTTGACAAACAGGAAAAGGTTGGGAGCTTCCAAGAAGGAGACTTAGTCTTGAAGTAGGATGCAGACAGGGCCGAACTAGGTAGAAACTCCAAGTTTGATACAATATGGAGTGGCCCCTACGTGATTTCAAGCTGCAAGACAAACAATGCTTTCTAATTGTCAAAATTGGATGGAGAAGAATTACACATCATGGCAAATGGGATCTACCTCAAACGTTGTTATTGAAGAAAAACTCTCCCTTGTACATAGTATTTAGTTTTAATTCCTCCAAGTGCTTTCAACACATTTTATTATTGGTAGTATATGTTTCATTTCCCTAAGTGCTTTGTGCAGTGTTTTTTTGCTGCGGATGGCACGATTTTACACAAGTTTCATGGAGGATTTTGGAGAGGTATGAGTTGGGGTATAGTCTCAAGTTCATATCAGTTTTCAAATTTTCAGACTAACTCCATGCCTAATGGATGCTTCAAGGCCATTGATCTCTTCAATCTAGCCAGTAGATTACCCCATGAGTCGCCAAAATATTATCTAATTTTGCATCCCCTGTAAATTGTCTAGCTTGAAAAATTCAAAATTGGGTAGTGTGATGAAGTCTCAATGAAGAAGTTGGAGAAAATGGCGTATTGAGGAGTTTGGAGCGGGTGGGGGAACCAAATGTAAGTCGGTAGCATGTTTGGATGCTACCAACTGGTAACAAGAATATAAATGATGCTCCCGACTAACAACAAACCGACATACTCCCAGGCGACACTTGGCCGACATACTCTCAGCCAACACTAGACCAACATGGTCCCAGTTGACACTAGTCCAACATGATCTTGGCTGACACCAGGCTGACATGCTCATGATTGACACCAGGACGACATACTCTTAACCAACACCAAGGCGACATGCTCCTAGGCGATACCAGGAAATATACAACCGGTTGCGACGAGGAATAAAATGCTACCGAACAGTAGCGAGAATGTTGCAACCGAATGACACCAAAAGAATTATACAACCAATTGACGTAGTTTGGGGTTTCTCAACAACCAATTTTAATGAAGTATGACACCCATGTCTTCCTTTGCAAGTAAGGTATCATCGGGAAATGGATGTGTAAGGTTGCCCATGCCTATTTTCAGAGATTTAATACATGTTGTCAGTGGGTGAAGGAAAAATTCTCAATATATTGTAAAAACCTCTCATTTATAGTGGGGGGATGTTCTAAAATTGTAAACAAAGTATGCCAAAATTGTTTCTGAGATGTTGTGAGTTGTAAACCTTCATTTAGACTCTGTAATGTGTTTTTGTGCCTTCTTCTACAATTGTAATGGTTTGTGCATGTTTCTATTGTAATAAAACTTGTTTTGTGGTGTTTTCTCAATCCTAGCTCATGTTATCTATAGCTTTTCCTCTCTTTTATTTGTTGTAGTGTGTTGTGTATGCTTTTCTCATTTGTAGATTCATTTTGTTGTGTTTCTTAGAAAATAAATGGTAAATGAAGTATCGGGTTTGTGTCACCTTTGTCTGACGTCTCCCTCCTTCCTTTTCCCTCATTAGAGTATCTCCACCCCTTTTCTTGGTGTTATCACCTCCCCTTAGCTTAGGATTTCCATTTCTATGCATCTTTCTCTCACCCTGGGCCCTTGGAATCATAGAGTAGGATTAGATAGTTGCATTTCCTTCCCTAGGAGAAGTTTATCATTAGTATTAGGTAGAGGAAGCCGGCCTTCTCCATAGGTTTGTCTCAACAGTAAGGTCCCACACTTAGAGACAATCTCATGTTACCCAAAAACATTGATTGCTCATTCACATATTCATGAAAAATTAGAGGATGTTATTTTTTGGTGATAACACTCCCTTCTCCTATTTCCAATTTGTTGTCCCTTTCTCCTCATGTATTTTTCCTCGTGTCATTATTTAGAAATGAAACAATGAAGTGAGGTTTTTTTTGCTCTCCCACTTTATGTTTTTATTATCAGGGCATAGGGTAACGCAAATGTGACATGTAAGTTACATCAATTTTCCTCCACTCTTGATTTTTTAAATGGTTTATTGTAAAAATTTGAAGATGTTGCTTTATTGTTTAGTGTATTGTTTTTAAAATGTTTTATGTCACCAACTACTTCTTAATCAAGGTTTCATGCTACACACTCACTATTTAAGACAAATGAGTTTTCAATTATCACCATTTCACTAATTTGTAGAATTGTACCTATTTATGTAACTCTATCATGTATGTATGGTAATATTAATTGAAAAATTTCAAGGAATCACGTGAAATATATGAAAACCATGTGATAAAATTTGAAGGATTCATCGTTAAGATCTTCCCCGCATTAAATTCTCATGTATGATCCTAAACACTTGAGCATTCTATGGACTATGAATTCTAGTATGGTGTCGCAGAAAAGATAGAACAGACTCATTTTCTGAAGATCTTATTTGTTGCATACTTTCTCATTTTTAAGATTGGGAAAAACTAAAATATGTAGTTGTATGTTTGGTCATCTCCCAAAGATGGAAAATTATCTGCACTAAACTCCCTCAACTTAATTTGATGATGATATTTCTAGTATTTTGTGTGATGTGAACACTTATAATAGTGATGTGATTTGAATCTCATCTCGAGCATTTTTAATGTTGTGGGATATATTTTATAGCTTGTTTCGAAGTGTATGCATAGTTTTTTTTTTTTTTTTTTAAGGTTAGCACTTAAATAAAAGCAAAACTTAATCTTTGGAAAAACATTAATGTGGTGAATTTTCAATTATTTAACTTTTCAAATGTGAATAGAAAAATATGAAACTCTAAAATATGTTTGGTTAGAATAGTTAATATGGCATCCTTGTACAATGTCATACTTAAGCTACAATTTCAAAATATATGATCGCACTATATAAATATATTAGGAATTAAGGATATTTAAAGTTTCTCAAATATCTTGAATTATATTAGATGGGTGGAATTTGGAGTCTTGGCCATCAAAGAAATGGCTTGAAAAACCTCAATGTTAAATGTTTTTACGTGTACTTAAAAGGGATGTCCTTTAAAAAAAATTAATAGAGAATAATGATTAATTTATAATTATAAGTTAATGTATAATGAAGAAGAAGAAATATTTGTTGATAAAGTTCTGGTTAAGAGTGGGTTTTTCTACATGCCAAAATCGCATACAACACAAATTAGCCTCATGTTGTATAAAATATATATGTACATAGTTTTTTGAAAACATGATAGAAATGTCTAAAAAAACTATGTTGTCGTGAGTGGGCTTTTCTGCACGCCAAAATCACACACTAGTTATTAAATATTCATTGTTAATGTTGTGGTCAAGAGTGGGATTTTCCGCATGCCAAAATCACACATAACACATAGTAGTCTCACGTTGTATAAAATATGTATACATAATTTTTTGAAAACTTTATAGAAAGGTCAAAAAAATACTATGTCATCTAATTTTTAGTTGACATGTGAGGTTGGATGTTGAGTCTCAACCTCGAATTCACATAGTCCAAGCACCTTCCTAGAAACATGTTATTTTTTTTCGTATTCAACTACAAATTCATAATAGGATAATTCATCAATACAAATTTAAAAATCTTGGGTTTGACAAAACTCTTATCCTATCCTATGTCAAGTACTTTGTAGTCAAATGTAATTCTACAAGTGGAGGAATATGTTGTGTGGAAAAAAACATGATGCACAGAAATTGAGCATTTTGGCGATCATAAAAGACATTTTGAAGTATAATATTTTTGAGATAAACTATGATTGATGAAGCAAAAAATGTTTTCTCATGTTTTTTAGCATTTTTGGAAAACAACATTGAAGGTAGTCTTTGAAAAATACCATATTTCTTATTTCTAGAAAAGATATAAAAATGATTGCCCAAAATAATCGAATGCTCTCGAGAACTCCTTACATAAAGCAGATATTATTTTTTCTCAACTTGATGGTTTATCTCTTCATTTGAGATAATTGCACCAATATATAAGTAAATAAAAGCACTAGCTAGAATTGTGTTCCAAGAATAATCACCCCTTTATTTTCAATTTTGAACGCCTCCAAATACAACTTGAGTCATGTTTTAGACAATTTTTTACGACAATGGAGCACATCTACAACACTCACTACATACATAAAGTATATGTCTCCACTTAATGAGAAACCCATTACGATTTTGTGGCATTTTTCTTCATTTAATGAAAATTCCCTTTATTGTCCACGAGTCTAACACAACTCTCCTTACAACCACAACTATTAGATGGTACACAATCACATGAATAATTTTTTTAATTAAAATTAAATGCTTTGGCACTTTATCATCATCAATGGTGTTCACAAGATAAAAATGTGTTTTCTCCCTTTTTTAGATATATCTAAAAAATCACTCCTTATCATAGTAGATTCCCATTTGAAAACATATATTAGTATGCAAATGTGATATCAGGTTGGCTGGATAATATTAGCAACATGTACTTGTAAAAATAAAATCCATACTTAAATTTAAATTCCATGGCAATTTATCATCATCAACAATGTTCACAATATAAGAAGGGACGTTCTCCCTTTTTAAATATATATTTGAAGAAACAAGTCCTTTCCTTAAATAGGGTTATTATTTCCATTAGACAACATCTTTTAATATTTCAAATGCTATTTCGAGTTGGCCAGATAATATTCACATGTATTTGTATTTGTATTTGTAGTGGAATGTTATTTTATAAAGATTCAATGAGGTATAGTAGCAAAAATTGTATTTGACAATGTTCACAAGATAAATAGGGATGTTCTCCCTTTTTAAATATATATTTGAAGAAACCAATCCTTTCCTTAAATAGGGTTATGGTTTCCATTAGAATGACAGAGTTGAAGAGACTTAACACACAACTATATTATATTTCTATATATTAAAAAATCATTCGGGATCCTTACATTTTTATAGGAGTTGTATGAGCTCCTGTTTCTATGGATACTTAACAAATTGACTACCCAAAATATTGTGTTGGTTTAACAACCCAACCACCAATTAACACATACACATGAGTTGGTTTTAACAAATCTATTAACATAACTATTTACTAATTAAAATGGAGCACTAATAAATATGAATTCCTAACATTCTTCCCTTAGTACAAACATGGGGGAAAATTGCCTTATATTTCAACTGTCGCCTTGATGCTTGCTCATGATCTGGATGGTTTCTAGGGCAATACCAACAACCACACAACGAATGGTTTTTAGGACAATACCAACAACCTTTAGATAGTTTTTCTACTGGATTACTAACTGATTAAGATAAATATGTAAATAACATCTTAATCTGAATGCAAGATTGTAATAAATGAATGATAAATTAAGTGCAACAATGTACCCTTGCAAACTAAACAATGAAATGTGAAAACCCTAAGTATAAAGAAGGAATAAGATGACGTTTGTAGTGAAATATGGGGTGTACCGAAATGATGACCAGGTGAAAGGAATGACAAGAGTGTCGCACAGAGACCCAGAAAAATGTAAAGTTGGAGGAAAAGGCTGGACTGGAGCACCCATGGGCACCCTGGACCTGTTTCGGGGTGCCTAGGTATGTAGAAATGCTTAGAAAACCTCATGTGACGTGTCACAAGGTGTTCGCCTTTAGTTACCTTTGGTCACTCCGAGGTCACACCAAGATCATTGAGGTCGTTGTAAACCTGTAATGAAAAATGAACCTACAAAACCTTCAAATAGACATCAAATCCTAAAAAATAAAGATGCAAAATGAGGTTTGGACTCTCCTCAGCTGTCACAATGGTGAACTTAAGAATGAACGTTGCACTACATCTCAAAACCAATGTAGTTTTGTGTGTGTGCAGAATTGTGCCCTAGGTTTTTCTTGTGTGTATCACACTTGGATAGCGAGCAAGTAACTAGATGTAAAATGTAATAAATGTGTGCATATAATAGAATGAATTTCCCTCCTATGAAGTGTGATGCAAAAAACTAGCCCTTGTGTCCCTTGTGATGGTGCTAGATGGATGCAATGGGGCTCTTAGATGCCTTGATGGATGCAACCTTAGGTGGTGATAGATAGTGCTTAGTGCTTGTTCCTTTATTATGATCACATAGCTTTATATTTATATGATTCCCTTACTTGAATTTCATAATTAACCCTGAAAAGCATGACTACCAAAAAGATAAGATGCTCAAATGGCTAGAAAGGACCCAAAAAGTGTGAGTAAAGTACAAATATTACAAGGGCGCCCAGAGGGGTCGAGGGCGCCTGGTGCTGGCGTTCTAGCTGGGCGCTGGTGTCTAGGATGACAAATACCAAAGTATGAAAAGGAAGACTAAGCAAGTAAGGGTGTAAGATTGAAAGTAGAAAAAAAAAGCAAAGAAATGTGGCCAAAGACATGGGTTAATTAATACTTTTCTTAGTCATGAATCACATGAATAGTAGTATGTAATCAGGACTATATAGTTACCCAAAGTGTGTGATTTTGTGTCTACACGGGTAAGTGCACAAAGTTGGTGGACAATTCCATGGACATAAAAACCCGAAATAAAGGAACCGTGATCGCGGTTTACATACCGCGATCGCGGTTCCTGAATTCCAGGTTCGGTAATTACCGAACCTAAAACTGCGATCGTGGTTTAGAACCGTGAGTGTGGTTATAAACTGCAATCGCAGAACTTTGAGACAAAAATTAGCAGTCCCGTGACTCCTTATTTTCCTCATTTTTCATTTCAAACCACGATTTTTCCTAAACGTTTTTCACTTGTGCTTTGAATACCACCTCAAAATTGCTCATCGGACTTCTAGATAGTGATAGATTCAACCATGCCGCCAAGACAAGGAGGTAAGTCCGCGATTGTAATCATTTTTTTGCATTTTAGGTTTTTTTTTTGCATTTTCATGGGGTTTTTGAAATGTTTGTTTATGTATACAATTTTCTTATTTTATCAGTTGGTCGGCAAGCTCAAAATCGTGCAAACCGTCAAAACATTCCTCAAAACCCACTGAACATTCCTCAAAACCCTCCGAACATTCCTCAAAACCCTCCTCCAAACATAGATCCGCCTCCTGTGGCTCCTTCTATCCCCACTAAGCCAGCAGGAATGTAAGATAATATCATTGGAAGAATCCGAGAAAATAAAATTGTCATTGAGAACCTAATTCAAACTATAAGACAAAATCATGCTACAAATCCATCCCGCATGACTTTAGCCAATACATTGCAAACATTGATTGGCGAAGTCGAGTCCGCAACCAATCAAATACATAGATGGAACACCTTTAGAAGTGACTATAGGCGGTGGTATGCAGATAAACTATCCCATGCATCCGTAAAAGACAAAAAAAATGGAAAAGACCTCATTTGTGCATTATTTACCGACCCTAGAACCAATGCCCCCCTGCAGTTACTTGCAAACGGTTCCCAATCCATTGGTGCCACAATGACAGAATCAAAAACAATTTTTGGGACCGATGGTGGATGGTTTTTGATTATCCACCATGCAACAAAAATGAGGTTCCTCTTTATTTTTTGAAGAAATTATATTGCGAGTTTGTGCTCAATGAGGTCCTGAATTATTTTGACTTTTCTGACTTTTTTGGTCGAGGAGGTGGCTCTGCACAGGGTAGACCTAGTGCACGTATAGGTCAGCCTAGGATCCCCCATGCCCCAAAACCCCCACTGCCTTCAGTTATCCCTCCTACAGTGAAGGAGGTTGTGGAGATTGATACATTACATGCATTGAGGGAGCTCACTGACACTCTCACCCAACATAGTGACCAAATTGCATCTGGCGATGTTGGTAGAGGTGCCAGTTCTAGAACACCACACCAATGTGGATCATGTGGTGCCGTATGCACTGCAGGTGAGACATCATTTGCTGGTTCACAGGATTTCTTTTCTGTAGATGAGATGTTGGGGAATGTTTTTGGAATTGTTACCACTGATATTGGTCTTTCACAGGTAAATTTCAAATAAATTTAAATTATATATATATATATATATATATATGATTGTACGTCATGTACATACATGTAAAAAACTAATTTTTTATTTTATTAAATAAATAGCAAGAGCCGGTGAAGGAAACATCCGATGTCGACATGCTAGCTACTGCAGCTGGGCGTGTTTCAAACGTAAGTTTCAAGTTGTACAAACTTACATTTTTAATTTCATTTGATTATACTAGATTATTATTATAATGTTTCACGTGTATGTTGTACATATTAATATTTTTCTCTTTTATACATAGGAGCCTGGCGGGTCATCATCTGCTCAGGGAACTGAGGCTACTGGCACGCCTCACATGAGTTTTACGTAGGTTAGTAAATCTCTTTACACTTTGTTTCTAATTACTGGAAGTTCACGTGGATTACATGCTTTAGACCTCTATTATGTGGTGCACAGTCATGTAGATTTTAATATTGATTTATACATGTTTTTTGTATAGCTTATGACTGCTAGAGAGACTCCTCCATATATCCAGACTGTGGAGGCTATTGTAGATACTGCCATAGCATCTGTAGATCCACTAACTGAGGTACAATATTTTAAATTTGTTAAATTTTGGAGGTTCATTATTTCTTATTACTTAAATCTACAATATCAAATTTTGTATGTATATGTGAAATATTTAATTTGAAAATTAATTATTTGTACGTAGCTTACCCCTCATGAGTCTATTGTTGTCCTTGCGATGCGTCAACAACAAATTGATAGGGATCATGACATTGCGGTAAGATTTCACATGCATTTTAACTAAATTGTACAAGTTTCTAAATTTTGAATGTATTTTAAAATTTTGGGTGTCAAAAACTTGTTGTTTATAAATGTGCAGGTTAGGTTGCAGGCATGCTTAGAGACACCTAGGACCACACAGATGAAATATATAGTGGCATCTCCCTCCACTACATCCCCAGGTCATGGACATGCTACTTCTAGCAGGGCAAAGAGAGGGAATATGTTTCATGAGTAGATTCATAGTCCACCTGGATGTACATATGTGGTCATGAGTAGATTCATAGTCCATTGTATATATATAGCCTTTTGCGACCGCATGTGGTCCCATATGTACATTATGACACACTTAGTTCAAAATGTACACATACAATATGAACTTATACATATATATTTTCAGAGACGTGCATCTGGAGCACACTTTGTTTGATTCTTATATATCCATGTGTGTTGGTTTTCATAACGATAAATCTGAACTATATATGTTTGATTTGATTTCATTGCATGTATGATATCCTTCTATGTATGTTTTCATAACCATTTAAATTAGTTCTCTGATATGTACATGTTTGATTTAAATATTTAATCATGTCTTCTTGTATTTGGATTGAGATGAATTTTTTTCATTAGATTAGGTATTTTCATATGGTTTCCTGCTTCAAATTTCAAGTGTTTTCGATCTCTAGAATTGCAAGGATCTAAAAAGGCAAGTTTTTTCTCTGAAATTTGAAATGGGATGCTATAAAACATTAGGGTACCAATGGAAAATATTTTTAGATCATCTTCAAGGAGTTCATGAGTAGAAGTTACGGGCAAAATTACAGGGGAAATGGAGCAAAAATGAAGGAGATATGAGCAAAAATGTGATTTTTGCAATAGGGTTTCTTGAAAAAATAGTAGCATAACTAAATATACTAGCAACACTGAAGGAAAAGGAAATATTTTAAAAAGGGATTAAAAAAATGGCTAAGTGTATGTTTATACTCACCTCTTAACATTAACCTAGTTAACTCACCTTCTAACTCATCCTTGACCATTCTAGATTAACCCGGGTTACATGGCATGACAAGGTAGGGTTACAAGCCTTAAGTGACAAAGGGACTTAAAGGGGCACTGTGAGAAGGGGTTAAGTATTCATTAGAGGGGGCAACATAATCAAGTTGGGGTGCTGAGGAATTGAATACCTAGTGAGAATGTTACAAGCCTTAAGTGACGAAAGGGAGAGATTTCATGTGGTGGTGAATTTTGATGTCCCAAGTTGAAACTTAGGTAAAAATTTGACAGTAAGCCCTTATTAGTATTCTTAGGTTCCACCCATCACATGAAGAATCCTCCTCTAATGAAGGATTCTTAGTATTCTTAGTATTCTCCCTGAGAGGTGTACCAAGCGCATGCATTCTTGTGCCAAGAATACACAATGGCTTCTTTTAGAGCTTCAAACCTCTAGGTGATGGTATGGGACAAAATGTCATACAAGTTCTCTGAGTCGGGTGAAAACACAATTGAGCTCACCAAGGAATGAGAATCAAAATTATTCATCTCACTCGCAAATGGGATATTATTTTCCCAATGGAATTTCTCTTTCTTGATCTCAACTCTATTCCTATTGATTTTCAAAAATATGACCAAGAACAATCTAAACAAAGAGATAATCTCAGGAAATAGATCATGTTCCCTTTTTCAAGGATCATGCTCACCCAATGGTCACATGTCCTTCTTTACAGTATGAATGCTTAATCTTGTTTGTTGGACTGGGGGGTCGAAGTTTCAGATGGGAGACAATGCTTCAATTTGAGGAAGAGATGATTAATCTCATGCAATCAATGATGACACTTATGAATAAAAGGTCCTCATATGTGTGTTCCCTTAATTGTTTGATGATTTGTACTTGTTATCCAATTTTGCACACATGGCAAGATCGGACAATGGGGTCCTATCACGTTCAAAATGAAATAAGAGTCCCAGGAACCCACCTTCGGTTATTAACAAGATGCAATAATTAAAAATAATTCCTAAATTGCATATGAAGAGATCACCTAGCATCGAAAGGCACCCAGTTGATCTCAACTCAGTAGAGAGTTCAGGGTCAAGTTGATAAAGAACCCGGTGTCAAATTGATAGTCATCTCGGTAGAGACTCTCAGTTGTAAGAGCTCGATGAGGTCTTGTTAATGCAAAATATAGCTCGTTGAAAATTGACGAATGAAGGGAACTCTATAAGGATCTCGGTAGAGATTGATGCAGGCAGAAGTTAAGGCCGAGTCAGGGAGAGTCAAAGTTCAAGCTATCAATAAAGTCTTAATGAATTGGAAAGGTTCAAGCCACAGGTGGAAGCGAAGGCAGAGATAAGGAGTTCGACTCATCTTCGTGACTTGTTCATTTTGGAGATCATGTGGTGAGCTTCTTTTAGGACACATTCTACAGAGCTAGGGTGATTCAAACGCAAGCCAAGGCATCAAGAGTGCCATAAAATGAATGGAGATCGTTGCGTAAACAAAGATACGTGATGGAGCCCTATCGATGGGACTCATCAAGCATGATGGATAATTCAATGCAACTCGTTTCGTGTGGATGCATTAAAGATAGTTTCTAGGCAAAGTCAACTCACTCAAAGTTGGCATGTAACAAGCTATCAAGGAATTCAATGAGTTTAGCGCACCTGCTCAAGCTAAACAATGTCGTGGAGCCTTGGGATCTCTCAGGAATATTTTTGTTTCTTACTGGTCGAATTGGCCAAATGATGTCTAGGTTCCGCAGGTCAGTCTTCAACATGAGATATTCAAATGAGTTTTCCAAGGTAAATGTTGAAATGAAAAACCAAGACAATGTTTCCGCAATAAGAGGGAGTTTCAGGCCTTTGAAGCTGTGATGGAGATAATGTTGTGGCAAACCAATATGATATTTCCACACATGGGAAAATTTCATGATGATTTCCAAGCGGGTTTCAGTTAATGGAAAACCAACACAAGGTCTCCGCGCTAAGGGGGGCCCCGAGTTTCATCTTGCCAAGAACGTGGAAATTTTAGAAAACATTGCCAAGCGTGATAAAACTGTGGTAAACCATAATAGGATTTCCGTGAGTTGGAGAAATGAACACCAATTTCCAGGTGGAAGTGCTATGGTGGAGCGCCAACATGAAAGTTCTGCTTGTGGGATATTTTCAGCTCTTTGCCTAGTCGGATAAATAAATAAATAAATAATGCCTCAACCCCGTACTAAGGTATTCATGAGTTATTTGCTTAAAATGGGAATCCAAGAAGCCTAATGCCAAGTGGGTTTTCGTGGATGGCAAGACAAAGAAGAAATTCCACATGGGGGAGATTTGGGGCGGTATGACCAAGTCAAGAAGCGGAAATTGGGAACCGACCTGCCAAGGCAATGTATGGCAAATTGGATTCATAAGTCCGAGATCCCCACACATATCCTGCGGACTTCCTTGATACAAACGCCATGCCAATTTGACTTGGCAAAAGGAGGATTTGCATGGAACGGGGATATTCAAGTCGGTTGAACCAAGGCAATTCAAACTACTTTTTCCACGCAGAACCTGTCAACTCGGCTATGTGGCTGAGCCGTTACGCGGGGATTTGGAGCTAGTATGCCGAGGTCGGAGATTTGACGATGGCAGTCCAAGCTGTTCACTCCGCGTAGGGGAGATTCAAGCAAACACTGCCAAGCGTGGAAATATTGGGATGGAAAACCATAATCAAAATTCTGCACGGGTCGTGTAAACAGGATCCAAGTCTTTGTGCGAGTCACTTGGAAGGTAAGTCGGGGAACGTGGGAATGAGATAGTTGAAGTGTTTAATAGGATTGGACGTGGTGGTCTAGCCTGGCCAAAATCGAGTATGCAACGGAGATAGGTGAAGGAGGCTCCACACATTTTGCTTACCACGCATAACATCCCTGTAAACCCGTCTACATATCTTCAACTATTACAGACTTGCATTTCCAGGAATATGCTTTCACAAGAAAGAGACGCCTTCTCATGAAATACCATAATTGCAGCTTACAGAAGACACGGGTTTCCTCACGAAGCATTGATATTGTTTCACCGAATGCAACAAATAGATGTCCGACCTGATCAGTTCACCTTTGCCAGCATACTTCTCCCAACTCCCATTCGGGCTCTGAGCATTCGGTTGCCCAAGGAAATACCAAAGGCTTCTGTTAGAGCGTCAAACTCTAGGTGTGATGGTATGCGTACAAAATGTCATACAAAGTTCTCGGAGCGGTGAGTAGAAATGAAAAACACAATGAGCTCCCAGGAATGAGGAATCAAAATTATTCATGTCACTCGGCAAATGGGGATATTATTTTCCCAATGGAATTTCTCTTCTTGATCTCAACGCTATTATACTATTGATTTTCAAAAATAGGAACCAAGACATCAAACAAAGAGAAATCTCAGGAAGAAAATCAATCATGTTCCCTTTTTCAAGGCTCATCGCTACCCAAATGGTTCACATGTCCTTCTTTAACAGTATAATGCTAATCCTGTTGTTGGAATGGGGGGTTCGAAAGTTCAGAGTTATCCAATTTTGCACACATGGCAAGATTGGACAATGGGGTCCTATCACATTCAAAATAAAAAAAATAGTCCCAGGAACCCACCTTCGGTTATTATCGAGATGCAATAATTAAAAATAATTCTTAAATTGCATATGAGAGATCACCTAGTATCAAAAGGCACCCAATTGATCTCAACTCAGTAAAGAGTTTGGGGTCGAGTTGATAGAGAACCCGGTGTCAAATTGATAGTCATCTTGGTAGAGACTCTCAGTTGTAAGAGCTCGATGAGGTCTTGTTAATGCAAAATATAGCTCGTTGAAAATTGACGAATGAAGGGAACTCTATAAGGATCTCGGTAGAGATCGATGCAAGCAGAAGTTAAGGCCGAGTCAGGGAGAGTCAAAGTTTGAGCTATCAATAAAGTCTCAACAAATTGGAAAGGTTCAAGCCATAGGTGGAAGCGAAGGCAGAAATAAGGAATTTGACTCATCTTAGCGACTTGTTCATTTTGGATATCATGTGGTGAGCTTCTTTTAGGACACGTTCTGTAGAGCTAGGGTGATTCAAACACAAGCCAAGGCATCAAGAGTGCCATAAAATGAATGGAGATCGTTGCGTAAACAAATATACATGATGGAGCCCTATCGATGGGACTCATCGAGCATGATGGATAATTCAATGCAACTCGTTTCGTGTGGATGCATTAAAGACAGTTTCTAGGCAAATTCAACTCACTCAAAGTTGGCATGTAACAAGCTATCAAGGAAGTCAGTGAGTTTAGCGCACCTGCTCAAGCTAAACAATGTCATGGAGCCTTGGGATCTCTTGGGAATATTTTTGTTTCTTACTGGTCGAATTGGCCAAATGATGTCTAGGTTCTGCGGGTCAGTCTTCAACATGGGATATTCAAATGAGTTTTCCAAGGTAAATGTCGAAATGAAAAACCAAGACAAGGTTTCCGCAATAAGAGGGAGTTTCAGGCCTTTGAAGCTGCGATGGAGATAATGTTGTGGCAAACCAATATGACATTTCCACACATGGGAAAATTTCATGATGATTTCCAAGCGGGTTTCAGTTAATGGAAAACCAGCCCAAGGTCTCCGCACAAAGGGGGGGCCCCGAGTTTCATCTTGCAAAGAACGTGGAAATTTGAGAAAACATCGCCAAGCATGATAAAACTGTGGCAAACCATAATCAAATTTCCGTGAGTTGGAGAAATGAACACCAATTTCTAGGTGGAAGTGCTATGGTGGAGCGTCAACATGAAAGTTCTGCTCGTGGGATATTTTCAGCTCTTTGCCTAGTCGGATAAATAAATAAATAAATAATGCCTTAACCCTGCACTAAGGTATTCATGAGTTATTTGCTTAAAATGGGAATCCGAGAAGCCTAATGCCAAGTGGGTTTTCGTGGATGGCAAGCCGAAGAAGAAATTCCATGCGGGGGAGATTTGGGGTGGTATGACCAAGTCAAGAAGTGGAAATTGGGAACTGACCTGCCAAGGCAATGTATGGCAAATTGGATTCATAAGTCCGAGATCCCCACACATATCCTGCGGACTTCCTTGATACAAACACCATGCCAATTTGACTTGGAAAAAGGAGGATTTGGCATGGAACGGGGATATTCAAGTCGGTTGAACCAAGGCAATTCAAACTAATTTTTCCACACAGAACCTGTCAACTCAGCTATGTGGCTAAGCCGTTATGCAGGGATTTCAAGCTGGTATGCCAAGGTCAGAGATTTGACGATGGCAGTCCAAGTTGTTCACTCCGCATAGGGGAGATTCAGGAAAACACTACCAAGCATGGAAATATTGGGATGGAAAACCATAATCAGACTTCCACACGAGCCGTGTAAACAGGATCCGAGTCTTTGTGCGAGTCACCCGGAAGGTAAGTCGGGGAACGTGGGAATGAGAGAGTTGAAGTGTTTAATAGGATTGGACGTGGTGGTCTAGCCTAGCTATTATCGAGTATGACATGGAGATAGGTGAAGGAGGCTCCACACATTCTGCTTACCACGCATAACATCCCTGTAAACCTATCTACATATCTTCAACTATTACAGACCTGCATTTCTAGGAATATGCTTTCACATGAAAGAGATGAATTCTCATGGAATATCATAATTGCAGCTTACAGAAGACACGGGTTTCCTCATGAAGCGTTGATACTATTTCACCGAATGCAACAAACAGATGTCCAACCTGATCAGTTCTCCTTTGCCAGCATACTTCTCCCAACTCCCGTTCGGGATCTGAGCATTAGGTGGTCACGAGGAAAACACCCACGCACCAGGTAGTTGATATGCTGCAGTATGGTAGAAGCCTTTTGAACACTTCCAGCAAACAGGTTGTCCAACTGTGTTGTTATCTGTTCAGTATCGAATGCATCCTCAAATTCAGGATTTTCCTTCAAGATATTTTTATCAAAATCGATTAAGTGACAGTGAGAGTGTTACCAAGAGACCTGATGAAATTTATTACAAAGATTCTCTATTGAGACCTTACTTGTTTTACGATGTAACTCATGGAAGTGAATCTCATAGAGGTGGATCTGTTTCATATCAGAATATTCATGAAGCACAAATTGCTTTGCAATTATATGAGCATCTTTAACGAGTCACTAAGCTAGCAGGCATAAAGGTTTCTGTTGGAATTATCACACCTTACAAGCTACAGCTGAAACGTTTGCACCGAGAGTTTGATGTTGTCCTCAAATTTGATGAAGGAAAAGGTTTATATATCAATACGGTAGATGCCTTTGAGGGCCAGGAGCGTGATATAATCATTATGTCTTGTGTCCGAGCTGCAAATCATGGGGTTGGTTTTGTAGCTGATGTTTTCCACATGAATGTGACATTAACACGAGCTCCCAGAGCGCTTTGGGTTATGGGAAACACAGCTGCATTGAAGCAATCTAGTGACTGAGTTCAGTCAAGGGTAGATCTGCTCGATGCGTAGAGCTTGGTAAAACTCATGAGAAGCTTGCCGATTCAGAGGAAATGGAGCCCGGTAAGGATAAACAAGGCTCGGTGGGAGTTATTCAGTGATGAAAACACTCGGGGCTCATAGAGACGAGTCGCAAGCTTCATGCGAGGGGAGGGACATGACGAAAAGCGTGGTGCAGAGAGAAAATGAGCTCAGACATCGATAGAATGAAAAAATGGGGTTCAAAACGAGTATCCCGGTCTATTAATAAAGACGATTCCGGAGTTTCAATGTGGAATTCAATACATTTGAGTTCATGTTCGATCAGTAAGACACGAGCGAAGGTGAACCAAATCACATGGAGTGATTCGGTCAATTAGGTGATAAGTACGAGTCGGCCGGGCTACGATGGAAATAACTCGGCACTCAAAGAGTTTCAAATGGAATTCGCTGAGTCAAAAATCATGTGACAATAAGGGGCTCATCGGTAAAATAACTTGAGGGCTCATCAGAACATGTTTGTTTTAGTTCACCTCACATGGAGTGAAGAGGAACAGACGAGATGTTCTGTAGTAACACCAAAACAACGAGGCTTAGGAGAAGTTGGCAGTCATAGCAAGTCAAATGGAGTCAGGATTAGCTTGCTTTAAGAGTGTAATAGGTGGATAGCCTAGTCTGAATCAAGAAGAATCATGATCGAGCCACGCTGAATGAAGATCTCATTCAGGAATTGACAAGAAAACTAATCTTGTGGTGAAGTATTCATGGATTAAATGCCAAGTCTAAATCAAGAAGAATCATTGTAGAGCCAATTGAAAAATAAAGTGTGCAAGTGAGGTTGAAGAATTTATAGAAAATGGTTTGCATGGATACATCACAGAAAATGGTAAAGGATCGAAAATAAAAATGCTAGTTGAGCACACAAACGTGTAAGGACGACTCTAAGAATGAAGGCAATGGAGCTCAGTACTTTACGTATGGTGAGGTATCCATAGCAAGCAAGAGGTTCAAATTGGAATGGCTCGAGGAACTGATCTAGGTGTCAAGTGCCTCAGAGGAAATAATTCACCGCATAAGCCATCTGCATAAGCCTAAGACATGGTTCACGTCAAAAATGAGTTCAGGAGAAATATCGCATGAAAGATTCGAGATAACCGAGTTGAGCCATTCGCCATTCACCGAGTGAGTCAGTCAGGGAACGCTTGGATGGGAACCAAGTCGAGTGAATAGCTCGAGCATACAACTGCTCAGTAATTCATTCTAATTAACTTTGTTTATTTCATCAAGCATTAATGCCAAACTAAAAAATTCAAAGAGAGATCGACAAGCTAAACTCGTGCCGAGTCACTGGTCGATAGAGATGCAAGCTCGGTTTTCAACGAAATAAGTGACTTAGGATGAGCTGAGTTGTAGTCTGAGTGACCCGATGATGAGCATTAGAAGAGGTGAGAAGAGCTCGATGCAGATTGGGAGCTCGGTAAGTTCGGTATGTTGCTCGAAGCTCGTCAAGTTGGGATATGTCCAAACTCTATTCACATGGCCCCCCCTCCTCTTCAAGTCAAACGGGTCAACAGGGGGTCCCGACATTATGTTAATTAATTTAATATTTATATTAAAATATTTTAATAATAAATTTATTATTATTATTTATTTTATTTAAATATTCTTTTAATTAATTGAGAAGACTTGGTCATCAGGTAATTAATGACCCATGATGGAACCTTCTCAGGTAGTTCAACTAACTGTAATAAAGACATCATGGACCTTCAATTTAGGAATGTAATTATGAGATTTCCTCTTCTTTCTCACATATTCTTCTATAAATGTACGTTGGAAGCTCATTTCAAAGGGTTCCAACAGTTCAGACAAGTTGGACAGTTAGATATCTCAGGTGAGTGTATACTTTTCAAGAATCCTCTCTCTTCTGCAAGTTGTAATTATGTGTTGAGATAACTTTCAAGCCTCCTCTTCAAGACTGTAATGGCAACTATTGCCTCTTCTGAATGTATGATGCATTGTGCATGTTATTGAAGCAATAAAAGTGTGTGTTTTGTGACTAATCTCGGTCCTTTCATCCTTTTATGCTTCTTTGTGCCTTTCTCGTACTTGCAGGTACACTATGCAAGTTTAGGTTTCTATTGCAGGTTCTTAGAGTTCTGTGCTTATCAAGTGGTGGAGTATTGCATGCAGTTGAGTTGTGGTATCTGTTCACCCTTCTTGAGTTCATCCTTCTTCATTGGGACACTATTATATTTCTCAGTCTGATAAAGTTTAACAAAGGGAACGCGTGTCTCTTAGTTTGTGGTATCCTGTACCCTCTCTAAGTTGCAATAGGTGAAGTTGTGTGGTGCACACACCCTCTTCAAATTAACCCTTCCTGAGTTTTGAAACACCATTTATTTGGTGCATCACCATCCCTAGTATAGTTTCATTTCTGTAAATATTTTTCTCTAAAACCCCATGAGGATGTTAGCATAGGACTAGATAATCATTTTTGTTACACTAGGAGTAGTACAGCACTTAGTTTAGGAAGAGGAAGCCGGCCTTCTCCGGAGGTTCACCTCGAGCCCAAGTCCCACAGCTTGAGAGGTGATCCCATGTGTCCCAATCACACCAAACATCCTATTCACATACTGGCCATTCGGAGGGTGCAGTGATTTGGCCAGGATGTTGTGGCACCGAACCGACTGTGATGGCACATCTAAGTGGCCAGGTGAATGCTAGAGGAGGTGGTGTTTTGGTGCGCGAAAGGGTCGTTGCTTCCGGGCTACTTTGTTCGGCGTAGTCCCTTAAGAGCCCTGAGACCAAAATATCGTTCAACTTCTACAGGTGACTACTCAGACTCCGTGGCACCTAGAGATGACTCATATAATTCAACACCTTGGTGTAGGGACCCTCTACAAAAGCATCTCTCGGTTTTTTCCTTCTCATTTCGGTGCTCTCGCTGCCCTATTGTTTGCAAACGCGTAAAATAGTGCAGTTAGAGCCAGTGATAGGTTGTCAAACACTATATTTTGCAAACGGTGGGTCGTGGCACCGAACCGACTGTGCCAACACATCCGGGTGGCCAAGTGAACGCTAGAGGAGGTGGTGTTTCAGTGTGTGAAAGGGTCGTTGCTTTCGGGCTACTTCGTTCGGGCGTAGTCCCTTAAGAGCCCTGAGACCAAAATATCATTCAACTTCTACGGGTGACTACTCGGACTCCGTGGCACCTAGAGATGGCTCATCTAATCTAAAACCTCAGTGTAGGGACCCTCTACAAAATCCTCTCTCGGTATTTTCCTTCTCATTTTGGTGCTATTGTTGCCCTATTGTTTGCAAACGCACGAAATAGTGCAGTTGGAGCCAGTGATTGGTTGTCAAACGCTATATTTTACAAATAGTGGGTTGTGGCACCGAATTGATTATGCTGACACATCCGAGTGGCAAGGTGAGTGCTAAAGGAGGTGGTGTTTTTGGTGGGAGAAAGGATCGTTGCTTCCGAGCTACTTCGTTCAGGCGTAGTCCCTTAAGAGCCCTGAGACCAAAATATCATTTAACTTCTACGGGTGACTACTTGGACTCTGTGGCACCTAGAGATGGCTCATCTAATCCAAAACCTTAGTATAGGGACCCTCTACAATATCCTCTCTTATTTTTTTCCTTGTCATTTCAGTGCTCTTGCTTTCCTATTGTTTGCAAACGCGTGAAATAGTGCAGTTTGAGCCAGTGTAAGGTTGTCAAACGCTATATTTTACAAATGGTGGGTCATGGCACCAAACCAACTACGATGGCACATCTGGGTGGCTAGGTGAATGCTAGAGGAGGTGGTGTTTTGGTGCGCGAAAGGGTCGTTGCTTCTGGGCTACTTTGTTCGGGCGTAGTCCCTTAAGAGCCCTGAGAGTAAAATATCGTTCAACTTCGACGGGTGACTACTTGGACTCCGTGGCACCTAGAGATGCCTCATATAATGTGACACCTTGGCATAGGGACCCTCTACAATATCCTCTCTCAATTTTTTCCTTCTCATTTTGGTGCTCTCGCTGCCCTATTGTTTGCAAACGCGCGAAATAGTGCAGTTTGAGCCAGTGGTCGGTTGTCAAACACTATATTTTGTAAACGGTGGGTCATGGCACCAAACTGACTATGCTGACACATTCGGGTGGCCAGGTGAACACTAGAGGAGGTAGTTTTTTGGTGCACGAAAGGGTCATTGCTTTTCGGCTACTTCGTTCGGGCATAATCCCTTAAGAGCCATGAGAACAAAATATCGTTCAAATTCGACGGGTGACTACTCAGACTCTGTGGCACCTAGAGATGGCTCGTTTGATCTGACACCTCAGTGTAGGGACCCTCTAAAATAGCCTCTCTTGGTTTTTTCCTTTTCACTTTGGTGCTCTCGCTGTCCTATTGTTTACAAATGTGCGAAAGAGTGCAGTTTGAGCCAGCGTAAGGTTGTCAAACGCTATATTTTGTAAACGGTGGGTCATGGCACCAAACCAACTGCGGCAACACATTCAGGTGGCCAGGTGAATGTTAGAGGAAGTGGTGTTTCGGTGCGTGAAAGGGTCGTTGCTTTCGGGCTACTTCGTTTGGGCGTAGTCCCGTAAGAGCCCTGAGAACCAAAATATCGTTCAACTTCGACGGGTGACTACTCGGACTCTTGCCTGATCCAAAACCTTGGTGTAGGGACCCTCTACAATAGTATCTCTCAGTTTTTTCTTTCTCATTTGGTGATCTTGCTGCCCTATTATTTGCAAACGCGCGAAATAGTGCAGTTTGAGCCAGTGTAAGGTTGTCAAACGCTATATTTTGCAAACGGTGGGTCATGGCACCAAATGACTATGCTAGCACGTCACGGTGCTAGGTGAATGCTAGAGGAGGTGGTGTTTCGGTGTGCGAAGGGTCGTTGCTTCCAGGCTACTTTTGTTCGGGCGTAGTCCCTTAAGAGCCCCTGAGACCAAATATCGTTAAACTTCGATGGATGACTACTTGGATTCCATGGCACCTAGAGATGCCTTGTCTAATCTAACACCCTCGGCATAAGGACCCTCTACAATAACCTCTCTCTCGGGTTTTTCCTTCTCATTTCGGTGCACACGCGTAGGTATGGTCTTTAAACACTTGGGGGAGAAGTCGTTTTCAAAATGTACAACATTTTCAAAATTTTCAACTTTTTCAAAATTTACAACACTTTTTCAAAATTTACAACATTTTCAAAATTTATAACATTTTCAAAATTTTACAAAATTTCAAAATTTTCAACTTTTTCAAAAATTACACACTTTTTCAAAATGCCCACACACACGTCCCACTTTTTCAATTTACAACCTTTTCAAAATTTACAACAACATTTTCAAATTTTTGTTTACCACTTTTCAAAATTTATGTAACTTTTTTCAAACAATGACGCTCTCTTCTCGAGAATTTACATTCTCTACTACAGTGCCAACCACGTTAAGGTGTAAGCTTTTCCTGCAACCACTCAACCTAACATAACAGTGTTTATACCAATAGACATTTACGTTTCCAAATCAAAACCATATCTATCTATATATTGTACAAAATACACAATTTAAAATAAAATATATTACAACTTAAATCTATTGATCTTTAAACAAAAAATTTATTATATATTGTAAAGAAATTATATATACTACATGAACATTGTACATTCTTCATGAACCATCGAGATTTGATCTATACTCTGAATACAAACAAGATGCTTCATATACACCTGACTCTCGAACCGTCCAAGAATCTTTAGTATGCCTTCCTCGATTCTATACATCTAATATTTGTCACTAGAACCTAGATGTGAATATAAAGTATTTTCTTTTTTGGTCTCAAAGTCTCAAACTCCCAAACAGAGGATTTTTAATGGATACCATTGAAGCCAAGGTTCCATTAACTACCACTGACCCTGTAGGATACCAATATCTTTGCCATCTATACTAGGAGATAGTCACTTCTTTCTTTTCTTCGATGCAAACTACATAAAGAATAGTTTGTTCCTTCCTCTTGTCTTTCCGGCACAATAACTGTCACACACTGTCCTAACAAAAAAAATAACTTGGGTTGAGTTCAACTCAATTTAAATTGACATATAAATTTCAATGGACAAACTCCACGATACAAAAATTCAATAAATACCATAATAGTTCAGTGTCCACCAAAATTGAAATTTCGTCAAAGTCTTTAGATGTTATAACTTCATCTGTCAGAAACATCGTAATGCTTTGGAGTTGATAACTAGAGCGGAGTTAGATGCCTACAAATCCCTCCTTCCACCCCAGCCTTGTAATCACACTAGCGTGACAAATTTGATACAAGATGCACAAACAACATGTCACTTCTGTCCCTACGGCCACGACTTACTTCTGAGACAAAATGAGTGCATATCACTGGACCCGTGATTTCATAACAAGCACTAGTTCAAATATGGTTTGTTCCTCTATCAACCAAAATATCTGCGCACTATGGAATTTTCTTGAGACCTTGGCCATGTTGCTACAAACCCCCATTCCACGATGCTCTTTGCAATCTTTAAGTTGTATGCTCCGCTTGTACTTCAATCTTCTCTTGCAAGAGCTCTTTTCACACATGCCCTGTATCGTCATGCTCTTCTTTTCCATTCCAGCCTCAGCAACCTCCAAATAGGTTACCAACACCCATCTTGACTTGCATCCTGCGCATCCAATAAAACATTCGTGCATTTCTTAAACTGGAGGACGTGCATTATATGACCCTGATAAATGTTGTTGTGGTTGAAGTGGATGTCCCTATCAAATAAGGTTTCCATCAATACTGGAAACACCTGTTGCACAAATTCAGTAGAATGATACGCTCATCACTGTATAAAGTGGTACTCTCTTAAAAAAAATTGATCATTCTCTGACTGTTAGGAGAAGGGTAGAAATGCTATATGCACAAATGGCAACATGTACTGCGGTGTAATAGCATTGAACACCTCCATTTGTGGTTGTAATGTGTACTTCCTCCTACACAATCGACCACGAGAACATAGTATAATAGGAAATT